>JAVHJT010000060.1:0-350345 GCA_033030585.1 Hippophae rhamnoides
GGAAAAGAAAGGAGATCTTGTTCAAATTTTCAACAACAACAAAAAAGTTGTAAAATATGAGTTAAAACTTTCAACGGAGATAACTTTTTACTCGGGTATCGAAAAGAATATTATAATATATCAAATCGAAGCTCGTATAAAATTACCCAATATGATTAGGTCCTCCCTTCAAAAATCATTTTTGTACGCAAATTCCATCGTTTACAACAGTTTCCGAGGGTTTAAATGTTTTGACGCACCATTTTCATTTTACTTACTTCTTGTTTTAATGAATAGAGCTATAAAGGAGATATTGGTGCCGACCTAGGGTTCTTAATATATATGTTCAATCAATCTGTATTCCCCAAAAAAAAATAATAAGAGAAGAGGAAAAGAAAGGGGATCTTGTTCACATTTTCAACAACAACAAAAAATTTGTAAAATATGAGTTAAAACTTTCAACGCATATAACTTTTTACTCGGGTATCGAAAAGAATATTATAATATATCAAATCGAAGCACGTATAAAATTACCCAATATGATTAGGTCCTACCTTCAAAAATCATTTTTGTACGCAAATTCCATCGTTTACATCACTTTCCGAAGTTTTAAAAGTTTTGACGCACCATTTTCATTTTACTTACTTCTTGTTTTATTGAATAGAGCTATAAAGGAGATATTGTTGCCGACCTATGGTTCTTAATATATATGTTCAATCAATCTCTATTCTTCAAAAAAAAATAAGAAAGGAGGAAAAGAAAGGAGATCTTGTTCAAATTTTCAACAACAACAAAAAAGTTGTAAAATATGAGTTAAAACTTTCAACGGAGATAACTTTTTACTCGGGTATCGAAAAGAATATTATAATATATCAAATCGAAGCTCGTATAAAATTACCCAATATGATTAGGTCCTCCCTTCAAAAATCATTTTTGTACGCAAATTCCATCGTTTACAACAGTTTCCGAGGTTTAAATGTTTTGACGCACCATTTTCATTTTACTTACTTCTTGTTTTATTGAATACAGCTATAAAGGAGATATTGGTGCCGACCTAGGGTTCTTAATATATATGTTCAATCAATCTGTATTCTTCAAAAAAAAATAAGAGAGGAGGAAAAGAAAGTTGATCTTGTTCACATTTTCAATAACAACAAAACATTTGTAAAATATGAGTTAAAACTTTCAACGGAGATAACTTTTTACTCGGGTATCGAAAAGAATATTATAATATATCAAATCGAAGCACGTATAAAATTACCCAATATGATTAGGTCCTACCTTCAAAAATCATTTTTGTACGCAAATTCCATCGTTTACATCACTTTCCGAAGTTTTAAAAGTTTTGACGCACCATTTTCATTTTACTTACTTCTTGTTTTATTGAATAGAGCTATAAAGGAGATATTGTTGCCGACCTATGGTTCTTAATATATATGTTCAATCAATCTCTATTCTTCAAAAAAAAAAAATAAGAAAGGAGGAAAAGAAAGGAGATCTTGTTCAAATTTTCAACAACAACAAAAAAGTTGTAAAATATGAGTTAAAACTTTCAACGGAGATAACTTTTTACTCGGGTATCGAAAAGAATATTATAATATATCAAATCGAAGCTCGTATAAAATTACCCAATATGATTAGGTCCTCCCTTCAAAAATCATTTTTGTACGCAAATTCCATCGTTTACAACAGTTTCCGAGGTTTAAATGTTTTGACGCACCATTTTCATTTTACTTACTTCTTGTTTTATTGAATACAGCTATAAAGGAGATATTGGTGCCGACCTAGGGTTCTTAATATATATGTTCAATCAATCTCTATTCTTCAAAAAAAAAATAAGAAAGGAGGAAAAGAAAGGAGATCTTGTTCAAATTTTCAACAACAACAAAAAAGTTGTAAAATATGAGTTAAAACTTTCAACGGAGATAACTTTTTACTCGGGTATCGAAAAGAATATTATAATATATCAAATCGAAGCTCGTATAAAATTACCCAATATGATTAGGTCCTCCCTTCAAAAATCATTTTTGTACGCAAATTCCATCGTTTACAACAGTTTCCGAGGGTTTAAATGTTTTGACGCACCATTTTCATTTTACTTACTTCTTGTTTTATTGAATAGAGCTATAAAGGAGATATTGGTGCCGACCTAGGGTTCTTAATATATATGTTCAATCAATCTGTATTCCCCAAAAAAAAATAATAAGAGAAGAGGAAAAGAAAGGGGATCTTGTTCACATTTTCAACAACAACAAAAAATTTGTAAAATATGAGTTAAAACTTTCAACACAGATAACTTTTTACTCGGGTATCGAAAAGAATATTATAATATATCAAATCGAAGCACGTATAAAATTACCCAATATGATTAGGTCCTACCTTCAAAAATCATTTTTGTACGCAAATTCCATCGTTTACATCACTTTCCGAAGTTTTAAAAGTTTTGACGCACCATTTTCATTTTACTTACTTCTTGTTTTATTGAATAGAGCTATAAAGGAGATATTGTTGCCGACCTATGGTTCTTAATATATATGTTCAATCAATCTCTATTCTTCAAAAAAAAAAATAAGAAAGGAGGAAAAGAAAGGAGATCTTGTTCAAATTTTCAACAACAACAAAAAAGTTGTAAAATATGAGTTAAAACTTTCAACGGAGATAACTTTTTACTCGGGTATCGAAAAGAATATTATAATATATCAAATCGAAGCTCGTATAAAATTACCCAATATGATTAGGTCCTCCCTTCAAAAATCATTTTTGTACGCAAATTCCATCGTTTACAACAGTTTCCGAGGGTTTAAATGTTTTGACGCACCATTTTCATTTTACTTACTTCTTGTTTTATTGAATACAGCTATAAAGGAGATATTGGTGCCGACCTAGGGTTCTTAATATATATGTTCAATCAATCTGTATTCCCCAAAAAAAAATAATAAGAGAAGAGGAAAAGAAAGGGGATCTTGTTCACATTTTCAACAACAACAAAAATTTGTAAAATATGAGTTAAAACTTTCAACGCAGATAACTTTTTACTCGGGTATCGAAAAGAATATTATAATATATCAAATCGAAGCACGTATAAAATTACCCAATATGATTAGGTCCTACCTTCAAAAATCATTTTTGTACGCAAATTCCATCGTTTACATCACTTTCCGAAGTTTTAAAAGTTTTGACGCACCATTTTCATTTTACTTACTTCTTGTTTTATTGAATATAGCTATAAAGGAGATATTGGTGCCGACCTATGGTTCTTAATATATATGTTCAATCAATCTCTATTCTTCAAAAAAAAAATAAGAGAGGAGGAAAAGAAAGGAGATCTTGTTCAAATTTTCAACAACAACAAAAAAGTTGTAAAATATGAGTTAAAACTTTCAACGGAGATAACTTTTTACTCGGGTATCGAAAAGAATATTATAATATATCAAATCGAAGCTCGTATAAAATTACCCAATATGATTAGGTCCTCCCTTCAAAAATCATTTTTGTACGCAAATTCCATCGTTTACAACAGTTTCCGAGGTTTAAATGTTTTGACGCACCATTTTCATTTTACTTACTTCTTGTTTTATTGAATACAGCTATAAAGGAGATATTGGTGCCGACCTAGGGTTCTTAATATATATGTTCAATCAATCTGTATTCCCCAAAAAAAATAATAAGAGAAGAGGAAAAGAAAGGGGATCTTGTTCACATTTTCAACAACAACAAAAAATTTGTAAAATATGAGTTAAAACTTTCAACACAGATAACTTTTTACTCGGGTATCGAAAAGAATATTATAATATATCAAATCGAAGCACGTATAAAATTACCCAATATGATTAGGTCCTACCTTCAAAAATCATTTTTGTACGCAAATTCCATCGTTTACATCACTTTCCGAAGTTTTAAAAGTTTTGACGCACCATTTTCATTTTACTTACTTCTTGTTTTATTGAATAGAGCTATAAAGGAGATATTGTTGCCGACCTATGGTTCTTAATATATATGTTCAATCAATCTCTATTCTTCAAAAAAAAAAAAATAAGAAAGGAGGAAAAGAAAGGAGATCTTGTTCAAATTTTCAACAACAACAAAAAAGTTGTAAAATATGAGTTAAAACTTTCAACGGAGATAACTTTTTACTCGGGAATCGAAAAGAATATTATAATATATCAAATCGAAGCTCGTATAAAATTACCCAATATGATTAGGTCCTCCCTTCAAAAATCATTTTTGTACGCAAATTCCATGGTTTACAACAGTTTCCGAGGGTTTAAATGTTTTGACGCACCATTTTCATTTTACTTACTTCTTGTTTTAATGAATAGAGCTATAAAGGAGATATTGGTGCCGACCTAGGGTTCTTAATATATATGTTCAATCAATCTGTATTCCCCAAAAAAAATAATAAGAGAAGAGGAAAAGAAAGGGGATCTTGTTCACATTTTCAACAACAACAAAAAATTTGTAAAATATGAGTTAAAACTTTCAACACAGATAACTTTTTACTCGGGTATCGAAAAGAATATTATAATATATCAAATCGAAGCACGTATAAAATTACCCAATATGATTAGGTCCTACCTTCAAAAATCATTTTTGTACGCAAATTCCATCGTTTACATCACTTTCCGAAGTTTTAAAAGTTTTGACGCACCATTTTCATTTTACTTACTTCTTGTTTTATTGAATAGAGCTATAAAGGAGATATTGTTGCCGACCTATGGTTCTTAATATATATGTTCAATCAATCTCTATTCTTCAAAAAAAAAAAAATAAGAAAGGAGGAAAAGAAAGGAGATCTTGTTCAAATTTTCAACAACAACAAAAAAGTTGTAAAATATGAGTTAAAACTTTCAACGGAGATAACTTTTTACTCGGGTATCGAAAAGAATATTATAATATATCAAATCGAAGCTCGTATAAAATTACCCAATATGATTAGGTCCTCCCTTCAAAAATCATTTTTGTACGCAAATTCCATCGTTTACAACAGTTTCCGAGGGTTTAAATGTTTTGACGCACCATTTTCATTTTACTTACTTCTTGTTTTATTGAATACAGCTATAAAGGAGATATTGGTGCCGACCTAGGGTTCTTAATATATATGTTCAATCAATCTGTATTCCCCAAAAAAAAATAATAAGAGAAGAGGAAAAGAAAGGGGATCTTGTTCACATTTTCAACAACAACAAAAAATTTGTAAAATATGAGTTAAAACTTTCAACACAGATAACTTTTTACTCGGGTATCGAAAAGAATATTATAATATATCAAATCGAAGCACGTATAAAATTACCCAATATGATTAGGTCCTACCTTCAAAAATCATTTTTGTACGCAAATTCCATCGTTTACATCACTTTCCGAAGTTTTAAAAGTTTTGACGCACCATTTTCATTTTACTTACTTCTTGTTTTATTGAATAGAGCTATAAAGGAGATATTGTTGCCGACCTATGGTTCTTAATATATATGTTCAATCAATCTCTATTCTTCAAAAAAAAAAATAAGAAAGGAGGAAAAGAAAGGAGATCTTGTTCAAATTTTCAACAACAACAAAAAAGTTGTAAAATATGAGTTAAAACTTTCAACGGAGATAACTTTTTACTCGGGAATCGAAAAGAATATTATAATATATCAAATCGAAGCTCGTATAAAATTACCCAATATGATTAGGTCCTCCCTTCAAAAATCATTTTTGTACGCAAATTCCATCGTTTACAACAGTTTCCGAGGGTTTAAATGTTTTGACGCACCATTTTCATTTTACTTACTTCTTGTTTTAATGAATAGAGCTATAAAGGAGATATTGGTGCCGACCTAGGGTTCTTAATATATATGTTCAATCAATCTGTATTCCCCAAAAAAAAATAATAAGAGAAGAGGAAAAGAAAGGGGATCTTGTTCACATTTTCAACAACAACAAAAAATTTGTAAAATATGAGTTAAAACTTTCAACACAGATAACTTTTTACTCGGGTATCGAAAAGAATATTATAATATATCAAATCGAAGCACGTATAAAATTACCCAATATGATTAGGTCCTACCTTCAAAAATCATTTTTGTACGCAAATTCCATCGTTTACATCACTTTCCGAAGTTTTAAAAGTTTTGACGCACCATTTTCATTTTACTTACTTCTTGTTTTATTGAATAGAGCTATAAAGGAGATATTGTTGCCGACCTATGGTTCTTAATATATATGTTCAATCAATCTCTATTCTTCAAAAAAAAAAATAAGAAAGGAGGAAAAGAAAGGAGATCTTGTTCAAATTTTCAACAACAACAAAAAAGTTGTAAAATATGAGTTAAAACTTTCAACGGAGATAACTTTTTACTCGGGTATCGAAAAGAATATTATAATATATCAAATCGAAGCTCGTATAAAATTACCCAATATGATTAGGTCCTCCCTTCAAAAATCATTTTTGTACGCAAATTCCATCGTTTACAACAGTTTTCGAGGTTTAAATGTTTTGACGCACCATTTTCATTTTACTTACTTCTTGTTTTATTGAATACAGCTATAAAGGAGATATTGGTGCCGACCTAGGGTTCTTAATATATATGTTCAATCAATCTGTATTCTTCAAAAAAAAATAAGAGAGGAGGAAAAGAAAGTTGATCTTGTTCAAATTTTCAATAACAACAAAACATTTGTAAAATATGAGTTAAAACTTTCAACACAGATAACTTTTTACTCGGGTATCGAAAAGAATATTATAATATATCAAATCGAAGCACGTATAAAATTACCCAATATGATTTGGTCCTACCTTCAAAAATCATTTTTGTACGCAAATTCCATCGTTTACATCACTTTCCGAAGTTTTAAAAGTTTTGACGCACCATTTTCATTTTACTTACTTCTTGTTTTATTGAATAGAGCTATAAAGGAGATATTGTTGCCGACCTATGGTTCTTAATATATATGTTCAATCAATCTCTATTCTTCAAAAAAAAATAAGAAAGGAGGAAAAGAAAGGAGATCTTGTTCAAATTTTCAACAACAACAAAAAAGTTGTAAAATATGAGTTAAAACTTTCAACGGAGATAACTTTTTACTCGGGTATCGAAAAGAATATTATAATATATCAAATCGAAGCTCGTATAAAATTACCCAATATGATTAGGTCCTCCCTTCAAAAATCATTTTTGTACGCAAATTCCATCGTTTACAACAGTTTCCGAGGGTTTAAATGTTTTGACGCACCATTTTCATTTTACTTACTTCTTGTTTTATTGAATACAGCTATAAAGGAGATATTGGTGCCGACCTAGGGTTCTTAATATATATGTTCAATCAATCTGTATTCCCCAAAAAAAATAATAAGAGAAGAGGAAAAGAAAGGGGATCTTGTTCACATTTTCAACAACAACAAAAAATTTGTAAAATATGAGTTAAAACTTTCAACACAGATAACTTTTTACTCGGGTATCGAAAAGAATATTATAATATATCAAATCGAAGCACGTATAAAATTACCCAATATGATTAGGTCCTACCTTCAAAAATCATTTTTGTACGCAAATTCCATCGTTTACATCACTTTCCGAAGTTTTAAAAGTTTTGACGCACCATTTTCATTTTACTTACTTCTTGTTTTATTGAATAGAGCTATAAAGGAGATATTGTTGCCGACCTATGGTTCTTAATATATATGTTCAATCAATCTCTATTCTTCAAAAAAAAAATAAGAAAGGAGGAAAAGAAAGGAGATCTTGTTCAAATTTTCAACAACAACAAAAAACCCAAATATGAACTACGTCTCCCTTCTTTTTCACTTCTCTTATTTTTTTTAATAATAGAGAATGATTGAAAATATAAATAAACAATCCTTGGTCGTTACAATTATCTCCTTTATAGATCTATTGAATAAAATCGGAAGTAAGTAAAATGAGAATGGTGCGTCAAAAACTTTAAAAACTCAGTAAGTGATGTAAACTATGGAATTTGGGTACCAAAATGATTTTTCATTACGAGACCAAATCATATTGTGTAATTTTAAACGAGCTTCAATTTGATATATTACAATAGTCATTTCTATACCCGAGTCCAAAGTTATCTCCGTTGAAATTTCAACACGTATTTATCAAATGTTTTATTGTTTTTCAAAATATGAACTACATCTCCTTTTTTTTTCTTCTCTTATTTTTTTAAGAATAGAGAATGATTGAAAATATAAATAAACAATCCTAGGTCATTACAATTATCTCCTTTATAGATCTATTGAATAAAATCGGAAGTAAGTAAAATGAGAATGGTGCGTCAAAAACTTTAAAAACTCAGTAAGTGATGTAAACTATGGAATTTGGGTACCAAAATGATTTTTCATTACGAGACCAAATCATATTGTGTAATTTTAAACGAGCTTCAATTTGATATATTATAATAGTCATTTCTATACCCGAGTCCAAAGTTATCTCCGTTGAAATTTCAACACGTATTTATCATATGTTTTATTGTTTTTCAAAATATGAACTACATCTCCTTTCTTTTTCTCTTCTCTTTGTTTTTTTAATAATAGAGAATGATTGAAAATATAAATAAACAATCCTAGGTCGTTACAATTATCTCCTTTATAGATGTATTGAATAAAATCGGAAGTAAGTAAAATGAGAATGGTGCGTCAAAAACTTTAAAAACTCAGTAAGTGATGTAAACTATGGGATTTGGGTACCAAAATGATTTTTCATTGCGAGACCAAATCATATTGTGTAATTTTAAACGAGCTTCAATTTGATATATTATAATAGTCATTTCTATACCCGAGTCCAAAGTTATCTCCTTTGAAATTTCAACACGTATTTATCAAATGTTTCATTGTTTTTCCAAATATGAACTACATCTCCCTTCTTTTTCTCTTCTCTTTGTTTTTTTAATAATAGAGAATGATTGAAAATATAAATAAGCAATCCTAGGTCCTTACAATTATCTCCTTTATAGATGTATTGAATAGAATCGGAAGTAAGTAAAATGAGAATGTTGCGTCAAAAACTTTAAAAACTCAATAAGTGATGTAAACTATGGAATTTGGGTACAAAAATGATTTTTCATTGCAAGACCTAATTATATTGTGTAATTTTAAATGAGCTTCGATTTGATATATTATAATAGTCATTTCGATACCCGATTCCAAAGTTTTCTACGTTGAAAGTTTCAACACAAATTTATCAAATGTTTTGTTGTTTTTCAAAATATGAACTATATCTCCTTTCTTTTTCACTTCTCTTATTTTTTTTAAGAATATAGAATGATTGAAAATATAAATAAACAATCCTTGGTTGTTACAATTATCTCCTTTATAGATCTATTGAATAAAATCGGAATTAAGTAAAATGAGAATGGTGCGTCAAAGACTTTAAAAACTCAATAAGTGATGTAAACTATGGAATTTGGGTACCAAAATGATTTTTCATTACGAGACCAAATCATATTGTGTAATTTTAAACGAGCTTCAATTTGATATATTACAATAGTCATTTCTATACCCGAGTCCAAAGTTATCTCCGTTGAAATTTCAACACGTATTTATCAAATGTTTCATTGTTTTTCAAAATATGAACTACATCTCCTTTTTTTTCTTCTCTTATTTTTTTTAAGAAATGAGAATGATTGAAAATATAAATAAACAATCCTAGGTCATTACAATTATCTCCTTTATAGATCTATTGAATAAAATCGGAAGTAAGTAAAATGAGAATGGTGCGTCAAAAACTTTAAAAACTGATTAAGTGATGTAAACTATGGAATTTGGGTACCAAAATGATTTTTCATTACGAGACCAAATCATATTGTGTAATTTTAAACGAGCTTCAATTTGATATATTATAATAGTCATTTCTATACCCGAGTCCAAAGTTATCTCCGTTGAAATTTCAACACGTATTTATCATATGTTTTATTGTTTTTCAAAATATGAACTACATCTCCTTTCTTTTTCTCTTCTCTTTGTTTTTTTAATAATAGAGAATGATTGAAAATATAAATAAACAATCCTAGGTCGTTACAATTATCTCCTTTATAGATGTATTGAATAAAATCGAAGTAAGTAAAATGAGAATGGTGCGTCAAAAACTTTAAAAACTCAGTAAGTGATGTAAACTATGGGATTTGGGTACCAAAATGATTTTTCATTGCGAGACCAAATCATATTGTGTAATTTTAAACGAGCTTCAATTTGATATATTATAATAGTCATTTCTATACCCGAGTCCAAAGTTATCTCCTTTGAAATTTCAACACGTATTTATCAAATGTTTCATTGTTTTTCCAAATATGAACTACATCTCCCTTCTTTTTCTCTTCTCTTTGTTTTTTTAATAATAGAGAATGATTGAAAATATAAATAAGCAATCCTAGGTCCTTACAATTATCTCCTTTATAGATGTATTGAATAGAATCGGAAGTAAGTAAAATGAGAATGTTGCGTCAAAAACTTTAAAAACTCAATAAGTGA
The DNA here is from genome assembly GCA_033030585.1 of Hippophae rhamnoides. NCBI lineage: Eukaryota > Viridiplantae > Streptophyta > Magnoliopsida > Rosales > Elaeagnaceae > Hippophae > Hippophae rhamnoides. The sequence goes on from JAVHJT010000060.1 coordinate 10,436, forward strand.
TGTAAACTATGGAATTTGGGTACAAAAATGATTTTTCATTGCAAGACCTAATTATATTGTGTAATTTTAAATGAGCTTCGATTTGATATATTATAATAGTCATTTCGATACCCGATTCCAAAGTTTTCTACGTTGAAAGTTTCAACACAAATTTATCAAATGTTTTGTTGTTTTTCAAAATATGAACTATATCTCCTTTCTTTTTCACTTCTCTTATTTTTTTTAAGAATATAGAATGATTGAAAATATAAATAAACAATCCTTGGTTGTTACAATTATCTCCTTTATAGATCTATTGAATAAAATCGGAATTAAGTAAAATGAGAATGGTGCGTCAAAGACTTTAAAAACTCAATAAGTGATGTAAACTATGGAATTTGGGTACAAAAATGATATTTCATTGCAAGACCTAATTATATTGTGTAATTTTAAACGAGCTTCGATTTGATATATTATAATAGTCATTTCGATACCCGAGTCCAAAGTTATCTACGTTGAAAGTTTCAATACGTATTTATCAAATGTTTTGTTGTTTTTCAAAATATGAACTACATCTCCTTTCTTTTTCACTTCTCTTATTTTTTTTAAGAATAGAGAATGATTGAAAATATAAATAAACAATCCTTGGTCGTTACAATTATCTCCTTTATAGATCTATTGAATAAAATCGGAAGTAAGTAAAATGAGAATGGTGCGTCAAAGACTTTAAAAACACAATAAGTGATGTAAACTATGGAATTTGGGTACAAAAATGATATTTCATTGCAAGACCTAATTATATTGTGTAATTTTAAACGAGCTTCGATTTGATATATTATAATAGTCATTTCGATACCCGAGTCCAAAGTTATCTACGTTGAAAGTTTCAATACGTATTTATCAAATGTTTTGTTGTTTTTCAAAATATGAACTACATCTCCTTTCTTTTTCACTTCTCTTATTTTTTTTAAGAATAGAGAATGATTGAAAATATAAATAAACAATCCTTGGTCGTTACAATTATCTCCTTTATAGATCTATTGAATAAAATCGGAAGTAAGTAAAATGAGAATGGTGCGTCAAAAACTTTAAAAACTCAGTAAGTGATGTAAACTATGGAATTTGGGTACCAAAATGATTTTTCATTACGAGACCAAATCATATTGTGTAATTTTAAACGAGCTTCAATTTGATATATTATAATAGTCATTTCTATACCCGAGTCCAAAGTTATCTCCGTTGAAATTTCAACACGTATTTATCAAATGTTTCATTGTTTTTCCAAATATGAACTACATCTCCCTTCTTTTTCTCTTCTCTTTGTTTTTTTAAGAATATAGAATGATTGAAAATATAAATAAACAATCCTAGGTCGTTACAATTATCTCCTTTATAGATGTATTGAATAAAATCAGAAGTAAGTAAAATGAGAATGGTGCGTCAAAAACTTTAAAAACTCAATAAGTGATGTAAACTATGGAATTTGTGTACAAAATTGATTTTTCATTGCAAGACCTAATTATATTGTGTAATTTTAAACGAGCTTCGATTTGATATATTATAATAGTCATTTCGATACCCGAGTCCAAAGTTCTCTACGTTGAAAGTTTCAACACAAATTTATCAAATGTTTTGTTGTTTTTCAAAATATGAACTACATCTCCATTCATTTTCTCTTCTCTTTGTTTTTTTAATAATAGATAATGATTGAAAATATAAATAAACAATCCTAGGTCGTTACAATTATCTCCTTTATAGATGTATTGAATAAAATCGGAAGTAAGTAAAATGAGAATTGTGCGTCAAAAACTTTAAAAACTCAGTAAGCGATGTAAACTATGGAAGTTGTGTACAAAAATTATTTTTCATTGCAAGACCTAATTATATTGTGTAATTTTAAACGAGCTTCGATTAGATATATTATAATAGTCATTTCGATACCCGAGTCCAAAGTTATCTACGTTGAAAGTTTCAACACATATTTATCAAATGTTTTGTTGTTTTTCAAAATATGAACTTCATCTCCTTTCTTTTTCACTTCTCTTATTTTTTTAAGCATAGAAAATGATTGAAAATATAAATAAACAATCCTAGGTCGTTACAAATATCTCCTTTATAGATCTATTGAATAAAATCGGAAGTAAGTAAAATGAGAATGGTGCGTCAAAAACTTTAAAAACTCAGTAAGTGATGTAAACTATGGAATTTGGGTACCAAAATGATTTTTCATGGCGAGACCAAATCATATTGTGTAATTTTAAACGAGTTTCAAATTGATATATTATAATAGTCATTTCTATACCCGAGTCCAAAGTTATCTCCGTTGAAATTTCAACACGTATTTATCAAATGTTTTATTATTTTTCAAAATATGAACTACATCTCCATTCTTTTTCTCTTCTCTTTGTTTTTTTAATAATAGATAATTATTGAAAATATAAATAAACAATCCTAGGTCATTACAATTATCTCCTTTATAGATGTATTGAATAAAATCGGAAGTAAGTAAAATGAGAATTGTGCGTCAAAAACTTTAAAAACTCAGTAAGTGATGTAAACTATGGAATTTGGGTACAAAAATGATTTTTCATTGCAAGACCTAATTATATTGTGTAATTTTAAATGAGCTTCGATTTGATATATTATAATAGTCATGTCGATACCCGAGTCCAAAGTTACCTACGTTGAACGTTTCAACACATATTTATCAAATGTTTTGTTGTTTTTCCAAATATGAACTACATCTCCATTCTTTTTCTCTTCTCTTTGTTTTTTTAATAATAGATAATGATTGAAAATATAAATAAGCAATCCTAGGTTGTTACAATTATCTCCTTTATAGATGTATTTAATAAAATCGGAAGTAAGTAAAATGAGAATTGTGCGTCAAAAACTTTAAAAACTCAGTAAGCGATGTAAACTATGGAATTTGGGTACAAAAATGATTTTTCATTGCAAGACCTAATTATATTGTGTAATTTTAAACGAGCTTCGATTAGATATATTATAATAGTCATTTCGATACCCGAGTCCAAAGTTATCTACGTTGAAAGTTTCAACACAAATTTATCAAATGTTTTGTTGTTTTTCAAAATATGAACTTCATCTCCTTTCTTTTTCACTTCTCTTATTTTTTTTAAGCATAGAAAATGATTGAAAATATAAATAAACAATCCTAGGTCGTTACAAATATCTCCTTTATTGATCTATTGAATAAAATCGGAATTAAGTAAAATGAGAATGGTGCGTCAAAAACTTTAAAAACTCAGTAAGTGATGTAAACTATGGGATTTGGGTACCAAAATGATTTTTCATTACGAGACCAAATCATATTGTGTAATTTTAAACGAGCTTCAATTTGATATATTACAATAGTCATTTCTATACCCGAGTCCAAAGTTATCTCCGTTGAAATTTCAACACGTATTTATCAAATGTTTTATTGTTTTTCAAAATATGAACTACATCTCCTTTTTTTTTCTTCTCTTATTTTTTTAAGAATAGAGAATGATTGAAAATATAAATAAACAATCCTAGGTCATTACAATTATCTCCTTTATAGATCTATTGAATAAAATCGGAAGTAAGTAAAATGAGAATGCTGCGTCAAAAACTTTAAAAACTGATTAAGTGATGTAAACTATGGAATTTGGGTACCAAAATGATTTTTCATTACGAGACCAAATCATATTGTGTAATTTTAAACGAGCTTCAATTTGATATATTATAATAGTCATTTCTATACCCGAGTCCAAAGTTATCTCCGTTGAAATTTCAACACGTATTTATCATATGTTTTATTGTTTTTCAAAATATGAACTACATCTCCTTTCTTTTTCTCTTCTCTTTGTTTTTTTAATAATAGAGAATGATTGAAAATATAAATAAACAATCCTAGGTCGTTACAATTATCTCCTTTATAGATGTATTGAATAAAATCGGAAGTAAGTAAAATGAGAATGGTGCGTCAAAAACTTTAAAAACTCAGTAAGTGATGTAAACTATGGAATTTGGGTACCAAAATGATTTTTCATTGCGAGACCAAATCATATTGTGTAATTTTAAACGAGCTTCAATTTGATATATTATAATAGTCATTTCTATACCCGAGTCCAAAGTTATCTCCTTTGAAATTTCAACACGTATTTATCAAATGTTTCATTGTTTTTCCAAATATGAACTACATCTCCCTTCTTTTTCTCTTCTCTTTGTTTTTTTAATAATAGAGAATGATTGAAAATATAAATAAGCAATCCTAGGTCCTTACAATTATCTCCTTTATAGATGTATTGAATAGAATCGGAAGTAAGTAAAATGAGAATGTTGCGTCAAAAACTTTAAAAACTCAATAAGTGATGTAAACTATGGAATTTGGGTACAAAAATGATTTTTCATTGCAAGACCTAATTATATTGTGTAATTTTAAATGAGCTTCGATTTGATATATTATAATAGTCATTTCGATACCCGATTCCAAAGTTTTCTACGTTGAAAGTTTCAACACAAATTTATCAAATGTTTTGTTGTTTTTCAAAATATGAACTATATCTCCTTTCTTTTTCACTTCTCTTATTTTTTTTAAGAATATAGAATGATTGAAAATATAAATAAACAATCCTTGGTTGTTACAATTATCTCCTTTATAGATCTATTGAATAAAATCGGAATTAAGTAAAATGAGAATGGTGCGTCAAAAACTTTAAAAACTCAGTAAGTGATGTAAACTATGGAATTTGGGTACCAAAATGATTTTTCATTACGAGACCAAATCATATTGTGTAATTTTAAACGAGCTTCAATTTGATATATTACAATAGTCATTTCTATACCCGAGTCCAAAGTTATCTCCGTTGAAATTTCAACACGTATTTATCAAATGTTTTATTATTTTTCAAAATATGAACTACATCTCCATTCTTTTTCTCTTCTCTTTGTTTTTTTAATAATAGATAATTATTGAAAATATAAATAAACAATCCTAGGTCATTACAATTATCTCCTTTATAGATGTATTGAATAAAATCGGAAGTAAGTAAAATGAGAATTGTGCGTCAAAAACTTTAAAAACTCAGTAAGTGATGTAAACTATGGAAGTTGTGTACAAAAATTATTTTTCATTGCAAGACCTAATTATATTGTGTAATTTTAAACGAGCTTCGATTAGATATATTATAATAGTCATTTCGATACCCGAGTCCAAAGTTATCTACGTTGAAAGTTTCAACACTTATTTATCAATTGTTTTGTTGTTTATCAAAATATGAACTTCATCTCCTTTCTTTTTCACTTCTCTTATTTTTTTAAGCATAGAAAATGATTGAAAATATAAATAAACAATCCTAGGTCGTTACAAATATCTCCTTTATAGATCTATTGAATAAAATCGGAAGTAAGTAAAATGAGAATGGTGCGTCAAAAACTTTAAAAACTCAGTAAGTGATGTAAACTATGGAATTTGGGTACCAAAATGATTTTTCATGGCGAGACCAAATCATATTGTGTAATTTTAAACGAGTTTCAAATTGATATATTATAATAGTCATTTCGATACCCGAGTCCAAAGTTATCTACGTTGAAAGTTTCAACACATATTTATCAAATGTTTTGTTGTTTTTCAAAATATGAACTTCATCTCCTTTCTTTTTCACTTCTCTTATTTTTTTAAGCATAGAAAATGATTGAAAATATAAATAAACAATCCTAGGTCGTTACAAATATCTCCTTTATAGATCTATTGAATAAAATCGGAAGTAAGTAAAATGAGAATGGTGCGTCAAAAACTTTAAAAACTCAGTAAGTGATGTAAACTATGGAATTTGGGTACCAAAATGATTTTTCATGGCGAGACCAAATCATATTGTGTAATTTTAAACGAGTTTCAAATTGATATATTATAATAGTCATTTCTATACCCGAGTCCAAAGTTATCTCCGTTGAAATTTCAACACGTATTTATCAAATGTTTTATTATTTTTCAAAATATGAACTACATCTCCATTCTTTTTCTCTTCTCTTTGTTTTTTTAATAATAGATAATTATTGAAAATATAAATAAACAATCCTAGGTCATTACAATTATCTCCTTTATAGATGTATTGAATAAAATCGGAAGTAAGTAAAATGAGAATGGTGCGTCAAAAACTTTAAAAACTCAGTAAGTGATGTAAACTATGGAATTTGGGTACAAAATTGATTTTTCATTGCAAGACCTAATTATATTGTGTAATTTTAAATGAGCTTCGATTTGATATATTATAATAGTCATGTCGATACCCGAGTCCAAAGTTACCTACGTTGAACGTTTCAACACATATTTATCAAATGTTTTGTTGTTTTTCAAAATATGAACTACATCTCCATTCATTTTCTCTTCTCTTTGTTTTTTTAATAATAGATAATGATTGAAAATATAAATAAACAATCCTAGGTCGTTACAATTATCTCCTTTATAGATGTATTGAATAAAATCGGAAGTAAGTAAAATGAGAATTGTGCGTCAAAAACTTTAAAAACTCAGTAAGCGATGTAAACTATGGAAGTTGTGTACAAAAATTATTTTTCATTGCAAGACCTAATTATATTGTGTAATTTTAAACGAGCTTCGATTAGATATATTATAATAGTCATTTCGATACCCGAGTCCAAAGTTATCTACGTTGAAAGTTTCAACACATATTTATCAAATGTTTTGTTGTTTTTCAAAATATGAACTTCATCTCCTTTCTTTTTCACTTCTCTTATTTTTTTAAGCATAGAAAATGATTGAAAATATAAATAAACAATCCTAGGTCGTTACAAATATCTCCTTTATAGATCTATTGAATAAAATCGGAAGTAAGTAAAATGAGAATGGTGCGTCAAAAACTTTAAAAACTCAGTAAGTGATGTAAACTATGGGATTTGGGTACCAAAATGATTTTTCATTGCGAGACCAAATCATATTGTGTAATTTTAAAAGAGCTTAAATTTGATATATTATAATAGTCATTTCTATACCCGAGTCCAAAGTTATCTCCGTTGAAATTTCAACACGTATTTATCAAATGTTTTATTATTTTTCAAAATATGAACTACATCTCCATTCTTTTTCTCTTCTCTTTGTTTTTTTAATAATAGATAATTATTGAAAATATAAATAAACAATCCTAGGTCATTACAATTATCTCCTTTATAGATGTATTGAATAAAATCGGAAGTAAGTAAAATGAGAATGGTGCGTCAAAAACTTTAAAAACTCAGTAAGTGATGTAAACTATGGAATTTGGGTACCAAAATGATTTTTCATGGCGAGACCAAATCATATTGTATAATTTTAAACGAGTTTCAAATTGATATATTATAATAGTCATTTCTATACCCGAGTCCAAAGTTATCTCCGTTGAAATTTCAACACGTATTTATCAAATGTTTTATTATTTTTCAAAATATGAACTACATCTCCATTCTTTTTCTCTTCTCTTTGTTTTTTTAATAATAGATAATTATTGAAAATATAAATAAACAATCCTAGGTCATTACAATTATCTCCTTTATAGATGTATTGAATAAAATCGGAAGTAAGTAAATTGAGAATTGTGCGTCAAAAACTTTAAAAACTCAGTAAGTGATGTAAACTATGGAAGTTGTGTACAAAAATTATTTTTCATTGCAAGACCTAATTATATTGTGTAATTTTAAACGAGCTTCGATTAGATATATTATAATAGTCATTTCGATACCCGAGTCCAAAGTTATCTACGTTGAAAGTTTCAACACTTATTTATCAATTGTTTTGTTGTTTTTCAAAATATGAACTTCATCTCCTTTCTTTTTCACTTCTCTTATTTTTTTTAAGCATAGAAAATGATTGAAAATATAAATAAACAATCCTAGGTCGTTACAAATATCTCCTTTATAGATCTATTGAATAAAATCGGAAGTAAGTAAAATGAGAATGGTGCGTCAAAAACTTTAAAAACTCAGTAAGTGATGTAAACTATGGGATTTGGGTACCAAAATGATTTTTCATTGCGAGACCAAATCATATTGTGTAATTTTAAACGAGCTTCAATTTGATATATTATAATAGTCATTTCTATACCCGAGTCCAAAGTTATCTCCTTTGAAATTTCAACACGTATTTATCAAATGTTTCATTGTTTTTCCAAATATGAACTACATCTCCCTTCTTTTTCTCTTCTCTTTGTTTTTTTAATAATAGAGAATGATTGAAAATATAAATAAGCAATCCTAGGTCCTTACAATTATCTCCTTTATAGATGTATTGAATAGAATCGGAAGTAAGTAAAATGAGAATGTTGCGTCAAAAACTTTAAAAACTCAATAAGTGATGTAAACTATGGAATTTGGGTACAAAAATGATTTTTCATTGCAAGACCTAATTATATTGTGTAATTTTAAATGAGCTTCGATTTGATATATTATAATAGTCATGTCGATACCCGAGTCCAAAGTTACCTACGTTGAACGTTTCAACACATATTTATCAAATGTTTTGTTGTTTTTCAAAATATGAACTACATCTCCATTCATTTTCTCTTCTCTTTGTTTTTTTAATAATAGATAATGATTGAAAATATAAATAAACAATCCTAGGTCGTTACAATTATCTCCTTTATAGATGTATTGAATAAAATCGGAAGTAAGTAAAATGAGAATTGTGCGTCAAAAACTTTAAAAACTCAGTAAGCGATGTAAACTATGGAAGTTGTGTACAAAAATTATTTTTCATTGCAAGACCTAATTATATTGTGTAATTTTAAACGAGCTTCGATTAGATATATTATAATAGTAATTTCGATACCCGAGTCCAAAGTTATCTACGTTGAAAGTTTCAACACATATTTATCAAATGTTTTGTTGTTTTTCAAAATATGAACTTCATCTCCTTTCTTTTTCACTTCTCTTATTTTTTTTAAGCATAGAAAATGATTGAAAATATAAATAAACAATCCTAGGTCGTTACAAATATCTCCTTTATAGATCTATTGAATAAAATCGGAAGTAAGTAAAATGAGAATGGTGCGTCAAAAACTTTAAAAACTCAGTAAGTGATGTAAACTATGGAATTTGGGTACCAAAATGATTTTTCATTGCGAGACCAAATCATATTGTGTAATTTTAAACGAGCTTCAAATTGATATATTATAATAGTCATTTTTATACCCGAGTCCAAAGTTATCTCCGTTGAAATTTCAACACGTATTTATCAAATGTTTTATTATTTTTCAAAATATGAACTACATCTCCATTCTTTTTCTCTTCTCTTTGTTTTTTTAATAATAGATAATGATTGAAAATATAAATAAACAATCCTAGGTCGTTACAATTATTTCCTTTATAGATGTATTGAATAAAATCGGAAGTAAGTAAAATGAGAATTGTGCGTCAAAAACTTTAAAAACTCAGTAAGTGATGTAAACTATGGAAGTTGTGTACAAAAATTATATTTCATTGCAAGACCTAATTATATTGTGTAATTTTAAACGAGCTTCGATTAGATATATTATAATAGTCATTTCGATACCCGAGTCCAAAGTTATCTACGTTGAAAGTTTCAACACATATTTATCAAATGTTTTGTTGTTTTTCAAAATATGAACTTCATCTCCTTTCTTTTTCACTTCTCTTATTTTTTTTAAGCATAGAAAATGATTGAAAATATAAATAAACAATCCTAGGTCGTTACAAATATCTCCTTTATAGATCTATTGAATAAAATCGGAAGTAAGTAAAATGAGAATGGTGCGTCAAAAACTTTAAAAACTCAGTAAGTGATGTAAACTATGGGATTTGGGTACCAAAATGATTTTTCATTGCGAGACCAAATCATATTGTGTAATTTTAAACGAGCTTCAATTTGATATATTATAATAGTCATTTCTATACCCGAGTCCAAAGTTATCTCCTTTGAAATTTCAACACGTATTTATCAAATGTTTCATTGTTTTTCCAAATATGAACTACATCTCCCTTCTTTTTCTCTTCTCTTTGTTTTTTTAATAATAGAGAATGATTGAAAATATAAATAAGCAATCCTAGGTCCTTACAATTATCTCCTTTATAGATGTATTGAATAGAATCGGAAGTAAGTAAAATGAGAATGGTGCGTCAAAGACTTTAAAAACTCAATAAGTGATGTAAACTATGGAATTTGGGTACAAAAATGATATTTCATTGCAAGACCTAATTATATTGTGTAATTTTAAACGAGCTTCTATTTGATATATTATAATAGTCATTTCGATACCCGAGTCCAAAGTTATCTACGTTGAAAGTTTCAATACGTATTTATCAAATGTTTTGTTGTTTTTCAAAATATGAACTACATCTCCTTTCTTTTTCACTTCTCTTATTTTTTTTAAGAATAGAGAATGATTGAAAATATAAATAAACAATCCTTGGTCGTTACAATTATCTCCTTTATAGATGTATTGAATAAAATCAGAAGTAAGTAAAATGAGAATGGTGCGTCAAAAACTTTAAAAACTCAATAAGTGATGTAAACTATGGAATTTGGGTACAAAAATGATTTTTCATTGCAAGACCTAATTATATTGTGTAATTTTAAATGAGCTTCGATTTGATATATTATAATAGTCATTTCGATACCCGAGTCCAAAGTTATCTACGTTGAAAGTTTCAATACGTATTTATCAAATGTTTTGTTATTTTTCAAAATATGAACTACATCTCCTTTCTTTTTCTCTTCTCTTTGTTTTTTTAAGAATAGAGAATGATTGAAAATATAAATAAACAATCCTAGGTCGTTACAATTATCTCCTTTATAGATGTATTGAATAAAATCAGAAGTAAGTAAAATGAGAATGGTGCGTCAAAAACTTTAAAAACTCAATAAGTGATGTAAACTATGGAATTTGGGTACAAAAATGATTTTTCATTGCAAGACCTAATTATATTGTGTAATTTTAAATGAGCTTCGATTTGATATATTATAATAGTCATTTCGATACCCGAGTCCAAAGTTACCTACGTTGAACGTTTCAACACATATTTATCAAATGTTTTGTTGTTTTTCAAAATATGAACTACATCTCCTTTCTTTTTCTCTTCTCTTTGTTTTTTTTAAGAATAGAGAATGATTGAAAATAGAAATAAACAATCCTAGGTCGTTACAATTATCTCCTTTATAGATGTATTGAATAGAATCGGAAGTAAGTAAAATGAGAATGGTGCGTCAAAAACTTTAAAAACTCAATAAGTGATGTAAACTATGGAATTTGTGTACAAAATTGATTTTTGATTGCAAGACCTAATTATATTGTGTAATTTTAAAAGAGCTTCGATTTGATATATTATAATAGTCATTTCGATACCCGATTCCAAAGTTATCTACGTTGAAAGTTTCAACACCAATTTATCAAATGTTTTGTTGTTTTTCAAAATATGAACTACATCTCCTTTCTTTTTCACTTCTCTTATTTTTTTTAAGAATAGAGAATGATTGAAAATATAAATAAACAATCCTTGGTCGTTACAATTATCTCCTTTATAGATCTATTGAATAAAATCGGAAGTAAGTAAAATGAGAATGGTGCGTCAAATACTTTAAAAACTCAATAAGTGATGTAAACTATGGAATTTGGGTACAAAAATGATATTTCATTGCAAGACCTAATTATATTGTGTAATTTTAAACGAGCTTCGATTTGATATATTATAATAGTCATTTCGATACCCGAGTCCAAAGTACTCTACGTTGAAAGTTTCAATACGTATTTATCAAATGTTTTGTTGTTTTTCAAAATATGAACTACATCTCCTTTCTTTTTCTCTTCTCTTTGTTTTTTTTAAGAATAGAGAATGATTGAAAATAGAAATAAACAATCCTAGGTCGTTACAATTATCTCCTTTATAGATGTATTGAATAGAATCGGAAGTAAGTAAAATGAGAATGGTGCGTCAAAAACTTTAAAAACTCAATAAGTGATGTAAACTATGGAATTTTTGTACAAAAATGATTTTTCATTGCAAGAGCTAATTATATTGTGTAATTTTAAATGCGCTTCGATTTGATATATTATAATAGTCATTTCGATACCCGAGTCCAAAGTTACCTACGTTGAACGTTTCAACACATATTTATCAAATGTTTTGTTGTTTTTCAAAATATGAACAACATTCCCTTTCTTTTTCTCTTCTCTTTGTTTTTTTTAAGAATAGAGAATGATTGAAAATAGAAATAAACAATCCTAGGTCGTTACAATTATCTCCTTTATAGATGTATTGAATAGAATCGGAAGTAAGTAAAATGAGAATGGTGCGTCAAAAACTTTAAAAACTCAATAAGTGATGTAAACTATGGAATTTGTGTACAAAATTGATTTTTCATTGCAAGACCTAATTATATTGTGTAATTTTAAAAGAGCTTCGATTTGATATATTATAATAGTCATTTCGATACCCGATTCCAAAGTTATCTACGTTGAAAGTTTCAACACCAATTTATCAAATGTTTTGTTGTTTTTCAAAATATGAACTACATCTCCTTTCTTTTTCACTTCTCTTATTTTTTTTAAGAATAGAGAATGATTGAAAATATAAATAAACAATCCTTGGTCGTTACAATTATCTCCTTTATAGATCTATTGAATAAAATCGGAAGTAAGTAAAATGAGAATGGTGCGTCAAATACTTTAAAAACTCAATAAGTGATGTAAACTATGGAATTTGGGTACAAAAATGATATTTCATTGCAAGACCTAATTATATTGTGTAATTTTAAACGAGCTTCGATTTGATATATTATAATAGTCATTTCGATACCCGAGTCCAAAGTTATCTACGTTGAAAGTTTCAATACGTATTTATCAAATGTTTTGTTGTTTTTCAAAATATGAACTACATCTCCTTTCTTTTTCACTTCTCTTATTTTTTTTAAGAATAGAGAATGATTGAAAATATAAATAAACAATCCTTGGTCGTTACAATTATCTCCTTTATAGATCTATTGAATAAAATCGGAAGTAAGTAAAATGAGAATGGTGCGTCAAAAACTTTAAAAACTCAGTAAGTGATGTAAACTATGGAATTTGGGTACCAAAATGATTTTTCATTATGAGACCAAATCATTTTGTGTAATTTTAAACGAGCTTCAATTTGATATATTATAATAGTCATTTCTATACCCGAGTCCAAAGTTATCTCCGTTGAAATTTCAACACGTATTTATCAAATGTTTCATTGTTTTTCCAAATATGAACTACATCTCCCTTCCTTTTCTCTTCTCTTTGTTTTTTTAAGAATATAGAATGATTGAAAATATAAATAAACAATCCTAGGTCGTTACAATTATCTTCTTTATAGATGTATTGAATAAAATCAGAAGTAAGTAAAATGAGAATGGTGCGTCAAAAACTTTAAAAACTCAATAAGTGATGTAAACTATGGAATTTGTGTACAAAATTGATTTTTCATTGCAAGACCTAATTATATTGTGTAATTTTAAACGAGCTTCGATTTGATATATTATAATAGTCATTTCGATACCCGAGTCCAAAGTTCTCTACGTTGAAAGTTTCAACACAAATTTATCAAATGTTTTGTTGTTTTTCAAAATATGAACTACATCTCCTTTCTTTTTCTCTTCTCTTTGTTTTTTTTAAGAATAGAGAATGATTGAAAATATAAATAAACAATCCTAGGTCGTTACAATTATCTCCTTTATAGATGTATTGAATAGAATCGGAAGTAAGTAAAATGAGAATGGTGCGTCAAAAACTTTAAAAACTCAATAAGTGATGTAAACTATGGAATTTGTGTACAAAATTGATTTTTCATTGCAAGACCTAATTATATTGTGTAATTTTAAAAGTGCTTCGATTTGATATATTATAATAGTCATTTCGATACCCGATTCCAAAGTTATCTACGTTGAAAGTTTCAACACCAATTTATCAAATGTTTTGTTGTTTTTCAAAATATGAACTACATCTCCTTTCTTTTTCACTTCTCTTATTTTTTTTAAGAATAGAGAATGATTGAAAATATAAATAAACAATCCTTGGTCGTTACAATTATCTCCTTTATAGATCTATTGAATAAAATCGGAAGTAAGTAAAATGAGAATGGTGCGTCAAATACTTTAAAAACTCAATAAGTGATGTAAACTATGGAATTTGGGTACAAAAATGATATTTCATTGCAAGACCTAATTATATTGTGTAATTTTAAACGAGCTTCGATTTGATATATTATAATAGTCATTTCGATACCCGAGTCCAAAGTTATCTACGTTGAAAGTTTCAATACGTATTTATCAAATGTTTTGTTGTTTTTCAAAATATGAACTACATCTCCTTTCTTTTTCACTTCTCTTATTTTTTTAAGAATAGAGAATGATTGAAAATATAAATAAACAATCCTTGGTCGTTACAATTATCTCCTTTATAGATCTATTGAATAAAATCGGAAGTAAGTAAAATGAGAATGGTGCGTCAAAAACTTTAAAAACTCAGTAAGTGATGTAAACTATGGAATTTGGGTACCAAAATGATTTTTCATTATGAGACCAAATCATATTGTGTAATTTTAAACGAGCTTCAATTTGATATATTATAATAGTCATTTCTATACCCGAGTCCAAAGTTATCTCCGTTGAAATTTCAACACGTATTTATCAAATGTTTCATTGTTTTTCCAAATATGAACTACATCTCCCTTCTTTTTCTCTTCTCTTTGTTTTTTTAAGAATATAGAATGATTGAAAATATAAATAAACAATCCTAGGTCGTTACAATTATCTTCTTTATAGATGTATTGAATAAAATCAGAAGTAAGTAAAATGAGAATGGTGCGTCAAAAACTTTAAAAACTCAATAAGTGATGTAAACTATGGAATTTGTGTACAAAATTGATTTTTCATTGCAAGACCTAATTATATTGTGTAATTTTAAACGAGCTTCGATTTGATATATTATAATAGTCATTTCGATACCCGAGTCCAAAGTTCTCTACGTTGAAAGTTTCAACACAAATTTATCAAATGTTTTGTTGTTTTTCAAAATATGAACTACATCTCCTTTCTTTTTCTCTTCTCTTTGTTTTTTTTAAGAATAGAGAATGATTGAAAATAGAAATAAACAATCCTAGGTCGTTACAATTATCTCCTTTATAGATGTATTGAATAGAATCGGAAGTAAGTAAAATGAGAATGGTGCGTCAAAAACTTTAAAAACTCAATAAGTGATGTAAACTATGGAATTTGTGTACAAAATTGATTTTTCATTGCAAGACCTAATTATATTGTGTAATTTTAAAAGTGCTTCGATTTGATATATTATAATAGTCATTTCGATACCCGATTCCAAAGTTATCTACGTTGAAAGTTTCAACACCAATTTATCAAATGTTTTGTTGTTTTTCAAAATATGAACTACATCTCCTTTCTTTTTCACTTCTCTTATTTTTTTTAAGAATAGAGAATGATTGAAAATATAAATAAACAATCCTTGGTCGTTACAATTATCTCCTTTATAGATCTATTGAATAAAATCGGAAGTAAGTAAAATGAGAATGGTGCGTCAAATACTTTAAAAACTCAATAAGTGATGTAAACTATGGAATTTGGGTACAAAAATGATATTTCATTGCAAGACCTAATTATATTGTGTAATTTTAAACGAGCTTCGATTTGATATATTATAATAGTCATTTCGATACCCGAGTCCAAAGTTATCTACGTTGAAAGTTTCAACACATATTTATCAAATGTTTCATTGTTTTTCCAAATATGAACTACATCTCCTTTCTTTTTCTCTTCTCTTTGTTTTTTTAAGAATATAGAATGATTGAAAATATAAATAAACAATCCTAGGTCGTTACAATTATCTCCTTTATAGATGTATTGAATAAAATCAGAAGTAAGTAAAATGAGAATGGTGCGTCAAAAACTTTAAAAACTCAATAAGTGATGTAAACTATGGAATTTGTGTACAAAATTGATTTTTCATTGCAAGACCTAATTATATTGTGTAATTTTAAACGAGCTTCGATTTGATATATTATAATAGTCATTTCGATACCCGAGTCCAAAGTTCTCTACGTTGAAAGTTTCAACACAAATTTATCAAATGTTTTGTTGTTTTTCAAAATATGAACTACATCTCCTTTCTTTTTCACTTCTCTTTGTTTTTTTAAGAATAGAGAATGATTTAAAATATAAATAAACAATCCTAGGTCGTTACAATTATCTCCTTTATAGATGTATTGAATAAAATCGGAAGTAAGTAAAATGAGAATGGTGCGTCAAAAACTTTAAAAACTCAATAAGTGATGTAAACTATGGAATTTGTGTACAAAATTGATTTTTCATTGCAAGACCTAATTATATTGTGTAATTTTAAAAGTGCTTCGATTTGATATATTATAATAGTCATTTCGATACCCGATTCCAAAGTTATCTACGTTGAAAGTTTCAACACCAATTTATCAAATGTTTTGTTGTTTTTCAAAATATGAACTACATCTCCTTTCTTTTTCACTTCTCTTATTTTTTTTAAGAATAGAGAATGATTGAAAATATAAATAAACAATCCTTGGTCGTTACAATTATCTCCTTTATAGATCTATTGAATAAAATCGGAAGTAAGTAAAATGAGAATGGTGCGTCAAATACTTTAAAAACTCAATAAGTGATGTAAACTATGGAATTTGGGTACAAAAATGATATTTCATTGCAAGACCTAATTATATTGTGTAATTTTAAACGAGCTTCGATTTGATATATTATAATAGTCATTTCGATACCCGAGTCCAAAGTTATCTACGTTGAAAGTTTCAATACGTATTTATCAAATGTTTTGTTGTTTTTCAAAATATGAACTACATCTCCTTTCTTTTTCACTTCTCTTATTTTTTTAAGAATAGAGAATGATTGAAAATATAAATAAACAATCCTTGGTCGTTACAATTATCTCCTTTATAGATCTATTGAATAAAATCGGAAGTAAGTAAAATGAGAATGGTGCGTCAAAAACTTTAAAAACTCAGTAAGTGATGTAAACTATGGAATTTGGGTACCAAAATGATTTTTCATTATGAGACCAAATCATTTTGTGTAATTTTAAACGAGCTTCAATTTGATATATTATAATAGTCATTTCTATACCCGAGTCCAAAGTTATCTCCGTTGAAATTTCAACACGTATTTATCAAATGTTTCATTGTTTTTCCAAATATGAACTACATCTCCCTTCTTTTTCTCTTCTCTTTGTTTTTTTAAGAATACACAATGATTGAAAATATAAATAAACAATCCTAGGTCGTTACAATTATCTTCTTTATAGATGTATTGAATAAAATCAGTAGTAAGTAAAATGAGAATGGTGCGTCAAAAACTTTAAAAACTCAATAAGTGATGTAAACTATGGAATTTGTGTACAAAATTGATTTTTCATTGCAAGACCTAATTATATTGTGTAATTTTAAACGAGCTTCGATTTGATATATTATAATAGTCATTTCGATACCCGAGTCCAAAGTTCTCTACGTTGAAAGTTTCAACACAAATTTATCAAATGTTTTGTTGTTTTTCAAAATATGAACTACATCTCCTTTCTTTTTCTCTTCTCTTTGTTTTTTTAATAATAGAGAATGATTGAAAATATAAATAAACAATCCTAGGTCGTTACAATTATCTCCTTTATAGATGTATTGAATAAAATCGGAAGTAAGTAAAATGAGAATGGTGCGTCAAAAACTTTAAAAACTCAATAAGTGATGTAAACTATGGAATTTGTGTACAAAATTGATTTTTCATTGCAAGACCTAATTATATTGTGTAATTTTAAAAGTGCTTCGATTTGATATATTATAATAGTCATTTCGATACCCGATTCCAAAGTTATCTACGTTGAAAGTTTCAACACCAATTTATCAAATGTTTTGTTGTTTTTCAAAATATGAACTACATCTCCTTTCTTTTTCACTTCTCTTATTTTTTTTAAGAATAGAGAATGATTGAAAATATAAATAAACAATCCTTGGTCGTTACAATTATCTCCTTTATAGATCTATTGAATAAAATCGGAAGTAAGTAAAATGAGAATGGTGCGTCAAATACTTTAAAAACTCAATAAGTGATGTAAACTATGGAATTTGGGTACAAAAATGATATTTCATTGCAAGACCTAATTATATTGTGTAATTTTAAACGAGCTTCGATTTGATATATTATAATAGTCATTTCGATACCCGAGTCCAAAGTTATCTACGTTGAAAGTTTCAATACGTATTTATCAAATGTTTTGTTGTTTTTCAAAATATGAACTACATCTCCTTTCTTTTTCACTTCTCTTATTTTTTTTAAGAATAGAGAATGATTGAAAATATAAATAAACAATCCTTGGTCGTTACAATTATCTCCTTTATAGATCTATTGAATAAAATCGGAAGTAAGTAAAATGAGAATGGTGCGTCAAAAACTTTAAAAACTCAATAAGTGATGTAAACTATGGAATTTGGGTACCAAAATGATTTTTCATTATGAGACCAAATCATATTGTGTAATTTTAAACGAGCTTCAATTTGATATATTATAATAGTCATTTCTATACCCGAGTCCAAAGTTATCTCCGTTGAAATTTCAACACGTATTTATCAAATGTTTCATTGTTTTTCCAAATATGAACTACATCTCCCTTCTTTTTCTCTTCTCTTTGTTTTTTAAGAATATAGAATGATTGAAAATATAAATAAACAATCCTAGGTCGTTACAATTATCTCCTTTATAGATGTATTGAATAAAATCAGAAGTAAGTAAAATGAGAATGGTGCGTCAAAAACTTTAAAAACTCAATAAGTGATGTAAACTATGGAATTTGTGTACAAAATTGATTTTTCATTGCAAGACCTAATTATATTGTGTAATTTTAAACGAGCTTCGATTTGATATATTATAATAGTCATTTCGATACCCGAGTCCAAAGTTCTCTACGTTGAAAGTTTCAACACAAATTTATCAAATGTTTTGTTGTTTTTCAAAATATGAACTACATCTCCTTTCTTTTTCTCTTCTCTTTGTTTTTTTTAAGAATAGAGAATGATTGAAAATAGAAATAAACAATCCTAGGTCGTTACAATTATCTCCTTTATAGATGTATTGAATAGAATCGGAAGTAAGTAAAATGAGAATGGTGCGTCAAAAACTTTAAAAACTCAATAAGTGATGTAAACTATGGAATTTGTGTACAAAATTGATTTTTCATTGCAAGACCTAATTATATTGTGTAATTTTAAAAGTGCTTCGATTTGATATATTATAATAGTCATTTCGATACCCGATTCCAAAGTTATCTACGTTGAAAGTTTCAACACCAATTTATCAAATGTTTTGTTGTTTTTCAAAATATGAACTACATCTCCTTTCTTTTTCACTTCTCTTATTTTTTTTAAGAATAGAGAATGATTGAAAATATAAATAAACAATCCTTGGTCGTTACAATTATCTCCTTTATAGATCTATTGAATAAAATCGGAAGTAAGTAAAATGAGAATGGTGCGTCAAATACTTTAAAAACTCAATAAGTGATGTAAACTATGGAATTTGGGTACAAAAATGATATTTCATTGCAAGACCTAATTATATTGTGTAATTTTAAACGAGCTTCGATTTGATATATTATAATAGTCATTTCGATACCCGAGTCCAAAGTTATCTACGTTGAAAGTTTCAATACGTATTTATCAAATGTTTTGTTGTTTTTCAAAATATGAACTACATCTCCTTTCTTTTTCACTTCTCTTATTTTTTTTAAGAATAGAGAATGATTGAAAATATAAATAAACAATCCTTGGTCGTTACAATTATCTCCTTTATAGATCTATTGAATAAAATCGGAAGTAAGTAAAATGAGAATGGTGCGTCAAAAACTTTAAAAACTCAGTAAGTGATGTAAACTATGGAATTTGGGTACCAAAATGATTTTTCATTATAAGACCAAATCATTTTGTGTAATTTTAAACGAGCTTCAATTTGATATATTATAATAGTCATTTCTATACCCGAGTCCAAAGTTATCTCCGTTGAAATTTCAACACGTATTTATCAAATGTTTCATTGTTTTTCCAAATATGAACTACATCTCCCTTCTTTTTCTCTTCTCTTTGTTTTTTTAAGAATATAGAATGATTGAAAATATAAATAAACAATCCTAGGTCGTTACAATTATCTTCTTTATAGATGTATTGAATAAAATCAGAAGTAAGTAAAATGAGAATGGTGCGTCAAAAACTTTAAAAACTCAATAAGTGATGTAAACTATGGAATTTGTGTACAAAATTTATTTTTCATTGCAAGACCTAATTATATTGTGTAATTTTAAACGAGCTTCGATTTGATATATTATAATAGTCATTTCGATACCCGAGTCCAAAGTTCTCTACGTTGAAAGTTTCAACACAAATTTATCAAATGTTTTGTTGTTTTTCAAAATATGAACTACATCTCCTTTCTTTTTCTCTTCTCTTTGTTTTTTTTAAGAATAGAGAATGATTGAAAATAGAAATAAACAATCCTAGGTCGTTACAATTATCTCCTTTATAGATGTATTGAATAGAATCGGAAGTAAGTAAAATGAGAATGGTGCGTCAAAAACTTTAAAAACTCAATAAGTGATGTAAACTATGGAATTTGTGTACAAAATTGATTTTTCATTGCAAGACCTAATTATATTGTGTAATTTTAAAAGTGCTTCGATTTGATATATTATAATAGTCATTTCGATACCCGATTCCAAAGTTATCTACGTTGAAAGTTTCAACACCAATTTATCAAATGTTTTGTTGTTTTTCAAAATATGAACTACATCTCCTTTCTTTTTCACTTCTCTTATTTTTTTTAAGAATAGAGAATGATTGAAAATATAAATAAACAATCCTTGGTCGTTACAATTATCTCCTTTATAGATCTATTGAATAAAATCGGAAGTAAGTAAAATGAGAATGGTGCGTCAAATACTTTAAAAACTCAATAAGTGATGTAAACTATGGAATTTGGGTACAAAAATGATATTTCATTGCAAGACCTAATTATATTGTGTAATTTTAAACGAGCTTCGATTTGATATATTATAATAGTCATTTCGATACCCGAGTCCAAAGTTATCTACGTTGAAAGTTTCAATACGTATTTATCAAATGTTTTGTTGTTTTTCAAAATATGAACTACATCTCCTTTCTTTTTCACTTCTCTTATTTTTTTTAAGAATAGAGAATGATTGAAAATATAAATAAACAATCCTTGGTCGTTACAATTATCTCCTTTATAGATCTATTGAATAAAATCGGAAGTAAGTAAAATGAGAATGGTGCGTCAAAAACTTTAAAAACTCAGTAAGTGATGTAAACTATGGAATTTGGGTACCAAAATGATTTTTCATTATAAGACCAAATCATTTTGTGTAATTTTAAACGAGCTTCAATTTGATATATTATAATAGTCATTTCTATACCCGAGTCCAAAGTTATCTCCGTTGAAATTTCAACACGTATTTATCAAATGTTTCATTGTTTTTCCAAATATGAACTACATCTCCCTTCTTTTTCTCTTCTCTTTGTTTTTTTAAGAATATAGAATGATTGAAAATATAAATAAACAATCCTAGGTCGTTACAATTATCTTCTTTATAGATGTATTGAATAAAATCAGAAGTAAGTAAAATGAGAATGGTGCGTCAAAAACTTTAAAAACTCAATAAGTGATGTAAACTATGGAATTTGTGTACAAAATTTATTTTTCATTGCAAGACCTAATTATATTGTGTAATTTTAAACGAGCTTCGATTTGATATATTATAATAGTCATTTCGATACCCGAGTCCAAAGTTCTCTACGTTGAAAGTTTCAACACAAATTTATCAAATGTTTTGTTGTTTTTCAAAATATGAACTACATCTCCATTCTTTTTCTCTTCTCTTTGTTTTTTTAATAATAGATAATGATTGAAAATATAAATAAACAATCCTAGGTCGTTACAATTATCTCCTTTATAGATGTATTGAATAAAATCGGAAGTAAGTAAAATGAGAATTGTGCGTCAAAAACTTTAAAAACTCAGTAAGTGATGTAAACTATGGAAGTTGTGTACAAAAATTATTTTTCATTACAAGACCTAATTATATTGTGTAATTTTAAACGAGCTTCGATTAGATATATTATAATAGTCATTTCGATACCCGAGTCCAAAGTTATCTACGTTGAAAGTTTCAACACATATTTATCAAATGTTTTGTTGTTTTTCAAAATATGAACTTCATCTCCTTTCTTTTTCACTTCTCTTATTTTTTTTAAGCATAGAAAATGATTGAAAATATAAATAAACAATCCTAGGTCGTTACAAATATCTCCTTTATAGATCTATTGAATAAAATCGGAAGTAAGTAAAATGAGAATGGTGCGTCAAAAACTTTAAAAACTCAGTAAGTGATGTAAACTATGGAATTTGGGTACCAAAATGATTTTTCATTGCGAGACCAAATCATATTGTGTAATTTTAAACGAGCTTCAAATTGATATATTATAATAGTCATTTCTATACCCGAGTCCAAAGTTATCTCCGTTGAAATTTCAACACGTATTTATCAAATGTTTTATTATTTTTCAAAATATGAACTACATCTCCATTCTTTTTCTCTTCTCTTATTTTTTTAATAATAGATAATGATTGAAAATATAAATAAACAATCCTAGGTCGTTACAATTATCTCCTTTATAGATGTATTGAATAAAATCGGAAGTAAGTAAAATGAGAATTGTGCGTCAAAAACTTTAAAAACTCAGTAAGTGATGTAAACTATGGAAGTTTTGTACAAAAATTATTTTTCATTGCAAGACCTAATTATATTGTGTAATTTTAAACGAGCTTCGATTAGATATATTATAATAGTCATTTCGATACCCGAGCCCAAAGTTATCTACGTTGAAAGTTTCAACACATATTTATCAAATGTTTTGTTGTTTTTCAAAATATGAACTTCATCTCCTTTCTTTTTCACTTCTCTTATTTTTTTTAAGCATAGAAAATGATTGAAAATATAAATAAACAATCCTAGGTCGTTACAAATATCTCCTTTATAGATCTATTGAATAAAATCGGAAGTAAGTAAAATGAGAATGGTGCGTCAAAAACTTTAAAAACTCAGTAAGTGATGTAAACTATGGGATTTGGGTACCAAAATGATTTTTCATTGCGAGACCAAATCATATTGTGTAATTTTAAACGAGCTTCAATTTGATATATTATAATAGTCATTTCTATACCCGAGTCCAAAGTTATCTCCTTTGAAATTTCAACACGTATTTATCAAATGTTTCATTGTTTTTCCAAATATGAACTACATCTCCCTTCTTTTTCTCTTCTCTTTTTTTTTTAATAATAGAGAATGATTGAAAATATAAATAAGCAATCCTAGGTCCTTACAATTATCTCCTTTATAGATGTATTGAATAGAATCGGAAGTAAGTAAAATGAGAATGGTGCGTCAAAGACTTTAAAAACTCAATAAGTGATGTAAACTATGGAATTTGGGTACAAAAATGATATTTCATTGCAAGACCTAATTATATTGTGTAATTTTAAACGAGCTTCGATTTGATATATTATAATAGTCATTTCGATACCCGAGTCCAAAGTTATCTACGTTGAAAGTTTCAATACGTATTTATCAAATGTTTTGTTGTTTTTCAAAATATGAACTACATCTCCTTTCTTTTTCACTTCTCTTATTTTTTTTAAGAATAGAGAATGATTGAAAATATAAATAAACAATCCTTGGTCGTTACAATTATCTCCTTTATAGATGTATTGAATAAAATCTAAAGTAAGTAAAATGAGAATGGTGCGTCAAAAACTTTAAAAACTCAATAAGTGATGTAAACTATGGAAGTTGTGTACAAAAATTATTTTTCATTACAAGACCTAATTATATTGTGTAATTTTAAACGAGCTTCGATTAGATATATTATAATAGTCATTTCGATACCCGAGTCCAAAGTTATCTACGTTGAAAGTTTCAACACATATTTATCAAATGTTTTGTTGTTTTTCAAAATATGAACTTCATCTCCTTTCTTTTTCACTTCTCTTATTTTTTTAAGCATAGAAAATGATTGAAAATATAAATAAACAATCCTAGGTCGTTACAAATATCTCCTTTATAGATCTATTGAATAAAATCGGAAGTAAGTAAAATGAGAATGGTGCGTCAAAAACTTTAAAAACTCAGTAAGTGATGTAAACTATGGAATTTGGGTACCAAAATGATTTTTCATTGCGAGACAAAATCATATTGTGTAATTTTAAACGAGCTTCAAATTGATATATTATAATAGTCATTTCTATACCCGAGTCCAAAGTTATCTCCGTTGAAATTTCAACACGTATTTATCAAATGTTTTATTATTTTTCAAAATATGAACTACATCTCCATTCTTTTTCTCTTCTCTTTGTTTTTTTAATAATAGATAATGATTGAAAATATAAATAAACAATCCTAGGTCGTTACAATTATCTCCTTTATAGATGTATTGAATAAAATCGGAAGTAAGTAAAATGAGAATTGTGCGTCAAAAACTTTAAAAACTCAGTAAGTGATGTAAACTATGGAAGTTGTGTACAAAAATTATTTTTCATTGCAAGACCTAATTATATTGTGTAATTTTAAACGAGCTTCGATTAGATATATTATAATAGTCATTTCGATACCCGAGTCCAAAGTTATCTACGTTGAAAGTTTCAACACATATTTATCAAATGTTTTGTTGTTTTTCAAAATATGAACTTCATCTCCTTTCTTTTTCACTTCTCTTATTTTTTTAAGCATATAAAATGATTGAAAATATAAATAAACAATCCTAGGTCGTTACAAATATCTCCTTTATAGATC
Organism: Hippophae rhamnoides; assembly: GCA_033030585.1. NCBI lineage: Eukaryota > Viridiplantae > Streptophyta > Magnoliopsida > Rosales > Elaeagnaceae > Hippophae > Hippophae rhamnoides. The sequence goes on from JAVHJT010000060.1 coordinate 35,317, forward strand.
TATTGAATAAAATCGGAAGTAAGTAAAATGAGAATGGTGCGTCAAAAACTTTAAAAACTCAGTAAGTGATGTAAACTATGGGATTTGGGTACCAAAATGATTTTTCATTGCGAGAAAAAATCATATTGTGTAATTTTAAACGAGCTTCAATTTGATATATTATAATAGTCATTTCTATACCCGAGTCCAAAGTTATCTCCTTTGAAATTTCAACACGTATTTATCAAATGTTTCATTGTTTTTCCAAATATGAACTACATCTCCCTTCTTTTTCTCTTCTCTTTGTTTTTTTAATAATAGAGAATGATTGAAAATATAAATAAGCAATCCTAGGTCCTTACAATTATCTCCTTTATAGATGTATTGAATAGAATCGGAAGTAAGTAAAATGAGAATGGTGCGTCAAAGACTTTAAAAACTAAGTAAGTGATGTAAACTATGGAATTTGGGTACAAAAATGATATTTCATTGCAAGACCTAATTATATTGTGTAATTTTAAACGAGCTTCGATTTGATATATTATAATAGTCATTTCGATACCCGAGTCCAAAGTTATCTACGTTGAAAGTTTCAATACGTATTTATCAAATGTTTTGTTGTTTTTCAAAATATGAACTACATCTCCTTTCTTTTTCACTTCTCTTATTTTTTTTAAGAATAGAGAATGATTGAAAATATAAATAAACAATCCTTGGTCGTTACAATTATCTCCTTTATAGATGTATTGAATAAAATCTAAAGTAAGTAAAATGAGAATGGTGCGTCAAAAACTTTAAAAACTCAGTAAGTGATGTAAACTATGGAATTTGTGTACAAAATTGATTTTTCATTGCAAGACCTAATTATATTGTGTAATTTTAAAAGTGCTTCGATTTGATATATTATAATAGTCATTTCGATACCCGATTCCAAAGTTATCTACGTTGAAAGTTTCAACACCAATTTATCAAATGTTTTGTTGTTTTTCAAAATATGAACTACATCTCCTTTCTTTTTCACTTCTCTTATTTTTTTTAAGAATAGAGAATGATTGAAAATATAAATAAACAATCCTTGGTCGTTACAATTATCTCCTTTATAGATCTATTGAATAAAATCGGAAGTAAGTAAAATGAGAATGGTGCGTCAAAGACTTTAAAAACTCAATAAGTGATGTAAACTATGGAATTTGGGTACAAAAATGATATTTCATTGCAAGACCTAATTATATTGTGTAATTTTAAACGAGCTTCGATTTGATATATTATAATAGTCATTTCGATACCCGAGTCCAAAGTTATCTACGTTGAAAGTTTCAATACGTATTTATCAAATGTTTTGTTGTTTTTCAAAATATGAACTACATCTCCTTTCTTTTTCACTTCTCTTATTTTTTTTAAGAATAGAGAATGATTGAAAATATAAATAAACAATCCTTGGTCGTTACAATTATCTCCTTTATAGATCTATTGAATAAAATCGGAAGTAAGTAAAATGAGAATGGTGCGTCAAAAACTTTAAAAACTCAATAAGTGATGTAAACTATGGAATTTGGGTACCAAAATGATTTTTCATTATGAGACCAAATCATATTGTGTAATTTTAAACGAGCTTCAATTTGATATATTATAATAGTCATTTCTATACCCGAGTCCAAAGTTATCTCCGTTGAAATTTCAACACGTATTTATCAAATGTTTCATTGTTTTTCCAAATATGAACTACATCTCCCTTCTTTTTCTCTTCTCTTTGTTTTTTTAAGAATATAGAATGATTGAAAATATAAATAAACAATCCTAGGTCGTTACAATTATCTCCTTTATAGATGTATTGAATAAAATCAGAAGTAAGTAAAATGAGAATGGTGCGTCAAAAACTTTAAAAACTCAATAAGTGATGTAAACTATGGAATTTGTGTACAAAATTTATTTTTCATTGCAAGACCTAATTATATTGTGTAATTTTAAACGAGCTTCGATTTGATATATTATAATAGTCATTTCGATACCCGAGTCCAAAGTTCTCTACGTTGAAAGTTTCAACACAAATTTATCAAATGTTTTGTTGTTTTTCAAAATATGAACTACATCTCCATTCTTTTTCTCTTCTCTTTGTTTTTTTAATAATAGATAATGATTGAAAATATAAATAAACAATCCTAGGTCGTTACAATTATCTCCTTTATAGATGTATTGAATAAAATCGGAAGTAAGTAAAATGAGAATTGTGCGTCAAAAACTTTAAAAACTCAGTAAGTGATGTAAACTATGGAAGTTGTGTACAAAAATTATTTTTCATTACAAGACCTAATTATATTGTGTAATTTTAAACGAGCTTCGATTAGATATATTATAATAGTCATTTCGATACCCGAGTCCAAAGTTATCTACGTTGAAAGTTTCAACACATATTTATCAAATGTTTTGTTGTTTTTCAAAATATGAACTTCATCTCCTTTCTTTTTCACTTCTCTTATTTTTTTAAGCATAGAAAATGATTGAAAATATAAATAAACAATCCTAGGTCGTTACAAATATCTCCTTTATAGATCTATTGAATAAAATCGGAAGTAAGTAAAATGAGAATGGTGCGTCAAAAACTTTAAAAACTCAGTAAGTGATGTAAACTATGGAATTTGGGTACCAAAATGATTTTTCATTGCGAGACAAAATCATATTGTGTAATTTTAAACGAGCTTCAAATTGATATATTATAATAGTCATTTCTATACCCGAGTCCAAAGTTATCTCCGTTGAAATTTCAACACGTATTTATCAAATGTTTTATTATTTTTCAAAATATGAACTACATCTCCAATCTTTTTCTCTTCTCTTTGTTTTTTTAATAATAGATAATGATTGAAAATATAAATAAACAATCCTAGGTCGTTACAATTATCTCCTTTATAGATGTATTGAATAAAATCGGAAGTAAGTAAAATGAGAATTGTGCGTCAAAAACATTAAAAACTCAGTAAGTGATGTAAACTATGGAAGTTGTGTACAAAAATTATTTTTCATTGCAAGACCTAATTATATTGTGTAATTTTAAACGAGCTTCGATTAGATATATTATAATAGTCATTTCGATACCCGAGTCCAAAGTTATCTACGTTGAAAGTTTCAACACATATTTATCAAATGTTTTGTTGTTTTTCAAAATATGAACTTCATCTCCTTTCTTTTTCACTTCTCTTATTTTTTTAAGCATATAAAATGATTGAAAATATAAATAAACAATCCTAGGTCGTTACAAATATCTCCTTTATAGATCTATTGAATAAAATCGGAAGTAAGTAAAATGAGAATGGTGCGTCAAAAACTTTAAAAACTCAGTAAGTGATGTAAACTATGGGATTTGGGTACCAAAATGATTTTTCATTGCGAGACCAAATCATATTGTGTAATTTTAAACGAGCTTCAATTTGATATATTATAATAGTCATTTCTATACCCGAGTCCAAAGTTATCTCCTTTGAAATTTCAACACGTATTTATCAAATGTTTCATTGTTTTTCCAAATATGAACTACATCTCCCTTCTTTTTCTCTTCTCTTTGTTTTTTTAATAATAGAGAATGATTGAAAATATAAATAAGCAATCCTAGGTCCTTACAATTATCTCCTTTATAGATGTATTGAATAAAATCGGAAGTAAGTAAAATGAGAATGGTGCGTCAAAGACTTTAAAAACTAAGTAAGTGATGTAAACTATGGAATTTGGGTACAAAAATGATATTTCATTGCAAGACCTAATTATATTGTGTAATTTTAAACGAGCTTCGATTTGATATATTATAATAGTCATTTCGATACCCGAGTCCAAAGTTATCTACGTTGAAAGTTTCAATACGTATTTATCAAATGTTTTGTTGTTTTTCAAAATATGAACTACATCTCCTTTCTTTTTCACTTCTCTTATTTTTTTTTAAGAATAGAGAATGATTGAAAATATAAATAAACAATCCTTGGTCGTTACAATTATCTCCTTTATAGATGTATTGAATAAAATCTAAAGTAAGTAAAATGAGAATGGTGCGTTGATGAACGAAAACCGGCATCGCCGATTCTCGCAAATACTTTGGTTTTAATATTTGTAAAACTCTCGCAAGTGCACGAATCATTTCGTAGAAAATGATAAGTATATACTCCCAAGGTCGATCGAAGGAAGTAATGTTTGTGGTACTTATTTTATTAATCAAACTTTTAAAAATGAAATTAAATCCTAAACATCCTGTCACGATAGTTTGGTTTTTGTGTTCCTAATCTAATAACATAAAATAAACATATATACAGATTAATTAAATATAATAAAAAAATAAACATAGATAAAAATTCAATAAATAAATATAAATACAGATTCAATAAATATTCATGCAAATTTTATCATTTATATTAGTGGAGTATTTATGGATATAATAACTAAATTAATTATGCTTGCTCATATTATCTAGGTTATTAAAGATATAAATTGATATTTTATTGATTCTCTCTTTTGTATGAATACCACCTTTGGTGGGGTTAGATATTCTTTGTTAACTAAACAAATCAATTAACACCTACAATGGGTGGGGTTGATAACTAATTTGGTTAATTAAATTAATTCCTTTTTCTAAGAGATTGAAAATGAACCATTTAAATGCCACCTTTGGCGGGGTTAGACAAGTTTAAACTTTATTCAAGGTGTCCAAATTAAACCCAAGAATTTAGTTATTCGAGTACTAACTTTCAAGTTTTAAAACCACTACTGAAAACATGTTGTCAATACATTTTCACATAATAATTCTTATAAAAACTTTTGAAATAGAGCTTCAACTCTAACTACCGGCGATTGTACCAACAAATAAAAAGAGCACTACTCTAAATTAGACCTGATAACTAAACCTTAAAGTCTAATCTTGATTTAAGTTTGTAATGAAAAATAATATATTTCTCTAACATCCTTAATATAAAATCTTGAATAAAAATAAAATCAATTCATTTTAGAAATTTTCACCTATTTAATATTTCGCAAGCATAACAACGTTATTATTATATCATGATTATAAGCAAATTAGCGAGTTAAATTTAATCATAGACAAATTAAATATAACATGTAAGAATAAAGCATAAAAATAATCGTAAAGAAAATAAAATCCTTACAGGAACTTCGACGCTATTCTGCTAGAAAACCTCCAAGCGGAATTTGCACTTCCATTTATTGAATCAAAAATCTAAATTATTACAAAAACATTACAAGTTCCTCTCAAAAAGAAGAACTCTAAACCTAAAGAATTGAACTAAAAACTAAGAGAAAAACTAAGAAAAGCTTAGAAACTAAGAAAGAAACTAAGAAAACTCAAAACTAAGAAATGAGAGAAATAAAGAAGAGAGAAGTGTGGTTTTTAGGTGTGTTTTGAAGTGAATGGAAGAGGGGTATTTATAGGTGAGGATGGAGAGAAAAATGATTAAAAAATGTTAAAAAAATATTAAAAAATAAAAACGTGTTTTGGACCTGCTGAGGTCATCAATGACGTCAAGATGACGTCATGGGGCGGCAGACGCGTGGAAAAATGGGTCAAAAACGCGTTAGCGCGCTGGCCAGGCGGGCTATGCCTGCCGCGCGCTGCGAACAGTAACCATGTGCGCGCTTCTTCTGCAGCATGAATATAACCTCGCCGTCTTCTTATGCGCATGAATAACCAACAGCCTGCTAGCGATCTTCTTGTCAAGATGAAACAATGCCAGATTCGAGCTGGTGTCTTGGAAGTGGCCGGCGGCGCTAGCTGCTTTTTCTCACACTTGACATTTTTGACCTTTTTGACCCATTTTGTCCAGTTTTCCATTTTGTTGACCTTTCCCCATTTATTTATTGATATTTTTGTGATGTATTGCTTCAAGTATTACTCTTTGAGTCTTTAAATTACGTTTTTAAGCCAAAATACCGAAAAACAATAAAAATACCCGTGATTCGAAAAAGACAAATTTACATAAATATATGATAAAACATATAAATATATATATTTTTAATCAATTAATGTGCATAAAATCATGGTTATTTTAGTGCTTTTTGAGCAACTCATCACAACCCCAACCGACTTCTTGCTAGTCCCTTAGCAAGAGAAGTCGATAAAAAATAAAAATTAAACTATCCTAAATCACTTAGTGGATTGACACGGTTCTTTAGCTTATGCAACAAGCCTTTAAACCCCTAGAGTTGCCTAGTGGAGCTAGTTCGAGTCTCGTGAGGGGTTTCGATGAATGATACCTGACAAACATTATGTGAAATGTAAAAACAAAAGAAACAATAAAAACAAACAACTTAAAAATTAAATTTACAACAAAATCACAAATTAATTTATTATTTTTTTTTTTTTTTTTTTTTGAATAAGAGAAACAACATATCACAAAAATGTCTCATACTTTTTAATCTCCTTTAAGATCATAATTAAAATCTCAAGCATAAGTTATTTTAATCTCTTTAAACAATCATGATTTATTATAATAATTAGTCGAAAATCATTTTCATATTTCATGTCAAAAATGTATCAATTTAATTTCACCCAATTTGTGCCATGAATTAGAATTATTGACGACTTATTCCTCACAAGTCAATACTCTGAAAACAGATCCTATGGGTTCAAACACTCATACTAATTTATATGCGAAAAGAGTTGATGTATAGAAATGAACTAATATGTTCGCATATGTATAAAGAATAAAGGCTCAAAGTGTTATTTTAACATTGATCTCATGAAAGGAATCAAATGTATAAATTATAAAGATATCATATATAAAAATTATTTTCATGCATAAATCAAACTCATTAAGAAAGAATTTCAAGATATATGCTTTTTACAAATGAAGAAATTGCAATGACTTTTTAGGGAATTACTTCCTATATCTTTCTTTTGTAAATAGCCTGTACATACAACTTTGTAGACAACGTGGGTCATAGTATATAGATGATACTATTTTTTATCTCTCTATTTTTTTTTCTCAGATATTTTTCAATATGTGTATTTTTTAGAGAGTCAACCAGTAATGTACGTATTGTACAATTTTTTGGATTTTGGTGAGTGGTTAATTTTGTGGTTTTTCTGCATTTTGATCTTGGTTTAGGTAACCCCAGATATGTCTTTTGTTTTTGTAGTAGTCATGCATAAATAAGATATAAGCATATACTATCAATTTCTACTCAAATCATTTAATCTAAGCAAAAATAATAATCAAAAATATATGATACTCTATTAAGATGAAAAAAATTCATACATTCAATGCTAATACCTATAGAGATCATCTAAAAATTTGAAGAAATAAGAAATGTGTTTGGAGTAGAAAAAATATATATTTCACTCTGAATAAAGGAAAGTAGGCTCAAAATATATCTCACAAAGGTACTCTCCACTAAAGACAAAACTCATAAACACTTGATTTTTGGGTTTAATATAATTTCTACATCTTATCAAGAAATACTAATTATGACAAAAACTAACTAATTATCAAAAATAGTTACAAAATATTTCATGATATGTTTTCAAAAAATTAATCTAACAGTACAAAAGACTTAACTATTTACTTAAATTTGATTTAAAGAAAAGATAAAGTTTTGTGAATTTTTTTTTTATATTCCAAAAATTACTGAATCACACAAAATAGAAATAAAACCAAACACACACAAAAAAAATTTTTTATTTATTTTTATATTTTTAAATTGTTAAAACTTTTTATTTATTTTTATTTTTTTATTTTTTTTTTAAGCATGGTAACTTTTCACCACCCCCAACCTAGAACTTACATTGTCCTCAATGTAACAACTGTAAATTAAAGATAAAGAGAAAAGAGAAGAAAGATTACCTATTTCTTGAGAAAGTGCAAGTAGTAATGGAAAATGCGGGTGCATCCATCATATTCATCATTAAAGTGTATACGTATTACGGTCATGTGAACTTCTAATATCTCAACAAATATTTTTAGTTTTAACAATTTAAAAATTATTCACATGTAATTAAATAAATGAAACAAATAAAAGAAAATTACCTAAAATGATGGGTTGCCTCCCATCCAGTAGCTTAGTTTAACGTCTTAGCAAGACGTAACTTGGGATTGCATTTTAAGTAAACTCAATGTCCCCTCATCATTGAGTCAATCAAACCCGCAGTAAAACAAGGTTGTCTACCTATACTTTTTCAGTCATGCCCTATTGATTTTCAGATTTCTTTCTGTACTTAAAACTAGAGGCATATTTTGAGTTTTAGATAACCCACGTCTAGGTACAAATCAAATAATTAAGGCATAAAAACACAATTGTACCTAGATTAAACAAAGCAACTAACTCCTTAGATTGTAATTAAAACATTAAAATTTTGGAGATAGTCTGAAATTTTGTTTTTTTTGTTTTTGTTTTTGTTTTTAAGAAAAAAATAAATAACATAATCGGTATTAACCAAGAGTGCTCCCGTGAAAGAATGGTGGTGCAAAGTGCTCCTTAAAACCATCCTCCTAGACGAACAACGTTCCCGTGAAAGACTAATTGCACAAAGGCCTCCAAGAACTAGTCTCCTAGACAGAACTCCCTTAGATCTTTACTTTTCATGTTATTAAGTTAAGTTAAATAAAACTTTAAGTTAATGAAAATCTAAGTTAATTAAGTTTAAAGAAAAGGTTAATTAAGTTAAGTGAATTAAAAAAATCTAAGTTAATTAAGTTAAGTTAAAAAAAAATCTAAGTTAATTAAGTTAGTAAAAAGTTAATTAAGCTAAGTGAAGTAAAAAAAATCTAAGTTAATTAAGTTAAGTGAGAAAAAAAAAGTTAATTAAGTTAAGTGAAGTAAAAAAAATCTAAGTTAATTAAGTTAATGAAAATTTAAGTAAAAACCTAAGTTAATGTTAAAAAAATTTAAGTTAATTAAGTTAGTAAAAAGAAACTAAGTTAAGTAATTAAATAAAAATCAAGAAGAAAAAAAAATAGCTAAAGAAAGAAAAAAAATAATAAAATAAAATAAAATTGAAAAAGGTAAAAGAAAATAAAAAAAAAATAAAATTATGATTTAAAATAAATAAAAAAATAGTAAAAATTAAACTAAAAAAAATTAAAATTTTGGTTTTTTTTATTTTTTTTTTATTTTTTTTATTTTTTTTTTATTTTTTTTTATTTTTTTATTTTTTTATTTTTTTTATTTTTTATTTTATTTTATTTTATTTTTATTTACTTTATTTATTTACTTTATTTATTTTATTTATTTTTTTATTTATTTTTTTAAAATTTTAAAATTTTTTTATTTATTTTTTATTTAAAAACAAAAAAAAATCACAATTATTTACAGCACAAAAATATTTTTAAAATTTTGATAAATAAATTAAAAACGCTACTCCTTCCAAGAACGTACTTCAAAACTTGATGAGCACCCGTATCGGAATTCTACGCAAATACTTTGGTTTTAATATTTGTAAAACTCTAGTAGTGCACGAATCATTTCTGTAGAAAATGATAAAGTATACTCCAATTCGATCTAAGGAAGGAATGTATGTGGTTCTTAATTTATTATTCAAACTTTTAAAAACGAAATTAAATCCTAAACATCCTGTCACGATAGTTTGGTTTTTGTGTTCCTAATCTAATAACATAAAATAAACATATATACAGATTAATTAAATATAATAAAAAAATAAACATAGATAAAAATTCAATAAATAAATATAAATACAGATTCAATAAATATTCATGCAAATTTTATCATTTATATTAGTGGAGTATTTATGGATATAATAACTAAATTAATTATGCTTGCTCATATTATCTAGGTTATTAAAGATATAAATTGATATTTTATTGATTCTCTGTTTTTTGTATGAATACCACCTTTGGTGGGGTTAGATATTCTTTGTTAACTAAACAAATCAATTAACACCTATGGGTGGGGTTGATAACTAATTTGGTTAATTAAATTAATTCCTTTTTCTAAGAGATTGAAAATGAACCATTTAAATGCCACCTTTGGTAGGTTAGGCGATTTAAACTTTATTCAAGGTGTCCAAATTAAACCCAAATTTAGTTATCCGAGTACTAACTTTCAAGTTTTAAAACCACTACCGAAAACATGTTGTCAATACATTTTCACATAATAATTCTTATAAAAACTTTTGAAATAGAGCTTCACTCTAACTACCTAAGGCGATTGTACCAACAAATAAAGAGCACTACTCTAAATTAGACGGATAACTAAACCTTAAAGTCTAATCTTCAGATTTAAGTTTGTAATGAAAAATAATATATTTCTCTCTAACATCCTTAATATAAAATCTTGAATAAAAATAAAATCAATTCATTTTAGAAATTTTCACCTATTTAATATTTCGTAAAGCATAACAACGTTATTATTATATCATGATTATAAATACTAGCATGAGTTAAATTTAATCATAGACAAATTAAATATAACATGTAAGAATAAAGCATAAAAATAATCGTAAAGAAAATAAAATCATACAGAACTTTGACGCTATTCCCGTTGCTAGAAAACCTCCAAGCAGAATTTGCACTTCCATTTATTGAATCAAAAATCTAAATTATTACAAAAACATTACAAGTTCCTCTCAAAAAGAGAAGAACTCTAAACCTAAGAGAATTGAACTAAAAACTAAGAGAAAAACTAAGAAAAGCTTAGAAACTAAGAAAGAAACTAAGAAAAACTCAAAAACTAAGAAATGAGAGAAATAAAGAAGAGAGAAGTGTGGTTTTTAGGTGTGTTTTGAAGTGAATGGAAGAGGGGTATTTATAGGTGAGGATGGAGAGAAAAAATGATTAAAAAAATGTTAAAAAAAATATTAAAAAAATAAAAAACGTGTTTTGGACCTGCTGAGGTCATCAATGACGTCAGCATGACGTCATGGGGGCGGCTGCACGTGAAAAATGGGTCAAAACGCGTTATGCGGCCGGGCTGGCAGGCTGCGCGCGCGTGAACAGAACCCCGCGCGATTCTACAGCGCCAGAATAGTAACCAGCGGTGCTGTACATGGTCAGAACCAGCGCGCGGCCGCAGCGCATAAACGATACCGCGCGTTGGGCGGAGGCCGGGTCTTCAGGTGCAAATGGGCCGCCGTGTGCGTTTTTCTCCTTTTGACATTTTTGACCTTTTGACCCATTTTGTCCGGTTTTCCATTTTGTTGACCTTTCCCCATTTATTTATTGATATTTTTGTGATGTATTGCTTCAAGTATTACTCTTTGAGTCTTTAAATTACGTTTAAGCCAAAATACGAAAAACAATAAAAATACCCGTGATTCCGAAAAAGACAAATTTACATAAATATATGATAAAACATATAAATATATATATTTTTAATCAATTAATGTGCATAAAATCATGGTTATTTTAGTGCTTTTTGAGCACTCATCATGCGTCAAAAACTTTAAAAACTCAATAAGTGATGTAAACTATGGAAGTTGTGTACAAAAATTATTTTTCATTACAAGACCTAATTATATTGTGTAATTTTAAACGAGCTTCGATTAGATATATTATAATAGTCATTTCGATACCCGAGTCCAAAGTTATCTACGTTGAAAGTTTCAACACATATTTATCAAATGTTTTGTTGTTTTTCAAAATATGAACTTCATCTCCTTTCTTTTTCACTTCTCTTATTTTTTTAAGCATAGAAAATGATTGAAAATATAAATAAACAATCCTAGGTCGTTACAAATATCTCCTTTATAGATCTATTGAATAAAATCGGAAGTAAGTAAAATGAGAATGGTGCGTCAAAAACTTTAAAAACTCAGTAAGTGATGTAAACTATGGAATTTGGGTACCAAAATGATTTTTCATTGCGAGACCAAATCATATTGTGTAATTTTAAACGAGCTTCAAATTGATATATTATAATAGTCATTTCTATACCCGAGTCCAAAGTTATCTCCGTTGAAAGTTTCAACACGTATTTATCAAATGTTTTATTGTTTTTCAAAATATGAACTACATCTCCTTTCTTTTTCTCTTCTCTTTGTTTTTTTAATAATAGATAATGATTGAAAATATAAATAAACAATCCTAGGTCGTTACAATTATCTCCTTTATAGATGTATTGAATAAAATCGGAAGTAAGTAAAATGAGAATTGTGCGTCAAAAACTTTAAAAACTCAGTAAGTGATGTAAACTATGGAAGTTGTGTACAAAAATTATTTTTCATTGCAAGACCTAATTATATTGTGTAATTTTAAACGAGCTTCGATTAGATATATTATAATAGTCATTTCGATACCCGAGTCCAAAGTTATCTACGTTGAAAGTTTCAACACATATTTATCAAATGTTTTGTTGTTTTTCAAAATATGAACTTCATCTCCTTTCTTTTTCACTTCTCTTATTTTGTTTAAGCATAGAGAATGATTGAAAATATAAATAAACAATCCTAGGTCGTTACAAATATCTCCTTTATAGATCTATTGAATAAAATCGGAAGTAAGTAAAATGAGAATGGTGCGTCAAAAACTTTAAAAACTCAGTAAGTGATGTAAACTATGGAATTTGGGTACCAAAATGATTTTTCATTGCGAGACCAAATCATATTGTGTAATTTTAAACGAGCTTCAATTTGATATATTATAATAGTCATTTCTATACCCGAGTCCAAAGTTATCTCCTTTGAAAGTGGCAACACATATTTATCAAATGTTTCATTGTTTTTCCAAATATGAACTACATCTCCCTTCTTTTTCTCTTCTCTTTGTTTTTTTAATAATAGAGAATGATTGAAAATATAAATAAACAATCCTAGGTCGTTACAATTATCTCCTTTATAGATGTATTGAATAAAATCGGAAGTAAGTAAAATGAGAATGGTGCGTCAAAAACTTTAAAAACTCAATAAGTGATGTAAACTATGGAATTTGGGTACAAAAATGATATTTCATTGCAAGACCTAATTATATTGTGTAATTTTAAACGAGCTTCGATTTGATATATTATAATAGTCATTTCGATACCCGAGTCCAAAGTTATCTACGTTGAAAGTTTCAACACGTATTTATCAAATGTTTTGTTGTTTTCCAAAATATGAACTACATCTCCTTTATTTTTCACTTCTCTTATTTTTTTTAAGAATAGAGAATGATTGAAAATATAAATAAACAATCCTTGGTCGTTACAATTATCTCCTTTATAGATGTATTGAATAAAATCTAAAGTAAGTAAAATGAGAATAGTGCGTCAAAAACTTTAAAAATTCAGTAAGTGATGTAAACTATGGAATTTGGGTACCAAAATGATTTTTCTATGCAAGACCTAATTATATTGTGTAATTTTAAACGAGCTTCGATTTGATATATTATAATAGTCATTTCGATACCCGAGTCCAAAGTTATCTACGTTGAAAGGTTCAACACGTATTTATCAAATGTTTTGTTGTTTTTCAAAATATGAACTACATCTCCTTTCTTTTTCTCTTCTCTTATTTTTTTTTGTAGAATAGAGAATGATTGAAAATATAAATAAACAATCCTAGGTCGTTACAATTATCTCCTTTATAGATGTATTGAATAAAATCGGAAGTAAGTAAAATGAGAATGGTGCGTCAAAAACTTTAAAAACTCAGTAAGTGATGTAAACTATGGAATTAGGGTACAAAAATGATTTTTCATTGCAAGACCTAATTATATTGTGTAATTTTAAAAGAGCTTCGATTTGATATATTATAATAGTCATTTCGATACCCGAGTCCAAAGTTATCTACGTTGAAAGTTGCAACACATATTTATCAAATGTTTTGTTGTTTTTCAAAATATGAACTACATCTCCTTTCTTTTTCTCTTCTCTTTGTTTTTTTAAGAATAGAGAATGATTGAAAATATAAATAAACAATCCTAGGTCGTTACAATTATCTCCTTTATAGATGTATTGAATAAAATCGGAAGTAAGTAAAATGAGAATGGTGCGTCAAAAACTTTAAACTATGGAATTTGTGTACAAAATTGATTTTTCATTGCAAGACCTAATTATATTGTGTAATTTTAAACGAGCTTCGATTTGATATATTATAATAGTCATTTCGATACCCGAGTCCAAAGTTATCTACGTTGAAAGGTTCAATACGTATTTATCAAATGTTTTGTTGTTTTTCAAAATATGAACTACATCTCCTTTCTTTTTCACTTCTCTTATTTTTTTTTAAGAATAGAGAATGATTGAAAATATAAATAAACAATCCTTGGTCGTTACAATTATCTCCTTTATAGATGTATTGAATAAAATCTAAAGTAAGTAAAATGAGAATGGTGCGTCAAAAACTTTAAAAACTCAATAAGTGATGTAAACTATGGAATTTGGGTACAAAAATGATTTTTCATTGCAAGACCTAATTATATTGTGTAATTTTAAATGAGCTTCGATTTGATATATTATAATAGTCATTTCGATACCCGAGTCCAAAGTTATCTACGTTGAAAGTTTCAACACGTATTTATCAAATGTTTTATTGTTTTCCAAAATATGAACTACATCTCCGTTCTATTTCTCTCCTCTTATTTTTTTTAAGAATAGAGAATGATTGAAAATATAAATAAACAATCCTAGTTCGTTACAATTATCTACTTTATAGATCTATTGAATAAAATCGTAAGTAAGTAAAATGAGAATGGTGTGTCAAAAACTTTAAGCAATCAGTAAATGATGTAACCTATGGAATTTGGGTACAAAATTGATTTTTCATTGCAAGGCCTAATTATATTGTGTAATTTTAAACAAGCTTCGATTTGATATATTATAATAGTCATTTCGATACCCGAGTCCAAAGTTATCTACGTTGAAAGGTTCAACACGTATTTATCAAATGTTTTATTGTTTTTCAAAATATGAACTACATCTCCTTTCTATTTCTCTCCTCTTATTTTTTTTAAGAATAGAGAATGATTGAAAATATAAATAAACAATCCTAGTTCGTTACAATTATCTACTTTATAGATCTATTGAATAAAATCGTAAGTAAGTAAAATGAGAATGGTGTGTCAAAAACTTTAAACACTCAGTAAGTGATGTAACCTATGGAATTTGGGTACAAAATTGATTTTTCATTGCAATACCTAATTATATTGTGTAATTTTAAACGAGCTTCGATTTGATATATTATAATAGTCATTTCGATACCCGAGTCCAAAGTTATCTACGTTGAAAGGTTCAACACGTATTTATCAAATGTTTTGTTGTTTTTCAAAATATGAACTACATCTCCTTTCTTTCTCTCTTCTCTTACTTTTTTTAAGAATAGAGAATGATTGAAAATATAAATAAACAATCCTTGGTCGTTACAATTATCTCCTTTATAGATCTATTGAATAAAATCGGAAGTAAGTAAAATGAGAATGGTGCGTCAAAGACTTTAAAAACTCAATAAGTGATGTAAACTATGGAATTTGGGTACAAAAATGATATTTCATTGCAAGACCTAATTATATTGTGTAATTTTAAACGAGCTTCGATTTGATATATTATAATAGTCATTTCGATACCCGAGTCCAAAGTTATCTACGTTGAAAGCTTCAACACATATTTATCAAATGTTTTGTTGTTTTTCAAAATATGAACTTCATCTCCTTTCTTTTTCACTTCTCTTATTTTTTTAAGAATAGAGAATGATTGAAAATATAAATAAACAATCCTTGGTCGTTACAATTATCTCCTTTATAGATCTATTGAATAAAATCGGAAGTAAGTAAAATGAGAATAGTGCGTCAAAAACTTTAAAAACTCAATAAGTGATGTAAACTATGGAATTTGGGTACAAAAAAGATTTTTCATTACAAGACCTAATTATATTGTGTAATTTTAAACGAGCTTCGATTTGATGTATTATATTAGTCATTTTGATAGCCGAGTCCAAAGTTATCTCCGTTGAAAGTTTCAACACGTATTTATCAAATGTTTTATTGTTTTTCAAAACATGAACTACATCTCCTTTCTTTTTTTCTTCTCTTATTTTTTTTAAGAATAGAGAATGATTGAAAATATAAATAAGCAATCCTAGGTCCTTACAATTATCTCCTTTATAGATGTATTGAATAAAATCGGAAGTAAGTAAAATGAGAATGGTGCGTCAAAAACTTTAAAAACTCAATAAGTGATGTAAACTATGGAATTTGTGTACAAAATTGATTTTTCATTGCAAGACCTAATTATATTGTGTAATTTTTAAAAGAGCTTCGATTTGATATATTATAATAGTCATTTCTATACCCGAGTCCAAAGTTATCTCCTTTGAAATTTCAACACGTATTTATCAAATGTTTCATTGTTTTTCCAAATATGAACTACATCTCCCTTCTTTTTCTCTTCTCTTTGTTTTTTTAAGAATAGAGAATGATTGAAAATATAAATAAACAATCCTAGGTCGTTACAATTATCTCCTTTATAGATGTATTGAATAAAATCAGAAGTAAGTAAAATGAGAATGGTGCGTCAAAAACTTTAAAAACTCAATAAGTGATGTAAACTATGGAATTTGTGTACAAAATTGATTTTTCATTGCAAGACCTAATTATATTGTGTAATTTTAAACGAGCTTCGATTTGATATATTATAATAGTCATTTCGATACCCGAGTCCAAAGTTATCTCCGTTGAAATTTCAACACGTATTTATCAAATGTTTTATTATTTTTCAAAATATGAACTACATCTCCTTTCTTTTTCACTTCTCTTATGTTTTTTTAAGAATAGAGAATGATTGAAAATATAAATAAACAATCCTTGGTCGTTACAATTATCTCCTTTATAGATCTATTGAATAAAATCGGAAGTAAGTAAAATGAGAATGGTGCGTCAAAAACTTTAAAAACTCAGTAAGTGATGTAAACTATGGAATTTGGGTACAAAAATGATTTTTCTATGCAAGACCTAATTATATTGTGTAATTTTAAACGAGCTTCGATTTGATATATTATAATAGTCATTTCGATACCCGAGTCCAAAGTTATCTACGTTGAAAGGTTCAACACGTATTTATCAAATGTTTTATGGTTTTTCAAAATATGAACTACATCTCCTTTCTTTTTCTCTCCTCTTATTTTTTTAAGAATAGAGAATGATTGAAAATATAAATAAACAATCCTAGGTCGTTACAATTATCTACTTTATAGATCTATTGAATAAAATCGGAAGTAAGTAAAACGAGAATGGTGTGTCAAAAACTTTAAACACTCAGTAAGTGATGTAAACTATGGAATTTGGGTACCAAAATGATTTTTCATTGCAAGACCTAATTATATTGTGTAATTTTAAACGAGCTTCGATTTGATATATTATAATAGTCATTTCGATACCCGAGTCCAAAGTTATCTACGTTGAAAGGTTCAACACGTATTTATCAAATGTTTTGTTGTTTTTCAAAATATGAACTACATCTCCTTTCTATTTCTCTCCTCTTATTTTTTTTAAGAATAGAGAATGATTGAAAATATAAATAAACAATCCTAGGTCGTTGCAATTATCTCCTTTATAAATCTATTGAATAAAATGGGAAGTAAGTAAAATGAGAATGGTGCGTCAAAAACTTTAAACACTCAGTAAGTGATGTAACCTATGGAATTTGGGTACAAAATTGATTTTTCATTGCAAGACCTAATTATATTGTGTAATTTTAAACGAGCTTCGATTTGATATATTATAATAGTCATTTCGATACCCGAGTCCAAAGTTATCTACGTTGAAAGGTTCAACACGTATTTATCAAATGTTTTGTTGTTTTTCAAAATATGAACTACATCTCCTTTCTTTCTCTCTTCTCTTACTTTTTTTAAGAATAGAGAATGATTGAAAATATAAATAAACAATCCTTGGTAGTTAGAATTATCTCCTTTATAGATCTATTGAATAAAATCGGAAGTAAGTAAAATGAGAATGGTGCGTCAAAAACTTTAAAAACTCAATTAGTGATGTAAACTATGGAATTTGGGTACAAAAATGATTTTTCATTGCAAGTCCTAATTATATTGTGTAATTTTAAACGAGCTTCGATTTGATATATTATAATAGTCATTTTGATAGCCGAGTCCAAAGTTATCTCCGTTGAAAGTTTCAACACGTATTTATCAAATGTTTTATTGTTTTTCAAAATATGAACTACATCTCCTTTTTTTTTCTTCTCTTATTTTTTTTAAGAATAGAGAATGATTGAAAATATAAATAAACAATCCTAGGTCATTACAATTATCTCCTTTATAGATGTATTGAATAAAATCGGAAGTAAGTAAAATGAGAATGGTGCGTCAAAAACTTTAAACTATGGAATTTGTGTACAAAATTGATTTTTCATTGCAAGACCTAATTATATTGTGTAATTTTAAACGAGCTTCGATTTGATATATTATAATAGTCATTTCGATACCCGATTCCAAAGTTCTCTACGTTGAAAGTTTCAACACATATTTATCAAATGTTTTGTTGTTTTTCAAAATATGAACTACATCTCCTTTCTTTTTCACTTCTCTTATTTTTTTTAAGAATAGAGAATGATTGAAAATATAAATAAACAATCCTAGGTCGTTACAAATATCTCCTTTATAGATCTATTGAATAAAATCGGAAGTAAGTAAAATGAGAATGGTGCGTCAAAAACTTTAAAAACTCAGTAAGTGATGTAAACTATGGAATTTGGGTACCAAAATGATTTTTCATTGCGAGACCAAATCATATTGTGTAATTTTAAACGAGCTTCAATTTGATATATTATAATAGTCATTTCTATACCCGAGTCCAAAGTTATCTCCGTTGAAATTTCAACACGTATTTATCAAATGTTTCATTGTTTTCCCAAATATGAACTACATCTCCCTTCTTTTTCTCTTCTCTTTGTTTTTTTAAGAATAGAGAATGATTGAAAATATAAATAAACAATCCTAGGTCGTTACAATTATCTCCTTTATAGATGTATTGAATAAAATCGGAAGTAAGTAAAATGAGAATGGTGCGTCAAAAACTTTAAAAACTCAGTAAGTGATGTAAACTATGGAATTTGGGTACAAAAATGATTTTTCATTGCAAGACCTAATTATATTGTGTAATTTTAAACGAGCTTCGATTTGATATATTATAATAGTCATTTCGATACCCGAGTCCAAAGTTATCTACGTTGAAAGGTTCAACACGTATTTATCAAATGTTTTGTTGTTTTTCAAAATATGAACTACATCTCCTTTCTTTCTCTCTTCTCTTACTTTTTTTAAGAATAGAGAATGATTGAAAATATAAATAAACAATCCTTGGTAGTTAGAATTATCTCCTTTATAGATCTATTGAATAAAATCGGAAGTAAGTAAAATGAGAATGGTGCGTCAAAAACTTTAAAAACTCAGTAAGTGATGTAAACTATGGAATTTGGGTACCAAAATGATTTTTCATTTCGAGACCAAATCATATTGTTTAATTTTAAACGAGCTTTGATTTGATTTATTATAATAGTCATTTCGATAGCCGAGTCCAAAGTTATCTCCGTTGAAAGTTTCAACACGTATTTATCAAATGTTTTATTGTTTTTCAAAATATGAACTACATCTCCTTTCTATTTCTCTCCTCTTATTTTTTTTAAGAATAGAGAATGATTGAAAATATAAATAAACAATCCTAGGTCGTTGCAATTATCTCCTTTATAAATCTATTGAATAAAATGGGAAGTAAGTAAAATGAGAATGGTGCGTCAAAAACTTTAAACACTCAGTAAGTGATGTAACCTATGGAATTTGGGTACAAAATTGATTTTTCATTGCAAGACCTAATTATATTGTGTAATTTTAAACGAGCTTCGATTTGATATATTATAATAGTCATTTCGATACCCGAGTCCAAAGTTATCTACGTTGAAAGGTTCAACACGTATTTATCAAATGTTTTGTTGTTTTTCAAAATATGAACTACATCTCCTTTCTTTTTCACTTCTCTTACTTTTTTAAGAATAGAGAATGATTGAAAATATATATAAACAATCCTTTGTCGTTACAATTATCTACTTTATAGATCTATTGAATAAAATCGGAAGTAAGTAAAACGAGAATGGTGTGTCAAAAACTTTAAACACTCAATAAGTGATGTAAACTATGGAATTTGGGTAAAAAAATGATATTTAATTGCAAGACCTAATTATATTGTGTAATTTTAAACGAGCTTCGATTTGATATATTATAATAGTCATTTCGATACCCGAGTCCAAAGTTATCTACGTTGAAAGTTTCAACACGTATTTATCAAATGTTTTGTTGTTTTTCAAAATATGAACTACATCTCCTTTCTTTTTCACTTCTCTTATTTTTTTAAGAATAGAGAATGATTGAAAATATAAATAAACAATCCTTGGTCGTTACAATTATCTCCTTTATAGATCTATTGAATAAAATCGGAAGTAAGTAAAATGAGAATGGTGCGTCAAAAACTTTAAAAACTCAGTAAGTGATGTAAACTATGGAATTTGGGTACCAAAATGATTTTTCATTATGAGACCAAATCATTTTGTGTAATTTTAAACGAGCTTCAATTTGATATATTATAATAGTCATTTCTATACCCGAGTCCAAAGTTATCTCCGTTGAAATTTCAACACGTATTTATCAAATGTTTTGTTGTTTTTCCAAATATGAACTACATCTACCTTCTTTTTCTCTTCTCTTTGTTTTTTAAGAATAGAGAATGATTGAAAATATAAATAAACAATCCTAGGTCGTTACAATTATCTCCTTTATAGATGTATTGAATAAAATCTAAGTAAGTAAAATGAGAATGGTGCGTCAAAAACTTTAAAAACTCAATAAGTGATGTAAACTATGGAATTTGTGTACAAAATTGATTTTTCATTGCAAGACCTAATTATATTGTGTAATTTTAAACGAGCTTCGATTTGATATATTATAATAGTCATTTCGATACCCGAGTCCAAAGTTATCTACGTTGAAAGTTTCAACACAAATTTATCAAATGTTTTGTTGTTTTTCAAAATATGAACTACATCTCCTTTCTTTTTCACTTCTCTTTGTTTTTTTAAGAATAGAGAATGATTGACAATATAAATAAACAATCCTAGGTCGTTACAATTATCTCCTTTATAGATCTATTGAATAAAATCGGAAGTAAGTAAAATGAGAATGGTGCGTCAAAAACTTTAAACACTCAATAAGTGATGTAAACTATGGAATTTGGGTACCAAAATGATTTTTCATTGCAAGACCTAATTATATTGTGTAATTTTGAACGATCTTCGATTTGATATATTATAATAATCATTTCGATAGCCGAGTCCAAAGTTATCTGCGTTGAAAGTTTCAACACGTATTTATCAAATGTTTTATTGTTTTTCAAAATATGAACTACATCTCCTTTCTTTTTCTCTCCTCTTATTTTTTTTAAGAATAGAGAATGATGGAAAATATAAATAAACAATCCTGGGTCGTTACAATTATCTCCTGTATAGATCTATTTAATAAAATCGGAAGTAAGTAAAATGGGAATGGTGCGTCAAAAACTTTAAAAACTCAGTAAGTGATGTAAACTATGTAATTTGGGTACCAAAATGATTTTTCATTGCGACAGAAAATCCTATTGTGTAATTTTAAAGGAGCTTCGATTTGATATATTATAATAGTCATTTCGATACCCGAGTCCAAAGTTATCTCCGTTGAAAGTTTCAACACGTATTTATCAAATGTTTTATTGTTTTTCAAAATATGAACTACATCTCCTTTCTATTTCTCTCCTCTTATTTTTTTTAAGAATAGAGAATGATTGAAAATATAAATAAACAATCCTAGTTCGTTACAATTATCTACTTTATAGATCTATTGAATAAAATCGTAAGTAAGTAAAATGAGAATGGTGTGTCAAAAACTTTAAACACTCAGTAAGTGATGTAACCTATGGAATTTGGGTACAAAATTGATTTTTCATTGCAAGACCTAATTATATTGTGTAATTTTAAACGAGCTTCGATTTGATATATTATAATAGTCATTTCGATACCCGAGTCCAAAGTTATCTACGTTGAAAGTTTCAACACGTATTTATCAAATGTTTTATTGTTTTTCAAAATATGAACTACATCTCCTTTCTTTTTCTCTCCTCTTATCTTTTTTTAAGAATAGAGAATGATTGAAAATATAAATAAACAATCCTGGGTCGTTACAATTATCTCCTTTATAGTTGTATTGAGTAAAATCGGAAGTAAGTAAAATGAGAATGGTGCGTCAAAAACTTTAAAAACTCAGTAAGTGATGTAAACTATGGAATGTGGGTACCAAAATGATTTTTCATTGCGAGACCAAATCATATTGTGTAATTTTAAACGAGCTTTGATTTGATATATTATAATAGTCATTTCGATAGCCGAGTCCAAAGTTATCTACGTTGAAAGGTTCAACACGTATTTATCAAATGTTTTGTGGTTTTTCAAAATATGAACTACATCTCCTTTCTATTTCTCTCCTCTTATTTTTTTTAAGAATATAGAATGATTGAAAATATAAATAAACAATCCTAGGTCATTACAATTATCTACTTTATAGATCTATTGAATAAAATCGTAAGTAAGTAAAATTAGAATGGTGTGTCAAAAACTTTAAACACTCAGTAAGTGATGTAACCTATGGAATTTGGGTACAAAATTGATTTTTCATTGCAATACCTAATTATATTGTGTAATTTTAAACGAGCTTCGATTTGATATATTATAATAGTCATTTCGATACCCGAGTCCAAAGTTATCTACGTTGAAAGGTTCAACACGTATTTATCAAATGTTTTGTTGTTTTTCAAAATATGAACTACATCTCCTTTCTTTTTCACTTCTCTTATTTTTTTAAGAATAGAGAATGATTGAAAATATAAATAAACAATCCTTGGTCGTTACAATTATCTCCTTTATAGATCTATTGAATAAAATCGGAAGTAAGTAAAATGAGAATGGTGCGTCAAAGACTTTAAAAACTCAGTAAGTGATGTAAACTATGGAATTAGGGTACAAAAATAATTTTTCATTGCAAGAACTAATTATATTGTGTAATTTTAAACGAGCTTCGATTTGATATATTATAATAGTCATTTCGATACCCGAGTCCAAAGTTATCTCCGTTGAAAGCTTCAACACGTATTTATCAAATGTTTTGTTGTTTTTCAAAATATGAACTACATCTCCTTTCTTTTTCACTTCTCTTATTTTTTTAAGAATAGAGAATGATTGAAAATATAAATAAACAATCCTTTGTCGTTACAATTATCTCCTTTATAGATCTATTAAATAAAATCGGAAGTAAGTAAAATGAGAATGGTGCGTCAAAAACTTTAAAAACTGATTAAGTGATGTAAACTATGGAATTTGGGTACCAAAATGATATTTCATTGCAAGACCTAATCATATTGTGTAATTTTAAACGAGCTTCAATTTGATGTATTATAATAGTCATTTCTATACCCGAGTCCAAAGTTATCTCCGTTGAAATTTCAACACGTATTTATCAAATGTTTTGTTGTTTTTCAAAATATGAACTACATCTACCTTCTTTTTCTCTTCTCTTTGTTTTTTTAAGAATATAGAATGATTGAAAATATAAATAAACAATCCTAGGTCATTACAATTATCTCCTTTGTAGATCTATTGAATAAAATCGTAAGTAAGTAAAATGAGAATAGTGTGTCAAAAACTTTAAACGCTCAGTAAGTCATGTAACCTATGGAATTTGGGTACAAAATTGATTTTTCATGGCAATACCTAATTATATTGTGTAATTTTAAACGAGCTTCGATTTGATATATTATAATAGTCATTTCGATAGCCGAGTCCAAAGTTATCTACGTTGAAAGGTTCAACACGTATTTATCAAATGTTTTGTGGTTTTTCAAAATATGAACTACATCTCCTTTCTTTTTCTCTCCTCTTATTTTTTTAAGAATAGAGAATGATTGAAAATATAAATAAACAATCCTAGGTCGTTACAATTATCTACTTTATAGATCTATTGAATAAAATCGGAAGTAAGTAAAATGAGAATGGTGCGTCAAAAACTTTAAAAACTCAATAAGTGATGTAAACTATGGAATTTGGGTACAAAAATGATATTTAATTGCAAGACCTAATTATATTGTGTAATTGTAAACGAGCTTCGATTTGATATATTATAATAGTCATTTTGATACCCGAGTCCAAAGTTATCTACGTTGAAAGTTTCAACACGTATTTATAAAATGTTTTGTTGTTTTCCAAAATATGAACTACATCTCCTTTATTTTTCACTTCTCTTATTTTTTTTAAGAATAGAGAATGATTGAAAATATAAATAAACAATCCTAGGTCGTTACAATTATCTACTTTATAGATCTATTGAATAAAATCGGAAGTAAGTAAAATGAGAATGGTGCGTCAAAAACTTTTAAAACTCAGTAAGTGATGTAAACTATGGAATTTGGGTACCAAAATGATTTTTCATTTCAAGACCAAATCATATTGTGTAATTTGATAAGAGCTTTGATTTGATTTATTATAATAGTCATTTCGATAGCCGAGTCCAAAGTTATCTCCGTTGAAAGTTTCAACACGTATTTATCAAATGTTTTATTGTTTTTCAAAATATGAACTACATCTCCTTTCTTTTTCTCTCCTCTTATTTTTTTTAAGAATAGAGAATGATGGAAAATATAAATAAACAATCCTGGGTCGTTACAATTATCTCCTGTATAGATCTATTTAATAAAATCGGAAGTAAGTAAAATGGGAATGGTGCGTCAAAAACTTTAAAAACTCAGTAAGTGATGTAAACTATGTAATTTGGGTACAAAAATGATTTTTCATTGCAAGAACAAGTTATATTGTGTAATTTTAAATGAGCTTCGATTTGATATATTATAATAGTCATTTCGATACCCGAGTCCAAAGTTATGTACGTTGAAAGTTTCAACACGTATTTGTCAATTGTTTTGTTGTTTTTCAAAATATGAACTACATCTCCTTTCTGTTTCTCTTCTCTTATTTTTTTAAAGAATGGAGAATGATTTAAAATATAAATA
This sequence comes from Hippophae rhamnoides, assembly GCA_033030585.1. NCBI lineage: Eukaryota > Viridiplantae > Streptophyta > Magnoliopsida > Rosales > Elaeagnaceae > Hippophae > Hippophae rhamnoides. Next base: position 60,300 of record JAVHJT010000060.1, read on the forward strand.
AACAATCCTAGGTCCTTACAATTACCTCCTTTATAGATCTATTGAATAAAATCGGAAGTAAATAAAATGAGAATGGTGCGTAAAAAACATTAAACCATTAGTAAGTGATGTAAATTATGGAATTTGTGTACCAAAATGATTTTTCATTGCAAGACCAAATCATATTGTGTAATTGTAAACGAGCTTCGATTTGATATATTATAATAGTCATTTCGATACCCGAGTCCAAAGTTATCTACGTTGAAAGTTTCAACACGTATTTATCAATTGTTTTGTTGTTTTTCAAAATATGAAATACATATCCTTTCTATTTCTGTTCTCTTATTTTTTTAAAGAATAGAGAATGATTGAAAATATAAATAAACAATCCTAGGTCGTTGCAATTATCTCCTTTATAAATCTATTGAATAAAATGGGAAGTAAGTAAAATGAGAATGGTGCGTCAAAAACTTTAAACACTCAGTAAGTGATGTAACCTATGGAATTTGGGTACAAAATTGATTTTTCATTGCAAGACCTAATTATATTGTGTAATTTTAAACGAGCTTCGATTTGATATATTATAATAGTCATTTCGATACCCGAGTCCAAAGTTATCTACGTTGAAAGGTTCAACACGTATTTATCAAATGTTTTGTTGTTTTTCAAAATATGAACTACATCTCCTTTCTTTCTCTCTTCTCTTACTTTTTTTAAGAATAGAAAATGATTGAAAATATAAATAAACAATCCGTGGTAGTTAGAATTATCTCCTTTATAGATCTATTGAATAAAATCGGAAGTAAGTAAAATGAGAATGGTGCGTCAAAAACTTTAAAAACTCAGTAAGTGATGTAATGTATGGAATTTGGGTACCAAAATGATTTTTCATTGCAAGACGAAATCATATTGTGTAATTTTAAATGAGCTTCGATTTGATATATTATAATAGTCATTTCGATACCCGAGTCCAAAGTTATCTACGTTGAAAGTTTCAACACGTACTTATCAATTGTTTTGTTGTTTTTCAAAATATGAACTACATCTCCTTTCTGTTTCTCTTCTCTTATTTTTTTAAGAATAGAGAATGATTGAAAATATAAATAAACAATCCTAGGTCATTACAATTATCTCCTTTATAGATCTATTGAATAAAATCGGAAGTAGATAAAATGAGAATGGTGTGTCAAAAACTTTAAACAATTAGTAAGTGATTTAAGTTATGGAATTTGGGTACAAAAATGATTTTTCATTGCAAGAACAAGTCATATTGTGTAATTTTAAATGAGCTTCGATTTGATATATTATAATAGTCATTTCGATACCCGAGTCCAAAGTTATCTACGTTGAAAGTTTCAACACGTATTTATCAATTGTTTTGTTGTTTTTCAAAATATGAACTACATCTCCTTTCTGTTTCTGTTCTCTTATTTTTTTAAAGAATAGAGAATGATTGAAAATATAAATAAACAATCCTAGGTCGTTACAATTATCTCCTTTATAGATCTATTGAATAAAATCGGAAGTAAGTAAAATGAGAATGGTGCGTCAAAAACTTTAAACAATTAGTAAGTGATGTAAATTATGGAATTTGGGTACAAAAATGATTTTTCATTGCAAGACCAAATCATATTGTGTAATTTTAAATGAGCTTCGATTTGATATATTATAATAGTCATTTCGATACCAGAGTCCAAAGTTATCTACGTTGAAAGTTTCAACACGTATTTATCAATTGTTTTGTTGTTTTTCAAAATATGAACTACATCTCCTTTCTGTTTCTCTTCTCTTATTTTTTTAAAGAATTTAGAATGATTTAAAATATAAATAAACAATCCTAGGTCGTTACAATTATCTCCTTTATAGATCTATTGAATAAAATCGGAAGTAAGTAAAATGAGAATGGTGCGTCAAAAACTTTAAACAATTAGTAAGTGATGTAAATTATGGAATTTGGGTACAAAAATAATTTTTCATTGCAAGACCAAATCATATTGTGTAATTTTAAATGAGCTTTGATTTGATATATTATAATAGTCATTTCGATACCCGAGTCCAAAGTTATCTACGTTGAAAGTTTCAACACGTATTTATCAATTGTTTTGTTGTTTTTCAAAATATGAACTACATCTCCTTTCTGTTTCTCTTCTCTTATTTTTTTTAAGAATGGAGAATGATTTAAAATATAAATAAACAATCCTAGGTCTTTCAATTATCGCCTTTATAGATCTATTGAATAAAATCGGAAGTAAGTAAAATGAGAATGGTGCGTCAAAAACTTTAAAGAATTAGTAAGTGATGTAAATTATGGAATTTGGGTACAAAAATGATTTTTCATTGCAAGAACAAGTCATATTGTGTAATTTTAAATGAGCTTCGATTTGATATATTATAATAGTCATTTCGATACCCGAGTCCGAAGTTATCTACGTTGAAAGTTTCAACACGTATTTATCAACTGTTTTGTTGTTTTTCAAAATATGAACTACATCTCCTTTCTGTTTCTCTTCTCTTATTTTTTTAAGAATATAGAATGATTGAAAATATAAATAAACAATCCTAGGTCGTTACAATTATCTCCTTTATAGATCTATTGAATAAAATGGGAAGTAAGTAAAATGAGAATGGTGCGTCAAAAACTTTAAACACTCAGTAAGTGATGTAACCTCTGGAATTTGGGTACAAAAATTATTTTTCATTGCAAGACCTAATTATATTGTGTAATTTTAAACGAGCTTCGATTTGATATATTATAATAGTCATTTCGATACCCGAGCCCAAAGTTATCTACGTTGAACATTTCAACACGTATTTACCAATCATTTTGCTGTTTTTCAAAATATGAACTACATCTCCTTTCTTTTTCTCTTCTCTTATTTTTTTAAAGAATAGAGAATGATTTAAAATATAAATAAACAATCCTAGGTCGTTACAATTATCTCCTTTATAGATCTATTGAATAAAATCGTAAGTAAGTAAAATGAGAATGGTGTGTCAAAAACTTTAAACAATCAGTAAGTGATGTAAACTATGGAATTTGGGTACAAAAATGATTTTTCATTGCAAGACCAAATCATATTGTGTAATTTTAAATGAGCTTAAATTTGATATATTATAATAGTCATTTCGATACCAGAGCCCAAAGTTATCTACGTTGAAAGTTTCAACACGTATTTATCAATTGTTTTGTTGTTTTTCAAAATATGAACTACATCTCCTTTCTGTTTCTCTTCTCTTATTTTTTTAAAGAATGGAGAATGATTTAAAATATAAATAAACAATCCTAGGTCGTTACAATTATCTATTTTATAGATCTATTGAATAAAATCGGAAGTAAGTAAAATGAGAATGGTGCGTCAAAAACTTTAAACAATCAGTAAGTGATGTAAACTATGGAATTTGGGTACAAAAATGATTTTTCATTGCAAGACCAAATCATATTGTGTAATTTTAAACGAGCTTCGATTTGATATATTATAATAGTCATTTCGATACCCGAGTCCAAAGTTATCTCCGTTGAAAGTTTCAACACGTATTTATCAAATGTTTTATTGTTTTTCAAAATATGAACTACATCTCCTTTCTATTTCTCTTCTCTTATTTTTTTTAAGAATAGAGAATGATTGAAAATATAAATAAACAATCCTAGGTCGTTGGAATTATCTCCTTTATAAATCTATTGAATAAAATGGGAAGTAAGTAAAATGAGAATGGTGCGTCAAAAACTTTAAACACTCAGTAAGTGATGTAACCTATGGAATTTGAGTACAAAAATTATTTTTCATTGCAAGACCTAATTATATTGTGTAATTTTAAACGAGCTTCGATTTGATATATTATAATAGTCATTTCGATACCCGAGTCCAAAGTTATCTACGTTGAAAGGTTCAACACGTATTTATCAAATGTTTTGTTGTTTTTCAAAATATGAACTACATCTCCTTTCTTTCTCTCTTCTCTTACTTTTTTTAAGAATAGAGAATGATTGAAAATATAAATAAACAATCCTTGGTAGTTAGAATTATCTCCTTTATAGATCTATTGAATAAAATCGGAAGTAAGTAAAATGAGAATGGTGCGTCAAAAACTTTAAAAACTCAGTAAGTGATGTAAACTATGGAATTTGGGTACAAAATTGATTTTTCATTGCAAGACCTAATTATATTGTTTAATTTTAAACGAGATTCGATTTGATATATTATAATAGTCATTTCGATACCCGAGTCCAAAGTTATCTACGTTGAAATGTTCAACACGTATTTATCAAATGTTTTGTTGTTTTTCAAAATATGAACTACATCTCCTTTCTTTTTCACTTCTCTTATTTTTTTAAGAATAGAGAATGATTGAAAATATAAATAAACAATCCTTGGTCGTTACAATTATCTCCTTTATAAATCTATTGAATAAAATGGGAAGTAAGTAAAATGAGAATGGTGCGTCAAAAACTTTAAACACTCAGTAAGTGATGTAACCTCTGGAATTTGGGTACAAAAATTATTTTTCATTGCAAGACCTAATTATATTGTGTAATTTTAAACGAGCTTCGATTTGATATATTATAATAGTCATTTCGATACTCGAGTCCAAAGTTATCTCCGTTGAAAGCTTCAACACGTATTTATCAAATGTTTTGTTGTTTTTCAAAATATGAACTACATCTCCTTTCTTTTTCACTTCTCTTATTTTTTTAAGAATAGAGAATGATTGAAAATATAAATAAACAATCCTTTGTCGTTACAATTATCTCCTTTATAGATCTATGAATAAAATCGGAAGTAAGTAAAACGAGAATGGTGTGTCAAAAACTTTAAACACTCAGTAAGTGATGTAAACTATGGAATTTGGGTACCAAAATGATTTTTCATTGCAAGACCTAATTATATTGTGTAATTTTAAACGAGCTTCAATTTGATATATTATAATAGTCATTTCGATACCCGAGTCAAAAGTTATCTCCGTTCAAAGTTGCAACACAAATTTATCAAATGTTTTGTTGTTTTTGAAAATATGAACTACATATCCTTTCTTTTTCTCTCCTCTTATTTTTTTTAAGAATAGAGAATGATGGAAAATATAAATAAACAATCCTAGGTGGTTACAATTATCTCCCTTTTATTGCTCTATTGAATAAAACCTGAAGTAAGTAAAATGAAAATGGTGCGTCAAAAACTTTAAAAACTCAATAAGTGATGTAAACTATGGAAGTTGTGTACAAAAATGATTTTTCATTGCAAGACCCAATCATATTGTGTAATTTCAAAAGAGCTTCGATTTGATATATTATAATAGTCGTTTCGATACCCGAGTCAAAAGTTATCTCCGTTCAAAGTTGCAACACAAATTTATCAAATGTTTTGTTGTTTTTCAAAATATGAACTACATCTCCTTTCTTTTTCACTTCTCTTATTTTTTTTAAGAATAGAGAATGATTGAAAATATAAATAAACAATCCTAGGTCGTTACAATTATCTCCTTTATAGATGTATTGAATAAAATCGGAAGTAAGTAAAATGAGAATGGTGCGTCAAAAACTTTAAAAACTCAGTAAGTGATGTAAACTATGGAATTTGGGTACAAAAATGATTTTTCATTGCAAGAACTAATTATATTGTGTAATTTTAAACGAGCTTCGATTTGATATATTATAATAGTCATTTCGATACCCGAGTCCAAAGTTATCTACGTTGAAAGTTTCAACACATATTTATCAAATGTTTTGTTGTTTTTCAAAATATGAACTACATCTCCTTTCTTTTTCACTTCTCTTACTTTTTTAAGAATAGAGAATGATTGAAAATATAAATAAACAATCCTTTGTCGTTACAATTATCTCCTGTATAGATCTATTGAATAAAATCGGAAGTAAGTAAAATGGGAATGGTGCGTCAAAAACTTTAAAAACTCAGTAAGTGATGTAAACTATGGAATTTGGGTACCAAAATGATTTTTCAGTGCGACCGAGAATCCTATTGTGTAATTTTGAACGAGCTTCGATTTGATATATTATAATAGTCATTTCGATAGCCGAGTCCAAAGTTATCTCCGTTGAAAGTTTCAACACGTATTTATCAAATGTTTTATTGTTTTTCAAAATATGAACTACATCTCCTTTCTTTTTCTCTCCTCTTATTTTTTTAAGAATAGAGAATGATGGAAAATATAAATAAACAATCCTAGGTGGTTACAATTATCTCCTGTATAGATCTATTTAATAAAATCGGAAGTAAGTAAAATGGGAATGGTGCGTCAAAAACTTTAAAAACTCAATAAGTGATGTAAACTATGGAAGTTGTGTACAAAAATGATTTTTCATTGCAAGACCCAATTATATTGTGTAATTTTAAAAGAGCTTCGATTTGATATATTATAATAGTCATTTCGATACCCGAGTCCAAAGTTATCTACGTTGAAAGTTTCAACACGTATTTATCAATTGTTTTGTTGTTTTTCAAAATATGAACTACATCTCCTTTCTGTTTCTCTTCTCTTATTTTTTTAAAGAATGGAGAATGATTTAAAATATAAATAAACAATCCTAGGTCGTTACAATTATCTATTTTATAGATCTATTGAATAAAATCGGAAGTAAGTAAAATGAGAATGGTGCGTCAAAAACTTTAAACAATCAGTAAGTGATGTAAACTATGGAATTTGGGTACAAAAATGATTTTTCATTGCAAGACCAAATCATATTGTGTAATTTTAAATGAGCTTCAATTTGATATATTATAATAGTCATTTTGATACCCGAGTCCAAAGTTATCTACGTTGAAAGTTTCAACACGTATTTATCAATTGTTTTGTTGTTTTTCAAAATATGAACTACATCTCCTTTCTGTTTCTCTTCTCTTATTTTTTTAAAGAATGGAGAATGATTTAAAATATAAATAAACAATCCTAGGTCGTTACAATTATCTATTTTATAGATCTATTGAATAAAATCGGAAGTAAGTAAAATGAGAATGGTGCGTCAAAAACTTTAAACACTCAGTAAGTGATGTAACCTATGGAATTTGGGTACAAAATTGATTTTTCATTGCAAGACCTAATTATATTGTGTAATTTTAAACGAGCTTCGATTTGATATATTATAATAGTCATTTCGATACCCGAGTCCAAAGTTATCTACGTTGAAAGGTTCAACACGTATTTATCAAATGTTTTGTTGTTTTTCAAAATATGAACTACATCTCCTTTCTTTTTCACTTCTCTTATTTTTTTAAGAATGGAGAGTGATTGAAAATATAAATAAACAATCCTTGGTCGTTACAATTATCTCCTTTATAGATCTATTGAATAAAATCGGAAGTAAGTAAAATGAGAATGGTGCGTCAAAAACTTTAAAAACTCAATAAGTGATGTAAACTATGGAATTTGGGTACAAAAATGATATTTCATTGCAAGACCTAATTATATTGTGTAATTTTAAACGAGCTTCGATTTGATATATTATAATAGTCATTTCGATACCCGAGTCCAAAGTTATCTACGTTGAAAGTTTCAACACGTATTTATCAAATGTTTTGTTGTTTTTCAAAATATGAACTACATCTCCTTTCTTTTTCACTTCTCTTATTTTTTTAAGAATAGAGAATGATTGAAAATATAAATAAACAATCCTTGGTCGTTACAATTATCTCCTTTATAGATCTATTGAATAAAATCGGAAGTAAGTAAAATGAGAATGGTGCGTCAAAAACTTTAAAAACTCAGTAAGTGATGTAAACTATGGAATTTGGGTACCAAAATGATTTTTCATTACGAGACCAAATCATATTGTGTAATTTTAAACGAGCTTCAATTTGATATATTATAATAGTCATTTCTATACCCGAGTCCAAAGTTATCTCCGTTGAAATTTCAACACGTATTTATCAAATGTTTTGTTGTTTTTCAAAATATGAACTACATCTCCTTTCTTTTTCTCTTCTCTTTGTTTTTTTAAGAATAGAGAATGATTGAAAATATAAATAAACAATCCTAGGTCGTTACAATTATCTCCTTTATAGATGTATTGAATAAAATCAGAAGTAAGTAAAATGAGAATGGTGCGTCAAAAACTTTAAAAACTCATTAAGTGATGTAAACTATGGAATTAGGGTACAAAAATGATTTTTCATTGCAAGAACTAATTATATTGTGTAATTTTAAACGAGCTTCGATTTGATATATTATAATAGTCATTTCGATACCCGAGTCCAAAGTTATCTACGTTGAAAGTTTCAACACATATTTATCAAATGTTTTGTTGTTTTTCAAAATATGAACTACATCTCCTTTCTTTTTCTCTCCTCTTATTTTTTTTAAGAATAGAGAATGATTGAAAATATAAATAAACAATCCTAGGTCATTACAATTATCTCCTTTATAGATCTATGAAAAAAATCGGAAGTAAGTAAAACGAGAATGGTGTGTCAAAAACTTTAAAATTTAGTAAGTGATGTAAATTATGGAATTTGGGTTCAAAAATGATTTTACATTGGAAGACCAAATAATATTGTGTAATTTTAAACGAGCTTCGATTTGATATATTATAATAGTCATTTCGATAGCCGAGTCCAAAGTTATCTACGTTGATAGTTTCAACACATATTTATCAAATGTTTTGTTGTTTTTCAAAATATGAACTACATCTCCTTTCTTTTTCACTTCTCTTATTTTTTTTAAGAATAGAGAATGATTGAAAATATAAATAAACAATCCTAGGTCGTTACAATTATCTACTTTATAGATCTATTGAATAAAATCGGAAGTAAGTAAAATGAGAATGGTGCGTCAAAAACTTTAAAAACTCAGTAAGTGATGTAAACTATGGAATTTGGGTACCAAAATGATTTTTCATTGCGAGACCAAATCATATTGTGTAATTTTAAACGAGCTTCGATTTGATATATTATAATAGTCATTTCGATACCCGAGTCCAAAGTTATCTCCGTTGAAAGTTTCAACACGTATTTATCAAATGTTTTATTGTTTTTCAAAATATGAACTACATCTCCTTTCTTTTTCTCTCCTCTTATTTTTTTAAGAATAGAGAATGATTGAAAATATAAATAAACAATCCTAGGTCGTTACAATTATCAACTTTATAGATCTATTGAATAAAATCGGAAGTAAGTAAAATGAGAATGGTGCGTCAAAAACTTTAAAAACTCAGTAAGTGATGTAAACTATGGAATTTGGGTACCAAAATGATTTTTCATTGCGAGACCAAATAATATTGTGTAATTTGATACGAGCTTCGATTTGATATATTATAATAGTCGTTTCGATACCCGAGTCCAAAGTTATCTACGTTGAAAGTTTCAACACATATTTATCAAATGTTTTGTTGTTTTTCAAAATATGAACTACATCTTCTTTCTTTTTCACTTCTCTTATTTTTTTAATGAATAGAGAATGATTGAAAATATAAATAAACAATTCTAGGTTGTTACAATCATCTCCTCTATAGTTCTATCCAATAAAATCCTAAGTAATTAAAATGCGAATGGCGCTGCAAGAACTTTAAATAATCAGTCAGTGATGTAAACTATGGAATTTGGGTACCAAAATGATTTTTCATTGCGAGAAAAAATCATATTGTGTAATTTTAAACGAGCTTCAATTTGATATATTATAATAGTCATTTCTATACCCGAGTCCAAAGTTATCTCCTTTGAAATTTCAACACGTATTTATCAAATGTTTTGTTGTTTTTGAAAATGTGAACAACATAACCTTTCTTTTTCTCTTCTCTTTGTTTTTTTAATAATAGAGAATGATTGAAAATATAAATAAGCAATCCTTGGTCCTTACAATTATCTCCTTTATAGATGTATTGAATAAAATCAGAAGTAAGTAAAATGAGAATGGTGCGTCAAAAACTTTAAAAACTCAATAAGTGATGTAAACTATGGAATTTGTGTACAAAATTGATTTTTCATTGCAAGACCTAATTATATTGTGTAATTTTAAACGAGCTTCGATTTGATATATTATAATAGTCATTTCGATACCCGATTCCAAAGTTCTCTACGTTGAAAGTTTCAACACCAATTTATCAAATGTTTTGTTGTTTTTCAAAATATGAACTACATCTCCTTTCATTTTCACTTCTCTTATTTTTTTTAAGAATAGAGAATGATTGAAAATATAAATAAACAATCCTTGGTCGTTACAATTATCTCCTTTATAGATCTATTGAATAAAATCGGAAGTAAGTAAAATGAGAATGGTGCGTCAAATACTTTAAAAACTCAATAAGTGATGTAAACTATGGAATTTGGGTACAAAAATGATATTTCATTGCAAGACCTAATTATATTGTGTAATTTTAAACGAGCTTCGATTTGATATATTATAATAGTCATTTCGATACCCGAGTCCAAAGTTATCTACGTTGAAAGTTTCAATACGTATTTATCAAATGTTTTGTTGTTTTTTAAAATATGAACTACATCTCCTTTCTTTTTCACTTCTCTTATTTTTTTAAGAATAGGGAATGATTGAAAATATAAATAAACAATCCTTGGTCGTTACAATTATCTCCTTTATAGATCTATTGAATAAAATCGGAAGTAAGTAAAATGAGAAGTGTGCGTCAAAAACTTTAAAAATTCAAAGAGTGATGTAAACTATGGAATTTGGGTACCAAAATTATTTTTCATTACGAGACCAAATCATATTGTGTAATTTTAAACGAGCTTCAATTTGATATATTATAATAGTCATTTCTATACCCGAGTCCAAAGTTATCTCCGTTGAAATTTCAACACGTATTTATCAAATGTTTTGTTGTTTTTCAAAATATGAACTACATCTACCTTCTTTTTCTCTTCTCTTTGTTTTTTTAAGAATATAGAATGATTGAAAATATAAATAAACAATCCTAGGTCGTTACAATTATCTCCTTTATAGATGTATTGAATAAAATCAGAAGTAAGTAAAATGAGAATGGTGCGTCAAAAACTTTAAAAACTCAATAAGTGATGTAAACTATGGAATTTGGGTACAAAAATGATTTTTCATTGCAAGACCTAATTATATTGTGTAATTTTAAATGAGCTTCGATTTGATATATTATAATAGTCATTTCGATACCCGAGTCCAAATTTATCTACGTTGAAAGTTTCAACACAAATTTATCAAATGTTTTGTTGTTTTTCAAAATGTGAACAACATCCTCTTTCTATTTCTCTTCTCTTTGTTTTTTAAGAATAGAGAATGATTGAAAATATAAATAAACAATCCTAGTTCGTTACAATTATCTACTTTTATGATCTATTGAATAAAATCGGAAGTAAGTAAAATGAGAATGGTGCGTCAAAAACTTTAAAAACTCAGTAAGTGATGTAAACTATGGAATTAGGGTACAAAAATGATTTTTCATTGCAAGAACTAATTATATTGTGTAATTTTAAACGAGCTTCGATTTGATATATTATAATAGTCATTTCGATACCCGAGTCCAAAGTTATCTACGTTGAAAGTTTCAACACATATTTATCAAATGTTTTGTTGTTTTTCAAAATATGAACTACATCTCCTTTCTTTTTCACTTCTCTTATTTTTTTAAGAATAGAGAATGATTGAAAATATAAATAAACAATCCTATGTCGTTACAATTATCTCCTTTATAGATCTATTGTATAAAATCGGAAGTAAGTAAAATGAGAACGGTGCGTCAAAAACTTTAAAAACTCAGGAAGTGATGTAAACTATGGAATCTGGGTACCAAAAGGACTTTTCATATCGAGACCAAATCATATTGTGTAATTTTAAACGAGCTTCGATTTGATATATTATAATAGTCATTTCGATAGCCGAGTCCAAAGTTATCTCCGTTGAAAGTTTCAACACGTATTTATCAAATGTTTTATTGTTTTTCAAAATATGAACTACTTCTCCTTTCTTTTTCTCTCCTCTTATCTTTTTTTAAGAATAGAGAATGATTGAAAATATAAATAAACAATCCTGGGTCGTTACAATTATCTCCTGTATAGATCTATTTAATAAAATCGGAAGTAAGTAAAATGGGAATGGTGCGTCAAAAACTTTAAAAACTCAGTAAGTGATGTAAACTATGGAATTAGGGTACAAAAATGATTTTTCATTGCAAGTCCTAATTATATTGTGTAATTTTAAACGAGCTTCGATTTGATATATTATAATAGTCATTTTGATAGCCGAGTCCAAAGTTATCTACGTTGAAAGTTTCAACACATATTTATCAAATGTTTTGTTGTTTTTCAAAATATGAACTACATCTCCTTTCTTTTTCACTTCTCTTATTTTTTTTAAGAATAGAGAATGATTGAAAATATAAATAAACAATCCTAGGTCATTACAATTATCTCCTTTATAGATCTATTGAATAAAATCGGAAGTAAGTAAAATGAGAATGGTGCGTCAAAAACTTTAAAAACTCAGTAAGTGATGTAAACTATGGAATTTGGGTACCAAAATGATTTTTCATTAGGAGACCAAATCATATTGTGTAATTTTAAACGAGCTTCAATTTGATATATTATAATAGTCATTTCTATACCCGAGTCCAAAGTTATCTCCTTTGAAATTTCAACACGTATTTATCAAATGTTTCATTGTTTTTCCAAATATGAACTACATCTCCCTTCTTTTTCTCTTCTCTTTGTTTTTTTAAGAATAGAGAATGATTGAAAATATAAATAAACAATCCTAGGTCGTTACAATTATCTCCTTTATAGATGTATTGAATAAAATCAGAAGTAAGTAAAATGAGAATGGTGCGTCAAAAACTTTAAAAACTCAATAAGTGATGTAAACTATGGAATTTGTGTACAAAATTGATTTTTCATTGCAAGACCTAATTATATTGTGTAATTTTAAACGAGCTTCGATTTGATATATTATAATAGTCATTTCGATACCCGATTCCAAAGTTCTCTACGTTGAAAGTTTCAACACCAATTTATCAAATGTTTTGTTGTTTTTCAAAATATGAACTACATCTCCTTTCATTTTCACTTCTCTTATTTTTTTTAAGAATAGAGAATGATTGAAAATATAAATAAACAATCCTTGGTCGTTACAATTATCTCCTTTATAGATCTATTGAATAAAATCGGAAGTAAGTAAAATGAGAATGGTGCGTCAAAGACTTTAAAAACTCAATAAGTGATGTAAACTATGGAATTTGGGTACAAAAATGATATTTCATTGCAAGACCTAATTATATTGTGTAATTTTAAACGAGCTTCGATTTGATATATTATAATAGTCATTTCGATACCCGAGTCCAAAGTTATCTACGTTGAAAGTTTCAACACATATTTATCAAATGTTTTGTTGTTTTTCAAAATATGAACTACATCTCCTTTCTTTTTCACTTCTCTTATTTTTTTAAGAATAGAGAATGATTGAAAATATAAATAAACAATCCTTGGTCGTTACAATTATCTCCTTTATAGATCTATTGAATAAAATCGGAAGTAAGTAAAATGAGAATGGTGCGTCAAAAACTTTAAAAACTCAGTAAGTGATGTAAACTATGGAATTTGGGTACCAAAATGATTTTTCATTACGAGACCAAATCATATTGTGTAATTTTAAACGAGCTTCAATTTGATATATTATAATAGTCATTTCTATACCCGAGTCCAAAGTTCTCTACGTTGAAAGTTTCAATACGTATTTATGAAATGTTTTGTTGTTTTTCAAAATATGAACTACATCTCCTTTCTTTTTCTCTCCTCTTATCTTTTTTTAAGAATAGAGAATGATTGAAAATATAAATAAACAATCCTGGGTCGTTACAATTATCTCCTGTATAGATCTATTTAATAAAATCGGAAGTAAGTAAAATGGGAATTGTGCGTCAAAAACTTTAAAAACTCAGTAAGTGATGTAAACTATGGAATTTGGGTACCAAAATGATTTTTCATTGCAAGACCAAATCATATTGTGTAATTTTAAACGATCTTCGATTTGATATATTATAATAGTCATTTCGATACCCGAGTCCAAAGTTATCTACGTTGAAAGTTTCAACACTTATTTATCAAATGTTTTGTTGTTTTTCAAAATATGAACTACATCTCCTTTCTGTTTCTCTTCTCTTATTTTTTTTAAGAATAGAGAATGATTGAAAATATAAATAAACAATCCTAGGTCATTACAATTATCTCCTTTATAGATCTATTGAATAAAATCGGAAGTAGATAAAATGAGAATGGTGTGTCAAAAACTTTAAACAATTAGTAAGTGATTTAAGTTATGGAATTTGGGTACAAAAATGATTTTTCATTGCAAGAACAAGTCATATTGTGTAATTTTAAATGAGCTTCGATTTGATATATTATAATAGTCATTTCGATACCCGAGTCCAAAGTTATGTACGTTGAAAGTTTCAACACGTATTTGTCAATTGTTTTGTTGTTTTTCAAAATATGAACTACATCTCCTTTCTGTTTCTCTTCTCTTATTTTTTTTAAGAATAGAGAATGATTGAAAATATAAATAAACAATCCTAGGTCGTTACAATTATCTCCTTTATAGATGTATTGAATAAAATCAGAAGTAAGTAAAATGAGAATGGTGCGTCAAAAACTTTAAAAACTCAATAAGTGATGTAAACTATGGAATTTGGGTACAAAAATGATTTTTCATTGCAAGACCTAATTATATTGTGTAATTTTAAACGAGCTTCGATTTGATATATTATAATAGTCATTTCGATACCCGAGTCCAAAGTTATCTACGTTGAAAGTTTCAACACGTATTTATCAATTGTTTTCTTGTTTTTCAAAATATGAACTACATCTCCTTTCTGTTTCTCTTCTCTTATTTTTTTAAGAATAGAGAATGATTGAAAATATAAATAAACAATCCTAGGTCGTTACAATTATCTCCTTTATAGATCTATTGAATAAAATCGGAAGTAGATAAAATGAGAATGGTGTGTCAAAAACTTTAAACAATCAGTAAGTGATATAAACTATGGAATTTGGGTACAAAAATGATTTTTCATTGCGAGACCAAATCATATTGTGTAATTTTAAATGAGCTTCGATTTGATATATTATAATAGTCATTTCGATACCCGAGTCCAAAGTTATCTACGTTGAAAGTTTCAACACGTATTTATCAATTGTTTTGTTGTTTTTCAAAATATGAACTACATCTCCTTTCTGTTTCTCTTCTCTTATTTTTTTAAGAATAGAGAATGATTGAAAATATAAATAAACAATCCTAGTTCGTTACAATTATCTACTTTATAGATCTATTGAATAAAATCGTAAGTAAGTAAAATGAGAATGGTGTGTCAAAAACTTTAAGCAATCAGTAAATGATGTAACCTATGGAATTTGGGTACAAAATTGATTTTTCATTGCAAGGCCTAATTATATTGTGTAATTTTAAACGAGCTTCGATTTGATATATTATAATAGTCATTTCGATACCCGAGTCCAAAGTTCTCTCCGTTGAAAGTTTCAACACTTATTTATCAAATGTTTTATTGTTTTTCAAAATATGAACTACATCTCTTTTCTATTTCTCTCCTCTTATTTTTTTTAAGAATAGAGAATGATTGAAAATATAAATAAACAATCCTAGGTCGTTGCAATTATCTCCTTTATAAATCTATTGAATAAAATGGGAAGTAAGTAAAATGAGAATGGTGCGTCAAAAACTTTAAAAACTCAATAAGTGATGTAAACTATGGAATTTGTGTACAAAATTGATTTTTCATTGCAAGACCTAATTATATTGTGTAATTTTAAACGAGCTTCGATTTGATATATTATAATAGTCATTTCGATACCCGAGTACAAAGTTATCTACGTTCAAAGTTTCAACACGTATTTATCAATTGTTTTGTTGTTTTTCAAAATATGAACTACATCTCCTTTCTGTTTCTTTTCTCTTATTTTTTTAAAGAATAGAGAATGATTGAAGATATAAATAAACAATCCTAGGTCGTTACAATTATCTCCTTTATAGATCTATTGAATAAAATCGGAAGTAAGTAAAATGAGAATGGTGCGTCAAAAACTTTAAAAAATTAGTAAGTGATGTAAATTATGGAATTTGGGTACAAAACTGATTTTTGATTGCAATACCAAATCATATTGTGTAATTTTAAATGAGCTTCGATTTAATATATTATAATAGTCATTTCGATGCCCGAGTACAAAGTTATCTACGTTGAAAGTTTCAACACGTATTTATCAATTGTTTTGTTGTTTTTCAAAATATGAACTACATCTCCTTTCTTTTTATCTTCTCTTACATTTTTTTAATAATAGAGAATGTTTGAAAAAAATAAATAAACAATCCTAGGTCATTACAATTCTCTCCTTTATAGATATATTGAATGAAATCGGAAGTAGATAAAATGAGAATGGTGTGTCAAAAACTTTAAACAATCAGTAAGTGATTTAAGCTATGGAATTTGGGTACAAAAAAGATTTTTCATTGCGAGACCAAATCATATTGTGTAATTTTAAATGAGCTTTGATTTGATATATTATAATAGTCATTTTGATACCCGAGTCCAAAGTTATCTACGTTGAAAGTTTCAACACGTATTTATCAATTGTTTTGTTGTTTTTCAAAATATGAACTACATCTCCTTTCTGTTTCTGTTCTCTTATTTTTTTAAAGAATAGAGAATGATTGAAAATATAAATAAACAATCCTAGGTCGTTACAATTATCTCCTTTATAGATCTATTGAATAAAATCGTAAGTAAGTAAAATGAGAATGGTGTGTCAAAAACTTTAAACAATCAGTAAGTGATGTAAACTATGGAATTTGGGTACAAAAATGATTTTTCATTGCAAGACCAAATCATATTGTGTAATTTTAAATGAGCTTCGATTTGATATATTATAATAGTCATTTCGATACCAGAGTCCAAAGTTATCTACGTTGAAAGTTTCAACACGTACTTATCAATTGTTTTGTTGTTTTTCAAAATATGAACTACATCTGCTTTCTGTTTCTCTTCTCTTTGTTTTTTTAAGAATAGAGAATGATTGAAAATATAAATAAACAATCCTAGGTCGTTACAATTATCTCCTTTATAGATGTATTGAATAAAATCAGAAGTAAGTAAAATGAGAATGGTGCGTCAAAAACTTTAAAAACTCAATAAGTGATGTAAACTATGGAATTTGTGTACAAAATTGATTTTTCATTGCAAGACCTAATTATATTGTGTAATTTTAAAAGAGCTTCGATTTGATATATTATAATAGTCATTTCGATACCCGATTCCAAAGTTATCTACGTTGAAAGTTTCAACACATATTTATCAAATGTTTTGTTATTTTTCAAAATATGAACTACATCTTCTTTCTTTTTCTCTTCTCTTTGTTTTTTTAAGAATAGAGAATGATTGAAAATATAAATAAACAATCCTAGGTCGTTACAATTATCTCCTTTATAGATGTATTGAATAAAATCAGAAGTAAGTAAAATGAGAATGGTGCGTCAAAAACTTTAAAAACTCAATAAGTGATGTAAACTATGGAATTTGTGTACAAAATTGATTTTTCATTGCAAGACCTAATTATATTGTGTAATTTTAAAAGAGCTTCGATTTGATATATTATAATAGTCATTTCGATACCCGAGTCCAAAGTTATCTACGTTGACAGTTTCAACACATATTTATCAAATGTTTTGTTGTTTTTCATAATATGAACTACATCTCCTTTCTTTTTCACTTCTCTTATTTTTTTTAAGAATAGAGAATGATTGAAAATATAAATAAACAATCCTAGTTCGTTACAATTATCTACTTTATAGATCTATTGAATAAAATCGTAAGTAAGTAAAATGAGAATGGTGTGTCAAAAACTTTAAGCAATCAGTAAATGATGTAACCTATGGAATTTGGGTACAAAATTGATTTTTCATTGCAAGGCCTAATTATATTGTGTAATTTTAAACGAGCTTCGATTTGATATATTATAATAGTCATTTCGATACCCGAGTCCAAAGTTATCTACGTTGAAAGTTTCAACACATATTTATCAAATGTTTTGTTATTTTTCAAAATATGAACTACATCTCCTTTCTTTTTCTCTTCTCTTTGTTTTTTTAAGAATAGAGAATGATTGAAAATATAAATAAACAATCCTAGGTCGTTACAATTATCTCCTTTATAGATGTATTGAATAAAATCAGAAGTAAGTAAAATGAGAATGGTGCGTCAAAAACTTTAAAAACTCAATAAGTGATGTAAACAATGGAATTAGGGTACAAAAATGATTTTTCATTGCAAGACCTAATTATATTGTGTAATTTTAAAAGAGCTTCGATTAGATATATTATAATAGTAATTTCGATACCCGAGTCCAAAGTTATCTACGTTGAAAGTTTCAACACATATTTATCAAATGTTTTGTTGTTTTTCAAAATATGAACTTCATCTCCTTTCTTTTTCACTTCTCTTATTTTTTTTAAGCATAGAAAATGATTGAAAATATAAATAAACAATCCTAGGTCGTTACAAATATCCCCTTTATAGATCTATTGAATAAAATCGGAAGTAAGTAAAATGAGAATGGTGTGTCAAAAAATGTAAACACTCAGTAAATGATGTAACCTATGGAATTTGGGTACAAAAATGATTTTTCATTGCAAGACCTAATTATATTGTGTAATTTTAAATGCGCTTCGATTTGATATATTATAATAGTCATTTCGATACCCGAGTCCAAAGTTATCTACGTTGAAAGTTTCAATACGTATTTATCAAATGTTTTGTTATTTTTCAAAATATGAACTACATCTCCTTTCTTTTTCTCTTCTCTTTGTTTTTTTAAGAATAGAGAATGATTGAAAATATAAATAAACAATCCTAGGTCGTTACAATTATCTCCTTTATAGATGTATTGAATAAAATCAGAAGTAAGTAAAATGAGAATGGTGCGTCAAAAACTTTAAAAACTCAATAAGTGATGTAAACTATGGAATTTGGGTACAAAAATGATTTTTCATTGCAAGACCTAATTATATTGTGTAATTTTAAATGAGCTTCGATTTGATATATTATAATAGTCATTTCGATACCCGAGTCCAAAGTTATCTACGTTGAAAGTTTCAACACATATTTATCAAATGTTTTGTTGTTTTTCAAAATATGAACTACATCTCCTTTCTTTTTCTCTTCTCTTTGTTTTTTTAAGAATAGAGAATGATTGAAAATATAAATAAACAATCCTAGGTCGTTACAATTATCTCCTTTATAGATGTATTGAATAAAATCAGAAGTAAGTAAAATGAGAATGGTGCGTCAAAAACTTTAAAAACTCAATAAGTGATGTAAACTATGGGATTTGGGTACAAAAATGATATTTCATTGCAAGACCTAATTATATTGTGTAATTTTAAACGAGCTTCGATTTGATATATTATAATAGTCATTTCGATACCCGAGTCCAAAGTTATCTACGTTGAAAGTTTCAACACATATTTATCAAATGTTTTGTTGTTTTTCAAAATATGAACTTCATCTCCTTTCTTTTTCACTTCTCTTATTTTTTTTAAGCATAGAAAATGATTGAAAATATAAATAAACAATCCTAGGTCGTTACAAATATCCCCTTTATAGATCTATTGAATAAAATCGGAAGTAAGTAAAATGAGAATGGTGTGTCAAAAAATGTAAACACTCAGTAAATGATGTAACCTATGGAATTTGGGTACAAAAATGATTTTTCATTGCAAGACCTAATTATATTGTGTAATTTTAAATGCGCTTCGATTTGATATATTATAATAGTCATTTCGATACCCGAGTCCAAAGTTATCTACGTTGAAAGTTTCAACACATATTTATCAAATGTTTTGTTATTTTTCAAAATATGAACTACATCTCCTTTCTTTTTCTCTTCTCTTTGTTTTTTTAAGAATAGAGAATGATTGAAAATATAAATAAACAATCCTAGGTCGTTACAATTATCTCCTTTATAGATGTATTGAATAAAATCAGAAGTAAGTAAAATGAGAATGGTGCGTCAAAAACTTTAAAAACTCAATAAGTGATGTAAACTATGGAATTTGTGTACAAAATTGATTTTTCATTGCAAGACCTAATTATATTGTGTAATTTTAAAAGAGCTTCGATTAGATATATTATAATAGTCATTTCGATACCCGAGTCCAAAGTTATCTACGTTGAAAGTTTCAACACATATTTATCAAATGTTTTGTTGTTTTTCAAAATATGAACTTCATCTCCTTTCTTTTTCACTTCTCTTATTTTTTTTAAGCATAGAAAATGATTGAAAATATAAATAAACAATCCTAGGTCGTTACAAATATCCCCTTTATAGATCTATTGAATAAAATCGGAAGTAAGTAAAATGAGAATGGTGTGTCAAAAAATGTAAACACTCAGTAAATGATGTAACCTATGGAATTTGGGTACAAAAATGATTTTTCATTGCAAGACCTAATTATATTGTGTAATTTTAAAGGAGCTTCGATTTGATATATTATAATAGTCATTTCGATACCCGAGTCCAAAGTTATCTACGTTGAAAGTTTCAACACATATTTATCAAATGTTTTATTATTTTTCAAAATATGAACTACATCTCCTTTCTTTTTCACTTCTCTTATTTTTTTTAAGCATAGAAAATGATTGAAAATATAAATAAACAATCCTAGTTCGTTACAATTATCTACTTTATAGATCTATTGAATAAAATCGGAAGTAAGTAAAATGAGAATGGTGTGTCAAAAAATGTAAACACTCAGTAAATGATGTAACCTATGGAATTTGGGTACAAAAATGATTTTTCATTGCAAGACCTAATTATATTGTGTAATTTTAAATGCGCTTCGATTTGATATATTATAATAGTCATTTCGATACCCGAGTCCAAAGTTATCTACGTTGAAAGTTTCAACACATATTTATCAAATGTTTTGTTGTTTTTCAAAATATGAACTTCATCTCCTTTCTTTTTCACTTCTCTTATTTTTTTTAAGCATAGAAAATGATTGAAAATATAAATAAACAATCCTAGGTCGTTACAAATATCCCCTTTATAGATCTATTGAATAAAATCGGAAGTAAGTAAAATGAGAATGGTGTGTCAAAAAATGTAAACACTCAGTAAATGATGTAACCTATGGAATTTGGGTACAAAAATGATTTTTCATTGCAAGACCTAATTATATTGTGTAATTTTAAATGCGCTTCGATTTGATATATTATAATAGTCATTTCGATACCCGAGTCCAAAGTTATCTACGTTGAAAGTTTCAACACATATTTATCAAATGTTTTGTTATTTTTCAAAATATGAACTACATCTCCTTTCTTTTTCTCTTCTCTTTGTTTTTTTAAGAATAGAGAATGATTGAAAATATAAATAAACAATCCTAGGTCGTTACAATTATCTCCTTTATAGATGTATTGAATAAAATCAGAAGTAAGTAAAATGAGAATGGTGCGTCAAAAACTTTAAAAACTCAATAAGTGATGTAAACTATGGAATTTGTGTACAAAATTGATTTTTCATTGCAAGACCTAATTATATTGTGTAATTTTAAAAGAGCTTCGATTTGATATATTATAATAGTCATTTCGATACCCGATTCCAAAGTTATCTACGTTGAAAGTTTCAACACAAATTTATCAAATGTTTTGTTGTTTTTCAAAATATGAACTACATCTCCTTTCTTTTTCACTTCTCTTATTTTTTTTAAGAATAGAGAATGATTGAAAATATAAATAAACAATCCTTGGTCGTTACAATTATCTCCTTTATAGATCTATTGAATAAAATCGGAAGTAAGTAAAATGAGAATGGTGCGTCAAAGACTTTAAAAACTCAATAAGTGATGTAAACTATGGAATTTGGGTACAAAAATGATATTTCATTGCAAGACCTAATTATATTGTGTAATTTTAAACGAGCTTCGATTTGATATATTATAATAGTCATTTCGATACCCGAGTCCAAAGTTATCTACGTTGAAAGTTTCAATACGTATTTATCAAATGTTTTGTTGTTTTTCAAAATATGAACTACATCTCCTTTCTTTTTCACTTCTCTTTGTTTTTTTAAGAATAGAGAATGATTGAAAATATAAATAAACAATCCTAGGTCGTTACAATTATCTCCTTTATAGATGTATTGAATAAAATCGGAAGTAAGTAAAATGAGAATGGTGCGTCAAAAACTTTAAAAACTCAGTAAGTGATGTAAACTATGGAATTTGGGTACCAAAATGATTTTTCATTACGAGACCAAATCATATTGTGTAATTTTAAACGAGCTTCAATTTGATATATTATAATAGTCATTTCTATACCCGAGTCCAAAGTTATCTCCGTTGAAATTTCAACACGTATTTATCAAATGTTTCATTGTTTTTCCAAATATGAACTACATCTCCCTTCTTTTTCTCTTCTCTTTGTTTTTTTAAGAATAGAGAATGATTGAAAATATAAATAAGCAATCCTAGGTCCATACAATTATCTCCTTTATAGATGTATTGAATAGAATCGGAAGTAAATAAAATGAGAATGTTGCGTCAAAAACTTTAAAAACTCAATAAGTGATGTAAACTATGGAATTTGGGTACAAAAATGATTTTTCATTGCAAGACCTAATTATATTGTGTAATTTTAAATGAGCTTCGATTTGATATATTATAATAGTCATTTCGATACCCGAGTCCAAAGTTATCTACGTTGAAAGTTTCAACACAAATTTATCAAATGTTTTGTTGTTTTTCAAAATATGAACTACATCTCCTTTCTTTTTCACTTCTCTTATTTTTTTTAAGAATAGAGAATGATTGAAAATATAAATAAACAATCCTTGGTCGTTACAATTATCTCCTTTATAGATCTATTGAATAAAATCGGAAGTAAGTAAAATGAGAATGGTGCGTCAAAGACTTTAAAAACTCAATAAGTGATGTAAACTATGGAATTTGGGTACAAAAATGATATTTCATTGCAAGACCAAATTATATTGTGTAATTTTAAACGAGCTTCGATTTGATATATTATAATAGTCATTTCGATACCCGAGTCCAAAGTTATCTACGTTGAAAGTTTCAATACGTATTTATCAAATGTTTTGTTGTTTTTCAAAATATGAACTACATCTCCTTTCTTTTTCACTTCTCTTATTTTTTTTAAGAATAGAGAATGATTGAAAATATAAATAAACAATCCTTGGTCGTTACAATTATCTCCTTTATAGATCTATTGAATAAAATCGGAAGTAAGTAAAATGAGAATGGTGCGTCAAAAACTTTAAAAACTCAGTAAGTGATGTAAACTATGGAATTTGGGTACCAAAATGATTTTTCATTACGAGACCAAATCATATTGTGTAATTTTAAACGAGCTTCAATTTGATATATTATAATAGTCATTTCTATACCCGAGTCCAAAGTTATCTCCGTTGAAATTTCAACACGTATTTATCAAATGTTTCATTGTTTTTCCTAATATGAACTACATCTCCCTTCTTTTTCTCTTCTCTTTGTTTTTTTAATAATAGAGAATGATTGAAAATATAAATAAGCAATCCTAGGTCCTTACAATTATCTCCTTTATAGATGTATTGAATAGAATCGGAAGTAAGTAAAATGAGAATGTTGCGTCAAAAACTTTAAAAACTCAATAAGTGATGTAAACTATGGAATTTGGGTACAAAAATGATTTTTCATTGCAAGACCTAATTATATTGTGTAATTTTAAATGAGCTTCGATTTGATATATTATAATAGTCATTTCGATACCCGAGTCCAAAGTTATCTACGTTGAAAGTTTCAACACATATTTATCAAATGTTTTGTTATTTTTCAAAATATGAACTACATCTCCTTTCTTTTTCTCTTCTCTTTGTTTTTTTAAGAATAGAGAATGATTGAAAATATAAATAAACAATCCTAGGTCGTTACAATTATCTCCTTTATAGATGTATTGAATAAAATCAGAAGTAAGTAAAATGAGAATGGTGCGTCAAAAACTTTAAAAACTCAATAAGTGATGTAAACTATGGAATTTGTGTACAAAATTGATTTTTCATTGCAAGACCTAATTATATTGTGTAATTTTAAAAGAGCTTCGATTTGATATATTATAATAGTCATTTCGATACCCGATTCCAAAGTTATCTACGTTGAAAGTTTCAACACAAATTTATCAAATGTTTTGTTGTTTTTCAAAATATGAACTACATCTCCTTTCTTTTTCACTTCTCTTATTTTTTTTAAGAATAGAGAATGATTGAAAATATAAATAAACAATCCTTGGTCGTTACAATTATCTCCTTTATAGATCTATTGAATAAAATCGGAAGTAAGTAAAATGAGAATGGTGCGTCAAAGACTTTAAAAACTCAATAAGTGATGTAAACTATGGAATTTGGGTACAAAAATGATATTTCATTGCAAGACCTAATTATATTGTGTAATTTTAAACGAGCTTCGATTTGATATATTATAATAGTCATTTCGATACCCGAGTCCAAAGTTATCTACGTTGAAAGTTTCAATACGTATTTATCAAATGTTTTGTTGTTTTTCAAAATATGAACTACATCTCCTTTCTTTTTCACTTCTCTTATTTTTTTAAGAATAGAGAATGATTGAAAATATAAATAAACAATCCTTGGTCGTTACAATTATCTCCTTTATAGATCTATTGAATAAAATCGGAAGTAAGTAAAATGAGAATGGTGCGTCAAAAACTTTAAAAACTCAGTAAGTGATGTAAACTATGGAATTTGGGTACCAAAATGATTTTTCATTACCAGACCAAATCATATTGTGTAATTTTAAACGAGCTTCAATTTGATATATTATAATAGTCATTTCTATACCCGAGTCCAAAGTTATCTCCGTTGAAATTTCAACACGTATTTATCAAATGTTTCATTGTTTTTCCTAATATGAACTACATCTCCCTTCTTTTTCTCTTCTCTTTGTTTTTTTAATAATAGAGAATGATTGAAAATATAAATAAGCAATCCTAGGTCCTTACAATTATCTCCTTTATAGATGTATTGAATAGAATCGGAAGTAAGTAAAATGAGAATGTTGCGTCAAAAACTTTAAAAACTCAATAAGTGATGTAAACTATGGAATTTGGGTACAAAAATGATTTTTCATTGCAAGACCTAATTATATTGTGTAATTTTAAATGAGCTTCGATTTGATATATTATAATAGTCATTTCGATACCCGAGTCCAAAGTTATCTACGTTGAAAGTTTCAACACATATTTATCAAATGTTTTGTTGTTTTTCAAAATATGAACTTCATCTCCTTTCTTTTTCACTTCTCTTATTTTTTTTAAGCATAGAAAATGATTGAAAATATAAATAAACAATCCTAGGTCGTTACAAATATCTCCTTTATAGATCTATTGAATAAAATCGGAAGTAAGTAAAATGAGAATGATGCGTCAAAACCTTTAAAAACTCAGTAAGTGATGTAAACTATGGAATTTGGGTACCAAAATGATTTTTCATTACGAGACCAAATCATATTGTGTAATTTTAAACGAGCTTCGATTTGATATATTATAATAGTCATTTCGATACCCGAGTCCAAAGTTCTCTACGTTGAAAGTTTCAACACAAATTTATCAAATGTTTTGTTGTTTTTCAAAATATGAACTACATCTCCTTTCTTTTTCACTTCTCTTATTTTTTTTAAGAATAGAGAATGATTGAAAATATAAATAAACAATCCTTGGTCGTTACAATTATCTCCTTTATAGATCTATTGAATAAAATCGGAAGTAAGTAAAATGAGAATGGTGCGTCAAAGACTTTAAAAACTCAATAAGTGATGTAAACTATGGAATTTGGGTACAAAAATGATATTTCATTGCAAGACCTAATTATATTGTGTAATTTTAAACGAGCTTCGATTTGATATATTATAATAGTCATTTCGATACCCGAGTCCAAAGTTATCTACGTTGAAAGTTTCAATACGTATTTATCAAATGTTTTGTTGTTTTTCAAAATATGAACTACATCTCCTTTCTTTTTCACTTCTCTTATTTTTTTTAAGAATAGAGAATGATTGAAAATATAAATAAACAATCCTTGGTCGTTACAATTATCTCCTTTATAGATCTATTGAATAAAATCGGAAGTAAGTAAAATGAGAATGGTGCGTCAAAAACTTTAAAAACTCAGTAAGTGATGTAAACTATGGAATTTGGGTACCAAAATGATTTTTCATTACGAGACCAAATCATATTGTTTAATTTTAAACGAGCTTCAATTTGATATATTATAATAGTCATTTCTATACCCGAGTCCAAAGTTATCTCCGTTGAAATTTCAACACGTATTTATCAAATGTTTTATTATTTTTCAAAATATGAACTACATCTCCTTTCTTTTTCTCTTCTCTTTGTTTTTTTAATAATAGATAATGATTGAAAATATAAATAAACAATCCTAGGTCGTTACAATTATCTCCTTTATAGATGTATTGAATAAAATCGGAAGTAAGTAAAATGAGAATTGTGCGTCAAAAACTTTAAAAACTCAGTAAGTGATGTAAACTATGGAAGTTGTGTACAAAAATGATTTTTCATTGCAAGACCCAATTATATTGTGTAATTTTAAAAGAGCTTCGATTAGATATATTATAATAGTCATTTCGATACCCGAGTCCAAAGTTATCTACGTTGAAAGTTTCAACACATATTTATCAAATGTTTTGTTGTTTTTCAAAATATGAACTTCATCTCCTTTCTTTTTCACTTCTCTTATTTTTTTTAAGCATAGAAAATGATTGAAAATATAAATAAACAATCCTAGGTCGTTACAATTATCTCCTTTATAGATGTATTGAATAAAATCAGAAGTAAGTAAAATGAGAATGGTGCGTCAAAAACTTTAAAAACTCAATAAGTGATGTAAACTATTGAATTTGTGTACAAAATTGATTTTTCATTGCAAGACCTAATTATATTGTGTAATTTTAAAAGAGCTTCGATTTGATATATTATAATAGTCATTTCGATACCCGATTCCAAAGTTATCTACGTTGAAAGTTTCAACACAAATTTATCAAATGTTTTGTTGTTTTTCAAAATATGAACTACATCTCCTTTCTTTTTCTCTTCTCTTTGTTTTTTTAAGAATAGAAAATGATTGAAAATATAAATAAGCAATCCTAGGTCCATACAATTATCTCCTTTATAGATGTATTGAATAGAATCGGAAGTAAATAAAATGAGAATGTTGCGTCAAAAACTTTAAAAACTCAATAAGTGATGTAAACTATGGAATTTGGGTACAAAAATGATTTTTCATTGCAAGACCTAATTATATTGTGTAATTTTAAATGAACTTCGATTTGATATATTATAATAGTCATTTCGATACCCGAGTCCAAAGTTATCTACGTTGAAAGTTTCAACACATATTTATCAAATGTGTTGTTATTTTTCAAAATATGAACTACATCTTCTTTCTTTTTCTCTTCTCTTTGTTTTTTTAAGAATATAGAATTATTGAAAATATAAATAAACAATCCTAGGTCGTTACAATTATCTCCTTTATAGATGTATTGAATAAAATCAGAAGTAAGTAAAATGAGAATGGTGCGTCAAAAACTTTAAAAACTCAATAAGTGATGTAAACTATAGAATTTGTGTACAAAATTGATTTTTCATTGCAAGACCTAATTATATTGTGTAATTTTAAAAGAGCTTCGATTTGATATATTATAATAGTCATTTCGATACCCGATTCCAAAGTTATCTACGTTGAAAGTTTCAACACAAATTTATCAAATGTTTTGTTGTTTTTCAAAATATGAACTACATCTCCTTTCTTTTTCACTTCTCTTATTTTTTTTAAGAATAGAGAATGATTGAAAATATAAATAAACAATCCTTGGTCGTTACAATTATCTCCTTTATAGATCTATTGAATAAAATCGGAAGTAAGTAAAATGAGAATGGTGCGTCAAAGACTTTCAAAACTCAATAAGTGATGTAAACTATGGAATTTGGGTACAAAAATGATATTTCATTGCAAGAACTAATTATATTGTGTAATTTTAAATGAGCTTCGATTTGATATATTATAATAGTCATTTCTATACCCGAGTCCAAAGTTATCTCCGTTGAAATTTCAACAAGTATTTATCAAATGTTTCATTGTTTTTCCAAATATGAACTACATCTCCCTTCTTTTTCTCTTCTCTTTGTTTTTTTAAGAATATAAAATGATTGAAAATATAAATAAGCAATCCTAGGTCCATACAATTATCTCCTTTATAGATGTATTGAATAGAATCGGAAGTAAATAAAATGAGAATGTTGCGTCAAAAACTTTAAAAACTCAATAAGTGATGTAAACTATGGAATTTGGGTACAAAAATGATTTTTCATTGCAAGACCTAATTATATTGTGTAATTTTAAACGAGCTTCAATTTGATATATTATAATAGTCATTTCTATACCCGAGTCCAAAGTTATCTCCGTTGAAATTTCAACACGTATTTATCAAATGTTTTATTATTTTTCAAAATATGAACTACATCTCCTTTCTTTTTCTCTTCTCTTTGTTTTTTTAATAATAGATAATGATTGAAAATATAAATAAACAATCCTAGGTCGTTACAATTATCTCCTTTATAGATGTATCGAATAAAATCGGAAGTAAGTAAAATGAGAATTGTGCGTCAAAAACTTTAAAAACTCAGTAAGTGATGTAAACTATGGAAGTTGTGTACAAAAATGATTTTTCATTGCAAGACCCAATTATATTGTGTAATTTTAAACGAGCTTCGATTAGATATATTATAATAGTCATTTCGATACCCGAGTCCAAAGTTATATACGTTGAAAGTTTCAACACATATTTATCAAATGTTTTGTTGTTTTTCAAAATATGAACTTCATCTCCTTTCTTTTTCACTTCTCTTATTTTTTTTAAGCATAGAAAATGATTGAAAATATAAATAAACAATCCTAGGTCGTTACAAATATCTCCTTTATAGATCTATTGAATAAAATCGGAAGTAAGTAAAATGAGAATGGTGCGTCAAAAACATTAAAAACTCAGTAAGTGATGTAAACTATGGAATTTGGGTACCAAAATGATTTTTCATTGCGAGACCAAATCATATTGTGTAATTTTAAACGAGCTTCAATTTGATATATTATAATAGCCATTTCTATACCCGAGTCCAAAGTTATCTCCGTTGAAATTTCAACACGTATTTATCAAATGTTTCATTGTTTTTCCAAATATGAACTACATCGCCCTTCTTTTTCTCTTCTCTTTGTTTTTTTAATAATAGAGAATGATTGAAAATATAAATAAGCAATCCTAGGTCCTTACAATTATCTCCTTTATAGATGTATTGAATAGAATCGGAAGTAAGTAAAATGAGAATGTTGCGTCAAAAACTTTAAAAACTCAATAAGTGATGTAAACTATGGAATTTGGGTACAAAAATGATTTTTCATTGCAAGACCTAATTATATTGTGTAATTTTAAATTCGCTTCGATTTGATTATTATAATAGTCATTTCGATACCCGAGTCCAAAGTTATCTACGTTGAAAGTTTCAACACAAATTTATCAAATGTTTTGTTGTTTTTCAAAATATGAACTACATCTCCTTTCTTTTTCACTTCTCTTATTTTTTTTAAGAATGGAGAGTGATTGAAAATATAAATAAACAATCCTTGGTCGTTACAATTATCTCCTTTATAGATCTATTGAATAAAATCGGAAGTAAGTAAAATGAGAATGTTGCGTCAAAAACTTTAAAAACTCAATAAGTGATGTAAACTATGGAATTTGGGTACAAAAATGATTTTTCATTGCAAGACCTAATTATATTGTGTAATTTTAAATTCGCTTCGATTTGATTATTATAATTGTCATTTCGATACCCGAGTCCAAAGTTATCTACGTTGAAAGTTTCAACACATATTTATCAAATGTTTTGTTGTTTTTCAAAATATGAACTTCATCTCCTTTCTTTTTCACTTCTCTTATTTTTTTTAAGCATGGAGAGTGATTGAAAATATAAATAAACAATCCTAGGTCGTTACAAATATCTCCTTTATAGATCTATTGAATAAAATCGGAAGTAAGTAAAATGAGAATGATGCGTCAAAACCTTAAAAAACTAAGTAAGTGATGTAAACTATGGAATTTGGGTACCAAAATGATTTTTCATTACGAGACCAAATCATATTGTGTAATTTTAAACGAGCTTCGATTTGATATATTATAATAGTCATTTCGATACCCGAGTCCAAAGTTATCTACGTTGAAAGTTTCAATACGTATTTATCAAATGTTTTGTTGTTTTTCAAAATATGAACTACATCTCCTTTCTTTTTCACTTCTCTTATTTTTTTTAAGAATAGAGAATGATTGAAAATATAAATAAACAATCCTTGGTCGTTACAATTATCTCCTTTATAGATCTATTGAATAAAATCGGAAGTAAGTAAAATGAGAATGGTGCGTCAAAAACTTTAAAAACTCAGTAAGTGATTTAAACTATGGAATTTGGGTACCAAAATGATTTTTCATTACGAGACCAAATCATATTGTGTAATTTTAAACGAGCTTCAATTTGATATATTATGATAGTCATTTCTATACCCGAGTCCAAAGTTATCTCCGTTGAAATTTCAACACGTATTTATCAAATGTTTTATTATTTTTCAAAATATGAACTACATCTCCATTCTTTTTCTCTTCTCTTTGTTTTTTTAATAATAGATAATGATTGAAAATATAAATAAATGATGAGTGCTCAAAAAGCACTAAAATAACCATGATTTTATGCACATTAATTGATTAAAAATATATATATTTATATGTTTTATCATATATTTATATAAATTTGTCTTTTTCGGAATCACGGGTATTTTTATTGTTTTTCAGGAATTTTGGCCTAAAAACGCAATGTAAAGACTCAAAGAAGAATACTTGAAGCAATACATCACAAATAAATTAATAAATAAGTGGAAAAAGGTCAACAAACATGGAAAAATTGGACAAAATGGGTCGAAAAGGTCAAAAATGTCAAAAGACGGAAAATCGCATACGCATGTATGGCCTGAGCGCGCGTTGATGCCTCCGCCTGCAGCGCCATGTCACCTTCACGCACAGCCGCGCCCAGAAATACCATAGCAGCGCGCCAACGCGTTTTTGACCCATTTTTCACGTGCAGAAATTTCTATGACATCATGATGACGTCATTGATGACCTCGATGTCCACTACACGTTTTTTATTTTTTTTATATTTTTTTTAACATTTTTTTACTCATTTTTTTCTCTCCATCCTCACCTATAAATACCCCTCTTCCATTCACTTCAAAACACACCTCAAAACCACACTTCTCTCTTCTTTCTTTCTCTCATTTCTTAGTTTTTAAGTTTTTCTTAGTTTCTTTCTTAGTTTCTAAGCTTTTCTTAGTTTTTCTCTTAGTTTTTAGTTCAATTCTCTTAGGTTTAGAGTTCTTCTCTTTTTGAGAGGAACTTGTAATGTTTTTGTAATAATTTAGATTTTTGATTCAATAAATGGAAGTGCAAATTCCGCTTGGAGGTTTTCTAGCAACGGGAATAGCGTCGAAGTTCTGTAAGGATTTTATTTTCTTTACAGTTATTTTTATGCTTTATTCTTACATGTTATATTTAATTTGTCTGTGATTAAATTTAACTGTGCTAGTGCTTATAATCATGATATAATAATAACGTTGTTATGGTTGATAAATATTAAATAGGTGAAAATTTCTAAAATGAATTGATTTTATTTTTATTCAAGATTTTATATTAAGGATGTTAGAGAGAAATATATTATTTTTCATTACAAACTTAAATCTGAAGATTAGACTTTAAGGTTTAGTTATCCGGTCTAATTTAGAGTAGTGCTCTTTTATTTGTTGGTACAATCGCCTGGTAGTTAGAGTGAAGCTCTATTTCAAAAGTTTTTGTAAGAATTATTATGTGAAAATGTATTGACAACATGTTTTCAATAGTGGTTTTAAAACTTGAAAGTTAGTACTCGGATAACTAAATTCTTGGGTTTAATTTGGACACCTTGAATAAAGTTTAAACTGTCTAACCCCACCAAAGGTGGCATTTAAATGGTTCATTTTCAATCTCTTAGAAAAAGGAATTAATTTAATTAACCAAATTAGTTATCAACCCCACCAATAGGTGTTAATTGATTTGTTTAGTTAACAAAGAATATCTAACCCAGCAAATGTGGTATTCATACATAAAAGAGAGAATCAATAAAATATCAATTTCTACCTTTAATAACCTAGATAATTTGAGCAAGCATAATTATTTTAGTTATTATATCCATAAATACTCCACTAATATAAATGATAAAATTTGCATGAATATTTATTGAATCAGATTTATATTTATTTATTGAATTTGTATCTACGTTTATTTTTTTATTATATTTAATTAATCAGTATATATGTTTATTTTATGTTATTAGATTAGGAACACAAAAACCAAACTATCGTGACAGGATGTTTAGGATTTAATTTCGTTTTTAAAAGTTTGAATAATAAATTAAGAACCACATACATTCCTTCCTTAGATCGACCTTGGGAGTATACTTATCATTTTCTACGAAATGATTCGTGCACTTGCGAGAGTTTTACAAATATTAAAACCAAAGTATTTGCGAGAATTGGCGATCACGATTCTGCTCATCAAGTTTTTGGCGCCGTTGCCGGGGAAGGAATAGCGTTTTTAATTTATTTATCAAAATTTTAAAAATATTTTTGTGTTGTAAATAATTGTGATTTTTTTTTCAAATAAAAAATTTTTAATCAAATTTCAAATTTCATAAAAAAATAAATAAATAAAATAAATAAATAAAATAAAATAAAATAAAAATAAAATAAAAATAAAATAAAATATAAAAAAATATAAAAAAAGAATAAAAATAAAAATTTTTTTTTATAGCATAAAAAGTAAATAATTTAGAAATTTGAAATTTGAAGTAAAAAGTTATTACCGTTCGTAAAAAAAAAAATTAAAATTTTAAGTTAATAAGAAATAAGTTAGCGTGAATAGTAAAATAAAATTACTGTTCGTAAAAAAAAATAAATAAATTAAAAAAAAAAACTAAAAGGCATGAAAAGTAAAAATCTAAGGGAGTTCTGTCTAGGAGACTAGTTCTTTGAAGCCTTTGTGCCACTAGTCTTTCCTGGGAACGTTGTTCTGGCTAGGAGAGTGGTTTTTAAGGAGCCATAGCACCACCATTCTTTCCTGGGAACACTCTTGGTTAATACTGATTATGTTATTTAAAAAAAAATTTAATTTAAAAATAAAAAATTTTAAAAATAAAAAAAAAAATTTAAAAAAATATAAAAAAAAAAATTTTGTCCAGTGTTTTGTATTAAATGCCATGGAAAATTTCTCTAATTTTCTTTTATTTTTGTTGACAGGAGTTTTAAATTTACGTTTAAAAATAGTCTATGCGTGGTAGGAGATCCTTAGGAAACCCCCTTACACCATATGTAAATAATATTCATAAATTTAAACAAGTGTCAACAACACTGGATTCTACCCATCAACCTGATTTTGAGCCAAACATAGAATCAAGTCTTAATCCTTTACTAGAACCAAAAGAAATGGAAGAAAACCAACATGTCAGGGAAACCACGATGAAGGAGTTTGCAAGACCGGTGATTGGCACGGCAACTGCCGCTATCCAGTTGGGAGAGGTCGCTTTAATTATGACCTTAAAAATATTCATTTTTCTATGCTTCCTTCCTTCTATGGGCTACCTAATGAAGATTCTCTTTCCCTTATGAGAGATTTCTATTCTACGGTCCAAACATTCCCTGTCGGTTTTCTAAACGAGGGTCAGCTTAGAATGAGATGTTTTCCCTACACCTTAAAGGATAAGGCCAAAGCTTGGTTGATGTCACTTCCCCGTGTTCTCTCGATGACATGCGGACACATTTACAATAAATTCATGGGAAAACTCTATTCCCATCAAAAACATCGGTGAGAGGAGAGGTTGCTACTTTCTCTCAGATGGAAGGAGAACCATTCCATGAAGCTTGGGATAGGTTCAAAATGTTTCTCACTCAATGTCCTCATCATAGCTTTCCCCTACAGTTGCAGAACCAATTCTTTTACGATGGACTTACACAACAATGTCAGTTCATTGTCGACAACGCTGCAGGAGGAGCAATAGGAGAAAAAACTGCATCAGAAACGTATAATCTCTTTGAGATGTTGGGTGCTAATTCCCAGCAGAAAAGCTCCCGAGTGAGAAAAGCTGGTGTTCATGAAATCGACTCCAGTAATGAAGTTCAACAACAACTTGTTCAACTGACTAAGCAAGTTGCCCTTCTCGCTACACAAACAAACACAAATATTGAACAATATGGTTTGTATAGCAACATGGGACAAGGTACTGAAGCCTGTCCATATCAAGGAGATACAACTGGACCTGAGCAGGTTAATGTGTTGGGAGCATATCAACAGAGACCAAGGTTTGATCCCAATTCAAATACCTATAATCCTGGGTGGAGAAGTCATCCAAATTTCTCTTGGAGGCAAAACAACCCTCATTTCCCTCAAAGCTCAAACCAGGCGGGCCAGCAATTCCACCCACCTATTCCAAGAAGCATTCCAAATAAACCAACCCTGGAGGACAACTTGAATTCTTTTATTCAAGTTTGTAGGGATAATCAGTCTAAAACCAATCAACGGTTGGACTCTGTGGAAGCTTCAATCAAAAAGGTGGAAGTTCAAGTTGAACAGTTAGTTGAACATTTGCAAAAAGGCAAAGACTAAATTGAAACTTAAATGAATTCAATGAAGAGGAGACATTGAGTTTTTCATTCTGCAATCTCCGAGCAACGTCTTACTAGAAGACGATAAATTTTAGTCCTACATGGGAGGTCACCCATTATTGTATTTTCCTTTGTTTTAGTTTGCGTGTAAAAAAAAAAATTCAAATGAAATAAATTTGCTTGTGTTCAAAAATTGTGTCCCTTCGTTTAAATTAAAATTAAAAAAAAAAAAAAAATTTAGGTTCCTTGCATTTTTAGAGATATCTACTATTGTTTTTAAGAGCAAAATGTTGATTCACAATAGGAGGAGGATCATTTTCAACTACAAACAACCATGGGAGATGCTGAAGATAGGCGGAAAAAGATGAAAGACTATACAATGCCAATCATTGGCAATGTAATTTCCGGCATCCAATTGCAAGAGGCTGCAAGGAATTATGAATTGAAAAAGATTCATTATTCTTTGTTGCCTTCCTTTTACGGTATCCCTAATGAAGACCCTTTGCATTTCATTCGAGAATTCTATGCTATTGTCCAAACCTTTCCACTACATGCAATTAATGAAGATCAACTTAGGATGAGGTGTTTTCCTTACACTCTCAAAGATAAAGCTTGGTCATGGTTCATTACCTCTTAAAACTTGGGAGGCAGTCTATGAAATTTTTATGGGTAGGTTCTATTCCCATCAAAAGACTGTTGATCTAAGAACAAAGATAGCAACATTTTCTCAAATGAATGAAGAGCCCTTTCATGAAGCTTGGGAACGATTCAAACTCCTTTTCATTCAATGTCAAAATCATAGCTTTCCACTACAGCCACAAAACCAATTCTTTTACGATGGATTGACACTGCAGAGACAATACATGGCTGATAATCTTCTTTGGAGGTCTTTGTAGGAGAAAAAACCCCAAAGGCAACCTATAAACTTTATGAGCTATTGGGTTCTAATTCCCAACAAAGAGGTGGTAGAAGGAAAGCAAAGGTCAATGAAGTCGGCTTTGATAATGAGATAACCTTGCAACTTGTGAATTGACTAAACAAGTGAAATTCCTCACGTCTCACCAAATTTCAAATCAAGAGGTATGTGGAGTGTGTTGTTCAATTGGGCATGGTACTCATAATTATTCAAATACTTGTGATTCTAGTGTCGATGCCATAGAGGAAGTCCAATATTTTCAAAAGTATCATCCAAACACCTATGATCACCCAACCTACAACCACCCTTACCCACCAAGCCAATCTTTTAAACCAACCTTAGAAGATAGCTTGAATGCTTTTATTCAAGTTAGTCGTGACAACCAACTGATGACTAATCAAAGGTTGAACACCATGGAGGCTTCGGTTAAAAGAATTGAATCTAAAGTTGGGCAACCGTGAACAAATGCAAAAGAAAGAACCAGGAAAGTTGCCTACCAACCGTAACAAGCAAAAGATGTTAGAACCCTTCGAAGTGGTAAGGTAGTCAATACCAGTGTACCTGAAATCTCTAAACTACCTTGTAGTTCATTTAACAAAGAAGGCGACATTCTAATCTCACAAAAAGGAGAAACAAGTGTTAAACTTCACAAGCTTTCTGAAAAACTCATTGTCGGGTCATCTGACACTCCCAAAATTCAAAAGACAACAGAACCACACCAGATGCAAGTACCTTTTCGCCACCGTTTGAAAGAATCCAAACAAGATAAGCAATTCAATGATCTTTTTAATATGCTCTCTAAAGTAAATATCAATTTACCATTATTAGAAGTGATCATGAATGTGCCCTCATATGCCAAGTTTTTCAAAGAGTTGAACACTAAGAAAAGGAGGTATGAACTGAATGAACGAGTAGTAGTATCAGAAATTTCTAGCACAGATTTCAAGACAAACTACCCCCTAAGTTGAAAGACCCTGGAAGTTTTATTATAAACATAACTATGGGGGATAGGAAGGTTGCTAAAGCAATGCTTGATTTAGGTGCTAGTATAAATTTGATGCCCTACTCTATATTCTCACACCTCAATCTAGGGGATTTAAAACCCTCAACTATGTCCCTGCAACTTGCGGATAGATCTCTTAAATATCCAGAGGGAATAGTTGAGGATGTTTTGGTACAGGTAGACAAACTGATAATACCTGTTGACTTTGTGGTTCTGGATATGCAAGAAAATCCGGCATTGGACAGAGAGCATACAATATTGCTTGGTAGACCATTTATGGCAACTACTAAAACTATTATTGATGTCCAAGATGGAAATTTGACAATGACAGTCTTAGGAGAGACTGTTCATTTCAAAGTTTTTGATTCTTCACCTTTCCCTTCTATTTCTGCCATCGATGAAATATTCGAAGTTGATCCTTTGGATAATCTTGTCCAAAACACCTTTTTCCAAACCAGAATAGAAGACAAGCTTGAAACCGTTCTTACACTTGAAAAGGTTGAAGAAGATTTAGATGAAGAAATTAAGGGGTACCTTGAACAACTAGACAATAATGAAGTGATGACAAAATCTAGTACACTTTTAAATCTACCCAATTCTTCATCTGTTAAAGAGGCCAATCCACCTGAACTTGAACTCAAAGACTTACCTGAGCACTTAAAATATGTGTTTTTGGGAGAAGGAGAAACATACCCAGAGATAATTTCTTCAACCTTGACCAAATCACAAGAAAAAGAACTCATCAAAGTGCTTAAACAGTTTAAGAAATCTATAGGTTGGAGTATAGGGGATATAAGAGGCATTAGTCCAACAATGTGTATGCACAAGATCAACTTGGAGGATGGTGCTAAACCTGTACGAGAGGCCCAAAGAAGACTAAACCCAAACATGCAAGAGGTAGTTAAAAAGGAAATCCTTAAATTATTAGAAGAAGGGATTATCTATCCTATCATGGATAGTAAGTGGGTTAGTCCAAAGGTACGTGGTACCAAAGAAATGCGGGATAACAGCTTGTTAAAAATGATAAAAGTGAATTAGTGCCCACTAGAATAATCACCGGATGGAGAATGTGTATAGATTTTAGGAAACTAAATTTATATACGAAAAAGGATCACTTTCCTCTTCCATTCATTGATCAAATGTTGGAAAGATTAGTCAAGTACCTAATTTTACTGTTTTTGGATGGACTGTCTGGATATTATCAAGTACCCATAGCACCGTAAGATCGTGAAAAGACCACATTTACATGTCCTTTTGGGACATTTGCTTTTCGCAGAATGCCATTTGGGTTATGCAATGCCCCTGCCACTTTCCAGAGATGCATGATATCTATTTTCTCGGACATGGTGGAGAAATTCATTGAAATTTTCATGGACGATTTCTCTATCTTTGGGAACTCATTTGATGATTGCTTACATAAATTGACTTTGGTTTTAGAAAGATGCATTGAATGCAATCTAACCCTTAGTTGGGAGAAAAGTCATTTTATGGTTCAACAAGGGATAGTTTTAGGACATATAATTTCAAACAAGGGTATTGAAGTTGATAAGGCAAAAGTTGAATTGATATCCAAACTACCTCCCCTACATCTGTAAAGGGGATAAGAAGCTTCTTGGGACATGCAGGATTTTACAGACAATTTGTTAAAGATTTCTCTAAAATAAGTCGTCCTTTATGTAACTTACTATCCAAAGATACTGAATTTGACTTCAACAATGACTGCCTTATTTCCTTTAATACCTTGAAAGAGAAACTAACATCTACCCCTGTTATAATGGCACCAAACTGGTCTTTACCTTTTGAGATAATGTGTGACGCTTCTGATTATGCAATAGGAGCAGTCCTGGGACAAAGAGTGGATAAGCGTTTACATGTCATCTACTATGCTAGCAAAACACTCAATGATGCCCAAATGAATTACACCACCACTGAAAAGGAATTCTTGGCTATAATATTCTCTTTAGACAAATTTCGGTCTTATTTAGTAGGATCTAAAGTGATTGTACATTCTGATCATGTTGCTTTAAGATACCTATTAAGTAAACCAAATGCCAAGCCAAGATTAATCAGGTGGGTCTTACTCTTACAAGAATTTGACCTAGAAATCAAGGATAAGAAAGGCAGTGAAAACTTAGTAGCTGACCATTTGTCTAGGTTGATTTCTGACTTCAATTCTCTTAAAGATGAGAGTAATGACGATATAGTTGAAACCTTTCCTGATGAACAGTTATTTTTCATAGGTCCGAACCCATGGTATCTTTGATATTGTAAACTATCTTGCCATCGGTGTTTTGC
Organism: Hippophae rhamnoides; assembly: GCA_033030585.1. Taxonomy (NCBI): domain Eukaryota; kingdom Viridiplantae; phylum Streptophyta; class Magnoliopsida; order Rosales; family Elaeagnaceae; genus Hippophae; species Hippophae rhamnoides. The sequence goes on from JAVHJT010000060.1 coordinate 99,292, forward strand.
GACCTAACACTTCATATCAGACAAGAAAAGGTTTTTTAAAACTATTAAGGACTATTTCGGGATGACCCTTATTTATACAAGATTGGTCAAGATCAAGTCATCCTGAGATGTGTACCGTAAGAAGAACATAAGAGCATTCGACTTTTTGTCATGAACTTCATTGTGGGGGTCATTTTGGAGGTGAAAAGACAGCCCGTAAGATATTACAAATGGATTCTTTTGGCCCACTCTTTTTAAAGATGCTCATATGTTTTGTGCACAATGTGATAGATGTCAAAGAACAGGAAACATAAGCAAAAGAGATGAAATGCCTTTGACATCTAATTTAGTTGTTGAACTCTTTGATGTATGGGGATTGACTTCACGGGTCCTTTTCCCCCATCTAATGGTTTTCAATACATTTTGGTTCATTGTGGATTATGTGTCCAAGTGGGTAGAAACTATACCCACTAAAACTAATTATGCTAATGTTGTTGTGAAATTCTTGAAAGATTTCATATTCAAGAGGTTCGAACGCCTAGAGCTATAATAAGTGATGGAGGTAGCCATTTTTGTAACAAACTCTTTGATGGAGTACTAAAAAAGTACAACATCACACATAAAGTAGCTACTCCATATCATCCTCAAACTTCCGGTTTAGTGGAAGTGAGTAATAGGCAAATTAAGGGAATACTGGAACGCACTGTGCGTCCGTCAAGGAAGGATTGGGCATTTAAGCTAAATGATGCCTTATGGGCATACCGCACCGCTTACAAAACACCTATTGGGATGAGCCCTTACCGGTTAATTTTTGGGAAAGCGTGCCACCTTCCAGTTGAACTTGAACACAAAGCTTATTGGGCAATTAAAGAGTTAAACATGGATTTAGATAAAGCGGTGAAAAACGATTACTCCAAATTTTCATGAGTTGGAAGAAATTAGGAATGAAGCCTATGAGAATGCCAAATTATACAAGGAGCGTACTAAGAGCTATCATGACAAGAGGCTAGTCCCTAAGACTCTTCACCCTGGAATGAAAGTTCTTTTATTTAACTCTCGTTTGAGATTGTTTCCAGGAAAGCTGAGATCAAGATGGGATGGACCATTCAAAATAGTTCAAGTATTTGAACATGGAGTAGTGGAACTATTGGACTCCAAGACACAAAAAACGTTCAAAGTCAATGGCCATCGTGTAAAGCCTTATTTAGAAGAACCAAACAACATTGCTGAAATGGATTGCATTTGGCTGAGTAACCCTTAGCACCAAAAAGATACGTCTTGCTAAGACGTTAAACTAAGCGCTGGATGGGAGGCAACCCATCATTTTAGGTAAAAAAAAACAATAAATAAAAAAAACAAAAAAAACAAAAAAAACAAAAAAATAAAAAAATAATAAAAAATAAATAAAAAAATAAAATTTTTGTTTGTTATTTGTGTTATTTACTTAATTTTATTGTTTATTTCATTTTAATTACATGTGAATAATTTTTAAATTGTTAAAACTAAAAATATTTGTTGAGATGTTAGAAGTTTACAGCGATCTGTCTGTATACACTTTAATGATGAATATGATGGATGCACCTGCATTTTCCATTACTACTTGCACATTCTCAGGAAATAGGTAATCTTTCTTCTCTTCTCTCTTTATCTTTAATTTACAGTTGTTACATTGAGGACAATGTAAGTTCTAGGTTGGGGGTGGTGAAAAGTTACCATACTTAATTAAAAAAATAATAATAAAAAAAAACTTTTCTCACAAAAATTTATCATTTCTTTAAATCAAATTTAAGTAAATAGTTAAGTCTTTTGTACTGTTAGATTAATTTTTGAAAACATATCATGAAATATTTTGTAATTATTTTTGATAATTAGTTAGTTTTTGTCATAATTAGTATTTCTTGATAAGATGTAGAAATTATATCAAACCCAAAATCGGTGTTTATGAGTTTTTTTTAGTGGAGACTACCTTTGTGAGATATAATTTGAGCCTAATTTCCTTTATTCAGAGTGAAATATATATTTTTTTCTACTCCAAACACATTTCTTATTTCTTCAAATTTTTAGATGATCTCTATAGGAATTAGCATTGAATGTATGAATTTTTTAACATCTTAATAGAGTATCATATATTTTTGATTATTATTTTTGCTTAGATTAAATGATTTGAGTAGAAATTGATAGTATATGCTTATATCTCATTTATGCATGACTACTACAAAAACAAAAAGACATATCTCGGGTTACCTAAACCAAGATCAAACACAAAACCCACAAAATTAACCACTCACCCACATCCTAAAAAATGTACAATCATACATGGGTTGACTCTCTAAAAAATACACATATTGAAAAATATCTACAAAAAAAAAGAGAGAGATAAAAATAGTATCATCTACATACTATAACCCGCATTGCCTACAAAGTTGTGAGTAAAGGCTAATTACAAAAGAAAGATATAAGAAGTAATTCCCTAAAAAGTCATTGCAATTTCTTCATTTGTAAAAGGCATATATCTTGAAATTCTTTCTTAATGAGTTTGATTTATGCATGAAAATAATTTTTATATATGATATCTTTATAATTTATACATTTGATTCCTTTCATGAGATCAATGTTAAAATAACACTTTGAGCCTTTATTCTTTATACATATGCGAACATATTAGTTCATTTCTATACATCAACTCTTTCGCATATAAATTAGTATGAGTATTTGAACCCATAGGATTCAGTGTTTCGAGAGTATTGACTTGTGAGGAATAGAGTCGAAGCGAATTCTGATTCATGACACTGAAATTGGGTGAAATTAAATTGATACATTTTTTGATATGAAATATGAAAATGATTTTCGACTAATTATTATAATAAATCATGATTGTTTAAAGAGATTAAAATAACTTATGCTTGAGATTTTAATTATGATCTTAAAGGAGATTAAAAAGTATGAGACATTTTTGTGAGATGTTGATAATTTGTGATTTTGTTGTAAATTTAATTTTTAAGTTGTTTGTTTTTATTGTTTCTTTTGTTTTTACATTTAGTACAATGTTTGTGGGTATCATTATCGAAAACCCTCACGAGACTCAAACTCGTCCACTAGGGCAACCTAGGGGTTTAAAGGCTTGTTGCATAGGCTAAATGCAACCGTGTCAATCCACGGAAGTGATTTAGGATAGTTTAATTTTTAGTTTTTATCGCTTCTCTTGCTAAGGGACTAGCAAGAAGTTGGTCAGGTTGTGATGAGTGCTCAAAAAGCACTAAAATAACCATGATTTTATGCACATTAATTGATTAAAAATATATATATTTATATGTTTTATCATATATTTATATAAATTTGTCTTTTTCGAATCACGGGTATTTTTATTGTTTTTCAGAATTTTGGCCTAAAAACGCAATGTAAAGACTCAAAGAAGAATACTTGAAGCAATACATCACAAATAAATTAATAAATAAGTGGAAAAAGGTCAACAAACATGGAAAAATTGGACAAAATGGGTCGAAAAGGTCAAAAATGTCAAAAGACGGAAAATCGCATACCTACCTACCACACCCACAAGGCGACACGCCAGAGCCGCGCCCGCCGCGCGCCAGAGTCGCTCACTGCCGCGTTGATACCGCTTCGCGCGCAGACCGTTCACGCGCGCCAAGCTTGCTAGCGCCCGCCACCAACATAGCGCCCAACGCGTTTTTGACCCATTTTTCACGTGCAGCAGCCCCTATGACGTCATGCTGACGTCATTGATGACCTCAGCATGTCCACTACACGTTTTTTATTTTTTTTATATTTTTTTAACATTTTTTACTCATTTTTTCTCTCCATCCTCACCTATAAATACCCCTCTTCCATTCACTTCAAAGCACACCTCAAAACCACACTTCTCTCTTCTTTCTTTCTCTCATTTCTTAGTTTTTGAGTTTTTCTTAGTTTCTTTCTTAGTTTCTAAGCTTTTCTTAGTTTTTCTCTTAGTTTTTAGTTCAATTCTCTTAGGTTTAGAGTTCTTCTCTTTTTGAGAGGAACTTGTAATGTTTTTGTAATAATTTAGATTTTTGATTCAATAAATGGAAGTGCAAATTCCGCTTGGAGGTTTTCTAGCAACGGGAATAGCGTCGAAGTTCTGTAAGGATTTTATTTTCTTTACAGTTATTTTTATGCTTTATTCTTACATGTTATATTTAATTTGTCTGTGATTAAACTTAACTGTGCTAGCTGTTTATAATCATGATATAATAATAACGTTGTTATGCTTGCGAAATATTAAATAGGTGAAAATTTCTAAAATGAATTGATTTTATTTTTATTCAAGATTTTATATTAAGGATGTTAGAGAGAAATATATTATTTTTCATTACAAACTTAAATCTGAAGATTAGACTTTAAGGTTTAGTTATCCGGTCTAATTTAGAGTAGTGCTCTTTTATTTGTTGGTACAATCGCCCGGTAGTTAGAGTGAAGCTATATTTCAAAAGTTTTTATAAGAATTATTATGTGAAAATGTATTGACAACATGTTTTCAATAGTGGTTTTAAAACTTGAAAGTTAGTACTCGGATAACTAAATTCTTGGGTTTAATTTGGACACCTTGAATAAAGTTTAAACTGTCTAACCCCACCAAAGGTGGCATTTAAATGGTTCATTTTCAATCTCTTAGAAAAAGGAATTAATTTAATTAACCAAATTGGTTATCAACCCCACCCATAGGTGTTAATTGATTTGTTTAGTTAACAAAGAATATCTAACCCCACCAAAGGTGGTATTCATACAAAAAAGGGAGAATCAATAAAATATCAATTTATATCTTTAATAACCTAGATAATATGAGCAAGCATAATTAATTTAGTTATTATATCCATAAATACTCCACTAATATAAATGATAAAATTTGCATGAATATTTATTGAATCTGTATTTATATTTATTTATTGAATTTGTATCTATATTTATTTTTTTATTATATTTAATTAATCTGTATATATGTTTATTTTATGTTATTAGATTAGGAACACAAAAACCAAACTATCGTGACAGGATGTTTAGGATTTAATTTCGTTTTTAAAAGTTTGAATAATAAATTAACAACTACATACATTCCTTCCTTAGATCGACCTTGGGAGTATACTTATCATTTTCTACGAAATGATTCGTGCACTTGCGAGAGTTTTACAAATATTAAAACCAAAGTATTTGCGAGAATCGGCGATGCCGGTTTTCGTTCATCACTGGGGTTCTTAATATATATGTTCAATCAATCGGTATTCTTCCAAAAAAAATAAGACAAGGGGAAAAGAAAGCGGATCTTGTTCACATTTTCAACAACAACAAAACATTTGTAAAATATGAGTTAAAACTTTCAACGGAGATAACTTCTTACTCGGGTATCGAAAAGAATATTATAATATATCAAATCGAATCTCGTATAAAATTACACAATATGTTAAGGTCCTCCCTTCAAAAATCATGTTTGTACGCAAATTCCATCGTTTACATCACTTTCCGAGGGTTTAAAAGTTTTGTCGCACCATTTTCATTTTACTTACTTCTTGTTTTATTGAATAGAGCAACAAAGGAGATATTGGTGCCGACCTACGGTTCTTAATATATATGTTCAATCAATCTGTATTCTTCCAAAAAAAATAAGAGATGACGAAAAGAAAGGAGATATTGTTCACATTTTCAACAACAACAAAACATTTGTAAAATATGAGTTAAAACTTTCAACGGAGATAAATTTTTACTCGGGTATCGAAAAGAATATTATAATATATCAAATCGAAGCTCGTATAAAATTACACAATATGATAAGGTCCTCCCTTCAAAAATCATTTTTGTACGCAAATTCCATCGTTTACATCACTTTCTGAGGGTTTAAAAGTTTTGACGCACCATTTTCATTTTACTTACTTCTTGTTTTATTGAATAGAGCTATAAAGGAGATATTGGTGCCGACCTAGGGTTCTTAATATATATGTTCAATCAATCTGTATTCTTCAAAAAAAATAAGAGAAGAGGAAAAGAAAGGAGATCTTGTTCACATTTTCAACAACAACAAAACATTTGTAAAATATGAGTTAAAACTTTCAACGGAGATAACTTTTTACTCGGGTATCGAAAAGAATATTATAATATATCAAATCGAATCTCGTATAAAATTACACAATATGATAAGGTCCTCCCTTCAAAAATCATTTTTGTACGCAAATTCCATCGTTTACATCACTTTCCGATCGTTTAAAAGTTTTGACGCACCATTTCATTTTACTTACTTCTTGTTTTATTTAATAGAGCTACAAAGGATATATTGGTGCCGACCTACGGTTCTTAATATATATGTTCAATCAATCTGTATTCTTCAAAAAAAAATAAGAGAAAGGAAAAGAAAGGAGATCTTGTTCACATTTTCAACAACAACAAAACATTTGTAAAATATGAGTTAAAACTTTCAACGGAGATAACTTTTTATTTGGCTATCGAAAAGAATATTATAATATATCAAATCGAATCTCGTATAAAATTACACAATATGATAAGGTCCTCCCTTCAAAAATCATTTTTGTACGCAAATTCCATCGTTTACATCACTTTCCGATCGTTTAAAAGTTTTGACGCACCATTTTCATTTTACTTACTTCTTGTTTTATTGACTAGAGCTATAAAGGAGATATTGGTGCTGACCTAGTGTTCTTAATATATATGTTCAATCAATCTGTATTCTCAAAAAAAAAATAAGAGAAGAGGAAAAGAAAGGAGATCTTGTTCACATTTTCAACAACAACAAAACATTTGTAAAATATGAGTTAAAACTTTCAAAGGAGATAACTTTTTACTTGGCTATCGAAAAGAATATTATAATATATCAAATCGAATCTCGTATCAAATTACACAATATGATAAGGTCCTCCCTTCAAAAATCATTTTTGTACACAAATTCCATCGTTTACATCACTTTCCGAGGGTTTAAAAGTTTTGACGCACCATTTTCATTTTACTTACTTCTTGTTTTATTGAATAGAGATATAAAGGAGATATTGGTGCCGACCTGGGGTTCTTAATATATATGTTCAATCAATCTGTATTCTTCCAAAAAAAATAAGAGAAGAGGAAAAGAAAGGAGATCTTGTTCACATTTTCAACAACAACAAAACATTTGTAAAATATGAGTTAAAACTTTCAACGGAGATAACTTTTTACTCGGGTATCGAAAAGAATATTATAATATATCAAATCGAAGCTCGTATCAAATTACACAATATGATAAGGTCCTCCCTTCAAAAATCATTTTTGTACGCAAATTCCATCGTTTACATCACTTTGTGAGGGTTTAAAAGTTTTGACGCACCATTTTCATTTTACTTACTTCTTGTTTTATTGAATAGAGCTATAAAGGAGATATTGGTGCCGACCTAGGGTTCTTAATATATATGTTCAATCAATCTGTATTCTTCAAAAAAAATAAGAGAAGAGGAAAAGAAAGGAGATCTTGTTCACATTTTCAACAACAACAAAACATTTGTAAAATATGACTTAAAACTTTCAACAGAGATAACTTTTTACTCGGGTATCGAAAAGAATATTATAATATATCAAATCGAAGCTCGTATCAAATTACACATTATGAAAAGGTCCTCCCTTCAAAAATCATTTTTGTACGCAAATTCCATCGTTTACATCACTTTGTGAGGGTTTAAAGTTTTGACGCACCATTTTTATTTTACTTACTTCTTCTTTTATTGAATAGATCTATAAAGGAGATATTGGTGCCGACCTAGGGTTCTTAATATATATGTTCAATCAATCTGTATTCTTCAAAAAAAATAAGAGAAGAGGAAAAGAAAGGAGATCTTGTTCACATTTTCAAAAACAACAAAACATTTGTAAAATGAGTTAAAACTTTCAATGGAGATATCTTTTTACTCGGGTATCGAAAAGAAAATTATAATATATCAAATCGAATCTCGTATCAAATTACACAATATGATAAGGTCCTCCCTTTAAATATCATTTTTATAGCCAAATTCCATCATTTACATCACTTTCCGAGGGTTTAAAAGTTTTGACACCCATTTTCATTTTACTTCTTGTTTTATTGAATAGAGCTATAAAGGAGATATTGGTGCCGACCTAGGGTTCTTAATATATATGTTCAATCAATCTGTATTCTTCAAAAAAAATAAGAGAAGAGGAAAAGAAAGGAGATCTTGTTCACATTTTCAACAACAACAAAACATTTGTAAAATATGAGTTAAAACTTTCAATGGAGATAACTTTTTACTCGGGTATCGAAAAGAATATTATAATATATCAAATCGAATCTTGTATCAAATTACACAATATGATAAGGTCCTCCCTTCAAAAATCATTTTTGTATGCAAATTCCATCATTTACATCACTTTTCGAGGGTTTAAAAGTTTTGACGCACCATTTTCTTTTTACTTACTTCCTTTTTTATTGAATAGAGATATAAAGGAGATATTGGTGCCGACCTAGGGTTCTTAATATATATGTTCAATCAATCTGTATTCTTCAAAAAAAATAAAAGAAGAGGAAAAGAAAGGGGATCTTGTTCACATTTTCAACAACAACAAAACATTTGTAAAATATGACTTAAAACTTTCAACAGAGATAACTTTTTACTCGGGTATCGAAAAGAATATTATAATATATCAAATCGAAGCTCGTATCAAATTACACATTATGAAAAGGTCCTCCCTTCAAAAATCATTTTTGTACGCAAATTCCATCGTTTACATCACTTTGTGAGGGTTTAAATATTTGACGCACCATTTTTATTTTACTTACTTCTTCTTTTATTGAATAGATCTATAAAGGAGATATTGGTGCCGACCTAGGGTTCTTAATATATATGTTCAATCAATCTGTATTCTTCAAAAAAAAATAAGAGAAGAGGAAAAGAAAGGAGATCTTGTTCACATTTTCAACAACAACAAAACATTTGTAAAATATGACTTAAAACTTTCAACAGAGATAACTTTTTACTCGGGTATCGAAAAGAATATTATAATATATCAAATCGAAGCTCGTATCAAATTACACATTATGATAAGGTCCTCCCTTCAAAAATCATTTTTGTACGCAAATTCCATCGTTTACATCACTTTGTGAGGGTTTAAAAGGTTTGACTCCCCATTTTTATTTTACTTCTTGTTTTATTGAATAGAGATATAAAGGAGATATTGGTGCCGACCTAGGGTTCTTAATATATATGTTCAATCAATCTGTATTCTTCAAAAAAAATAAGAGAAGAGGAAAAGAAAGGAGATCTTGTTCACATTTTCAACAACAACAAAACATTTGTAAAATATGACTTAAAACTTTCAACAGAGATAACTTTTTACTCGGGTATCGAAAAGAATATTATAATATATCAAATCGAAGCTCGTATCAAATTACACATTATGAAAAGGTCCTCCCTTCAAAAATCATTTTTGTACGCAAATTCCATCGTTTAAATCACTTTGTGAGGGTTTAAAGTTTTGATGCACCATTTTCATTTTACTTCTTATTTTATTGAATAGAGCTATAAAGGAGATATTGGTGCCGACATAGGGTTCTTAATATATATGTTCAATCAATCTGTATTCTTCAAAAAAAATAAGAGAAGAGGAAAAGAAAGGAGATCTTGTTCACATTTTCAACAACAACAAAACATTTGTAAAATATGACTTAAAACTTTCAACAGAGATAAATTTTTACTCGGGTATCGAAAAGAAAATTATAATATATCAAATCGAAGCTCGTATCAAATTACACATTATGATAAGGTCCTCCCTTCAAAAATCATTTTTGTACGCAAATTCCATCGTTTACATCACTTTGTGAGGGTTTAAAGTTTTGACGCACCATTTTTATTTTACTTCTTGTTTTATTGAATAGAGATATAAAGGAGATATTGGTGCCGACCTAGGGTTCTTAATATATATGTTCAATCAATCTGTATTCTTCAAAAAAATAAAAGAAGAAGAAAAGAAAGGGGATCTTGTTCACATTTTCAACAACAACAAAAAATTTGTAAAATATGACTTAAAACTTTCAACAGAGATAACTTTTTACTCGGGTATCGAAAAGAATATTATAATATATCAAATCGAAGCTCGTATCAAATTACACATTATGAAAAGGTCCTCCCTTCAAAAATCATTTTTGTACGCAAATTCCATCGTTTAAATCACTTTGTGAGGGTTTAAAGTTTTGACGCACCATTTTTATTTTACTTCTTGTTTTATTGAATAGAGATATAAAGGAGATATTGGTGCCGACCTAGGGTTCTTAATATATATGTTCAATCAATCTGTATTCTTCAAAAAAAATAAAAGAAGAAGAAAAGAAAGGGGATCTTGTTCACATTTTCAACAACAACAAAACATTTGTAAAATATGACTTAAAACTTTCAACAGAGATAACTTTTTACTCGGGTATCGAAAAGAATATTATAATATATCAAATCGAAGCTCGTATCAAATTACACATTATGATAAGGTCCTCCCTTCAAAAATCATTTTTGTACGCAAATTCCATCGTTTACATCACTTTGTGAGGGTTTAAAGTTTTGACGCACCATTTTTATTTTACTTCTTGTTTTATTGAATAGAGATATAAAGGAGATATTGGTGCCGACCTAGGGTTCTTAATATATATGTTCAATCAATCTGTATTCTTCAAAAAAAATAAAAGAAGAAGAAAAGAAAGGGGATCTTGTTCACATTTTCAACAACAACAAAACATTTGTAAAATATGACTTAAAACTTTCAACAGAGATAACTTTTTACTCGGGTATCGAAAAGAAAATTATAATATATCAAATCGAAGCTCGTATCAAATTACACATTATGATAAGGTCCTCCCTTCAAAAATCATTTTTGTACGCAAATTCCATCGTTTACATCACTTTGTGAGGGTTTAAAGTTTTGACGCACCATTTTTATTTTACTTCTTGTTTTATTGAATAGAGATATAAAGGAGATATTGGTGCCGACCTAGGGTTCTTAATATATATGTTCAATCAATCTGTATTCTTCAAAAAAAATAAGAGAAGAGGAAAAGAAAGGGGATCTTGTTCACATTTTCAACAACAACAAAACATTTGTAAAATATGACTTAAAACTTTCAACAGAGATAACTTTTTACTCGAGTATCGAAAAGAATATTATAATATATCAAATCGAAGCTCGTATCAAATTACACATTATGATAAGGTCCTCCCTTCAAAAATCATTTTTGTACGCAAATTCCATCGTTTACATCACTTTGTGAGGGTTTAAAGTTTTGACGCACCATTTTTATTTTACTTCTTGTTTTATTGAATAGAGATATAAAGGAGATATTGGTGCCGACCTAGGGTTCTTAATATATATGTTCAATCAATCTGTATTCTTCAAAAAAATAAAAGAAGAAGAAAAGAAAGGGGATCTTGTTCACATTTTCAACAACAACAAAACATTTGTAAAATATGACTTAAAACTTTCAACAGAGATAACTTTTTACTCGGGTATCGAAAAGAATATTATAATATATCAAATCGAAGCTCGTATCAAATTACACATTATGAAAAGGTCCTCCCTTCAAAAATCATTTTTGTACGCAAATTCCATCGTTTAAATCACTTTGTGAGGGTTTAAAGTTTTGACGCACCATTTTTATTTTACTTCTTGTTTTATTGAATAGAGATATAAAGGAGATATTGGTGCCGACATAGGGTTCTTAATATATATGTTCAATCAATCTGTATTCTTCAAAAAAAATAAAAGAAGAAGAAAAGAAAGGGGATCTTGTTCACATTTTCAACAACAACAAAACATTTGTAAAATATGACTTAAAACTTTCAACAGAGATAACTTTTTACTCGGGTATCGAAAAGAATATTATAATATATCAAATCGAAGCTCGTATCAAATTACACATTATGATAAGGTCCTCCCTTCAAAAATCATTTTTGTACGCAAATTCCATCGTTTACATCACTTTGTGAGGGTTTAAAGTTTTGACGCACCATTTTTATTTTACTTCTTGTTTTATTGAATAGAGATATAAAGGAGATATTGGTGCCGACCTAGGGTTCTTAATATATATGTTCAATCAATCTGTATTCTTCAAAAAAAATAAAAGAAGAAGAAAAGAAAGGGGATCTTGTTCACATTTTCAACAACAACAAAAAATTTGTAAAATATGACTTAAAACTTTCAACAGAGATAACTTTTTACTCGGGTATCGAAAAGAATATTATAATATATCAAATCGAAGCTCGTATCAAATTACACATTATGAAAAGGTCCTCCCTTCAAAAATCATTTTTGTACGCAAATTCCATCGTTTAAATCACTTTGTGAGGGTTTAAAGTTTTGACGCACCATTTTTATTTTACTTCTTGTTTTATTGAATAGAGATATAAAGGAGATATTGGTGCCGACATAGGGTTCTTAATATATATGTTCAATCAATCTGTATTCTTCAAAAAAAATAAAAGAAGAAGAAAAGAAAGGGGATCTTGTTCACATTTTCAACAACAACAAAACATTTGTAAAATATGACTTAAAACTTTCAATAGAGATAACTTTTTACTCGAGTATCGAAAAGAATATTATAATATATCAAATCGAAGCTCGTATCAAATTACACATTATGATAAGGTCCTCCCTTCAAAAATCATTTTTGTACGCAAATTCCATCGTTTACATCACTTTGTGAGGGTTTAAAGTTTTGACGCACCATTTTTATTTTACTTCTTGTTTTATTGAATAGAGATATAAAGGAGATATTGGTGCCGACCTAGGGTTCTTAATATATATGTTCAATCAATCTGTATTCTTCAAAAAAAATAAAAGAAGAAGAAAAGAAAGGGGATCTTGTTCACATTTTCAACAACAACAAAACATTTGTAAAATATGACTTAAAACTTTCAACAGAGATAACTTTTTACTCGGGTATCGAAAAGAATATTATAATATATCAAATCGAAGCTCGTATCAAATTACACATTATGATAAGGTCCTCCCTTCAAAAATCATTTTTGTACGCAAATTCCATCGTTTACATCACTTTGTGAGGGTTTAAAGTTTTGACGCACCATTTTTATTTTACTTCTTGTTTTATTGAATAGAGATATAAAGGAGATATTGGTGCCGACCTAGGGTTCTTAATATATATGTTCAATCAATCTGTATTCTTCAAAAAAAATAAGAGAAGAGGAAAAGAAAGGAGATCTTGTTCACATTTTCAACAACAACAAAACATTTGTAAAATATGACTTAAAACTTTCAATGGAGATAACTTTTTACTCGGGTATCGAAAAGAATATTATAATATATCAAATCGAAGCTCGTATCAAATTACACATTATGATAAGGTCCTCCCTTCAAAAATCATTTTTGTACGCAAATTCCATCGTTTACATCACTTTGTGAGGGTTTAAAGTTTTGACGCACCATTTTTATTTTACTTACTTCTTCTTTTATTGAATAGAGATATAAAGGAGATATTGGTGCCGACCTAGGGTTCTTAATATATATGTTCAATCAATCTGTATTCTTCAAAAAAAATAAAAGAAGAAGAAAAGAAAGGGGATCTTGTTCACATTTTCAACAACAACAAAACATTTGTAAAATATGACTTAAAACTTTCAACAGAGATAACTTTTTACTCGGGTATCGAAAAGAATATTATAATATATCAAATCGAAGCTCGTATCAAATTACACATTATGAAAAGGTCCTCCCTTCAAAAATCATTTTTGTACGCAAATTCCATCGTTTACATCACTTTGTGAGGGTTTAAATATTTGACGCACCATTTTTATTTTACTTACTTCTTCTTTTATTGAATAGATCTATAAAGGAGATATTGGTGCCGACCTAGGGTTCTTAATATATATGTTCAATCAATCTGTATTCTTCAAAAAAAAAATAAGAGAAGAGGAAAAGAAAGGAGATCTTGTTCACATTTTCAACAACAACAAAACATTTGTAAAATATGAGTTAAAACTTTCAATGGAGATAACTTTTTACTCGGGTATCGAAAAGAATATTATAATATATCAAATCGAAGCTCGTATCAAATTACACATTATGATAAGGTCCTCCCTTAAAAAATCAATTTTGTACGCAAATTCCATTGTTTACATCACTTTGTGACGGTTTAAAGTTTTGACGCACCATTTTTATTTTACTTCTTGTTTTATTGAATAGAGATATAAAGGAGATATTGGTGCCGACCTAGGGTTCTTAATATATATGTTCAATCAATCTGTATTCTTCAAAAAAAATAAAAGAAGAGGAAAAGAAAGGAGATCTTGTTCACATTTTCAACAACAACAAAACATTTGTAAAATATGACTTAAAACTTTCAACAGAGATAACTTTTTACTCGGGTATCGAAAAGAATATTATAATATATCAAATCGAAGCTCGTATCAAATTACACATTATGATAAGGTCCTCCCTTCAAAAATCATTTTTGTACGCAAATTCCATCGTTTACATCACTTTGTGAGGGTTTAAAGTTTTGACGCACCATTTTTATTTTACTTACTTCTTGTTTTATTGAATAGAGATATAAAGGAGATATTGGTGCCGACCTAGGGTTCTTAATATATATGTTCAATCAATCTGTATTCTTCAAAAAAAATAAAAGAAGAGGAAAAGAAAGGAGATCTTGTTCACATTTTCAACAACAACAAAACATTTGTAAAATATGACTTAAAACTTTCAACAGAGATAACTTTTTACTCGGGTATCGAAAAGAATATTATAATATATCAAATCGAAGCTCGTATCAAATTACACATTATGATAAGGTCCTCCCTTCAAAAATCATTTTTGTACGCAAATTCCATCGTTTACATCACTTTGTGAGGGTTTAAAGTTTTGACGCACCATTTTTATTTTACTTCTTGTTTTATTGAATAGAGATATAAAGGAGATATTGGTGCCGACCTAGGGTTCTTAATATATATGTTCAATCAATCTGTATTCTTCAAAAAAAATAAAAGAAGAAGAAAAGAAAGGGGATCTTGTTCACATTTTCAACAACAACAAAACATTTGTAAAATATGACTTAAAACTTTCAACAGAGATAACTTTTTACTCGGGTATCGAAAAGAATATTATAATATATCAAATCGAAGCTCGTATCAAATTACACATTATGAAAAGGTCCTCCCTTCAAAAATCATTTTTGTACGCAAATTCCATCGTTTAAATCACTTTGTGAGGGTTTAAAGTTTTGACGCACCATTTTTATTTTACTTCTTGTTTTATTGAATAGAGATATAAAGGAGATATTGGTGCCGACCTAGGGTTCTTAATATATATGTTCAATCAATCTGTATTCTTCAAAAAAAATAAAAGAAGAAGAAAAGAAAGGGGATCTTGTTCACATTTTCAACAACAACAAAACATTTGTAAAATATGACTTAAAACTTTCAACAGAGATAACTTTTTACTCGGGTATCGAAAAGAATATTATAATATATCAAATCGAAGCTCGTATCAAATTACACATTATGATAAGGTCCTCCCTTCAAAAATCATTTTTGTACGCAAATTCCATCGTTTACATCACTTTGTGAGGGTTTAAAGTTTTGACGCACCATTTTTATTTTACTTCTTGTTTTATTGAATAGAGATATAAAGGAGATATTGGTGCCGACCTAGGGTTCTTAATATATATGTTCAATCAATCTGTATTCTTCAAAAAAAATAAAAGAAGAAGAAAAGAAAGGGGATCTTGTTCACATTTTCAACAACAACAAAACATTTGTAAAATATGACTTAAAACTTTCAACAGAGATAAATTTTTACTCGGGTATCGAAAAGAATATTATAATATATCAAATCGAAGCTCGTATCAAATTACACATTATGATAAGGTCCTCCCTTCAAAAATCATTTTTGTACGCAAATTCCATCGTTTAAATCACTTTGTGAGGGTTTAAAGTTTTGACGCACCATTTTTATTTTACTTCTTGTTTTATTGAATAGAGATATAAAGGAGATATTGGTGCCGACATAGGGTTCTTAATATATATGTTCAATCAATCTGTATTCTTCAAAAAAAATAAAAGAAGAAGAAAAGAAAGGGGATCTTGTTCACATTTTCAACAACAACAAAACATTTGTAAAATATGACTTAAAACTTTCAACAGAGATAACTTTTTACTCGGGTATCGAAAAGAATATTATAATATATCAAATCGAAGCTCGTATCAAATTACACATTATGATAAGGTCCTCCCTTCAAAAATCATTTTTGTACGCAAATTCCATCGTTTACATCACTTTGTGAGGGTTTAAAGTTTTGACGCACCATTTTTATTTTACTTCTTGTTTTATTGAATAGAGATATAAAGGAGATATTGGTGCCGACCTAGGGTTCTTAATATATATGTTCAATCAATCTGTATTCTTCAAAAAAATAAAAGAAGAAGAAAAGAAAGGGGATCTTGTTCACATTTTCAACAACAACAAAACATTTGTAAAATATGACTTAAAACTTTCAACAGAGATAACTTTTTACTCGGGTATCGAAAAGAATATTATAATATATCAAATCGAAGCTCGTATCAAATTACACATTATGAAAAGGTCCTCCCTTCAAAAATCATTTTTGTACGCAAATTCCATCGTTTAAATCACTTTGTGAGGGTTTAAAGTTTTGACGCACCATTTTTATTTTACTTCTTGTTTTATTGAATAGAGATATAAAGGAGATATTGGTGCCGACATAGGGTTCTTAATATATATGTTCAATCAATCTGTATTCTTCAAAAAAAATAAAAGAAGAAGAAAAGAAAGGGGATCTTGTTCACATTTTCAACAACAACAAAACATTTGTAAAATATGACTTAAAACTTTCAACAGAGATAACTTTTTACTCGGGTATCGAAAAGAATATTATAATATATCAAATCGAAGCTCGTATCAAATTACACATTATGATAAGGTCCTCCCTTCAAAAATCATTTTTGTACGCAAATTCCATCGTTTACATCACTTTGTGAGGGTTTAAAGTTTTGACGCACCATTTTTATTTTACTTCTTGTTTTATTGAATAGAGATATAAAGGAGATATTGGTGCCGACCTAGGGTTCTTAATATATATGTTCAATCAATCTGTATTCTTCAAAAAAAATAAAAGAAGAAGAAAAGAAAGGGGATCTTGTTCACATTTTCAACAACAACAAAACATTTGTAAAATATGACTTAAAACTTTCAACAGAGATAACTTTTTACTCGGGTATCGAAAAGAATATTATAATATATCAAATCGAAGCTCGTATCAAATTACACATTATGAAAAGGTCCTCCCTTCAAAAATCATTTTTGTACGCAAATTCCATCGTTTAAATCACTTTGTGAGGGTTTAAAGTTTTGACGCACCATTTTTATTTTACTTCTTGTTTTATTGAATAGAGATATAAAGGAGATATTGGTGCCGACATAGGGTTCTTAATATATATGTTCAATCAATCTGTATTCTTCAAAAAAAATAAAAGAAGAAGAAAAGAAAGGGGATCTTGTTCACATTTTCAACAACAACAAAACATTTGTAAAATATGACTTAAAACTTTCAACAGAGATAACTTTTTACTCGGGTATCGAAAAGAATATTATAATATATCAAATCGAAGCTCGTATCAAATTACACATTATGATAAGGTCCTCCCTTCAAAAATCATTTTTGTACGCAAATTCCATCGTTTACATCACTTTGTGAGGGTTTAAAGTTTTGACGCACCATTTTTATTTTACTTCTTGTTTTATTGAATAGAGATATAAAGGAGATATTGGTGCCGACCTAGGGTTCTTAATATATATGTTCAATCAATCTGTATTCTTCAAAAAAAATAAAAGAAGAAGAAAAGAAAGGGGATCTTGTTCACATTTTCAACAACAACAAAACATTTGTAAAATATGACTTAAAACTTTCAACAGAGATAACTTTTTACTCGAGTATCGAAAAGAATATTATAATATATCAAATCGAAGCTCGTATCAAATTACACATTATGATAAGGTCCTCCCTTCAAAAATCATTTTTGTACGCAAATTCCATCGTTTACATCACTTTGTGAGGGTTTAAAGTTTTGACGCACCATTTTTATTTTACTTCTTGTTTTATTGAATAGAGATATAAAGGAGATATTGGTGCCGACCTAGGGTTCTTAATATATATGTTCAATCAATCTGTATTCTTCAAAAAAATAAAAGAAGAAGAAAAGAAAGGGGATCTTGTTCACATTTTCAACAACAACAAAAAATTTGTAAAATATGACTTAAAACTTTCAACAGAGATAACTTTTTACTCGGGTATCGAAAAGAATATTATAATATATCAAATCGAAGCTCGTATCAAATTACACATTATGAAAAGGTCCTCCCTTCAAAAATCATTTTTGTACGCAAATTCCATCGTTTAAATCACTTTGTGAGGGTTTAAAGTTTTGACGCACCATTTTTATTTTACTTCTTGTTTTATTGAATAGAGATATAAAGGAGATATTGGTGCCGACCTAGGGTTCTTAATATATATGTTCAATCAATCTGTATTCTTCAAAAAAAATAAAAGAAGAAGAAAAGAAAGGGATCTTGTTCACATTTTCAACAACAACAAAAAATTTGTAAAATATGACTTAAAACTTTCAACAGATAACTTTTTACTCGAGTATCGAAAAGAATATTATAATATATCAAATCGAAGCTCGTATCAAATTACACATTATGATAAGGTCCTCCCTTCAAAAATCATTTTTGTACGCAAATTCCATCGTTTACATCACTTTGTGAGGGTTTAAAGTTTTGACGCACCATTTTTATTTTACTTCTTGTTTTATTGAATAGAGATATAAAGGAGATATTGGTGCCGACCTAGGGTTCTTAATATATATGTTCAATCAATCTGTATTCTTCAAAAAAATAAAAGAAGAAGAAAAGAAAGGGGATCTTGTTCACATTTTCAACAACAACAAAACATTTGTAAAATATGACTTAAAACTTTCAACAGAGATAACTTTTTACTCGGGTATCGAAAAGAATATTATAATATATCAAATCGAAGCTCGTATCAAATTACACATTATGAAAAGGTCCTCCCTTCAAAAATCATTTTTGTACGCAAATTCCATCGTTTAAATCACTTTGTGAGGGTTTAAAGTTTTGACGCACCATTTTTATTTTACTTCTTGTTTTATTGAATAGAGATATAAAGGAGATATTGGTGCCGACATAGGGTTCTTAATATATATGTTCAATCAATCTGTATTCTTCAAAAAAAATAAAAGAAGAAGAAAAGAAAGGGGATCTTGTTCACATTTTCAACAACAACAAAACATTTGTAAAATATGACTTAAAACTTTCAACAGAGATAACTTTTTACTCGGGTATCGAAAAGAATATTATAATATATCAAATCGAAGCTCGTATCAAATTACACATTATGATAAGGTCCTCCCTTCAAAAATCATTTTTGTACGCAAATTCCATCGTTTACATCACTTTGTGAGGGTTTAAAGTTTTGACGCACCATTTTTATTTTACTTCTTGTTTTATTGAATAGAGATATAAAGGAGATATTGGTGCCGACCTAGGGTTCTTAATATATATGTTCAATCAATCTGTATTCTTCAAAAAAATAAAAGAAGAAGAAAAGAAAGGGGATCTTGTTCACATTTTCAACAACAACAAAACATTTGTAAAATATGACTTAAAACTTTCAACAGAGATAACTTTTTACTCGGGTATCGAAAAGAATATTATAATATATCAAATCGAAGCTCGTATCAAATTACACATTATGATAAGGTCCTCCCTTCAAAAATCATTTTTGTACGCAAATTCCATCGTTTACA
This sequence comes from Hippophae rhamnoides, assembly GCA_033030585.1. Taxonomy (NCBI): domain Eukaryota; kingdom Viridiplantae; phylum Streptophyta; class Magnoliopsida; order Rosales; family Elaeagnaceae; genus Hippophae; species Hippophae rhamnoides. Next base: position 119,127 of record JAVHJT010000060.1, read on the forward strand.
TCACTTTGTGAGGGTTTAAAGTTTTGACGCACCATTTTTATTTTACTTCTTGTTTTATTGAATAGAGATATAAAGGAGATATTGGTGCCGACCTAGGGTTCTTAATATATATGTTCAATCAATCTGTATTCTTCAAAAAAATAAAAGAAGAAGAAAAGAAAAGAAAGGGGATCTTGTTCACATTTTCAACAACAACAAAACATTTGTAAAATATGACTTAAAACTTTCAACAGAGATAACTTTTTACTCGAGTATCGAAAAGAATATTATAATATATCAAATCGAAGCTCGTATCAAATTACACATTATGATAAGGTCCTCCCTTCAAAAATCATTTTTGTACGCAAATTCCATCGTTTACATCACTTTGTGAGGGTTTAAAGTTTTGACGCACCATTTTTATTTTACTTCTTGTTTTATTGAATAGAGATATAAAGGAGATATTGGTGCCGACCTAGGGTTCTTAATATATATGTTCAATCAATCTGTATTCTTCAAAAAAAATAAAAGAAGAAGAAAAGAAAGGGGATCTTGTTCACATTTTCAACAACAACAAAACATTTGTAAAATATGACTTAAAACTTTCAACAGAGATAACTTTTTACTCGGGTATCGAAAAGAATATTATAATATATCAAATCGAAGCTCGTATCAAATTACACATTATGATAAGGTCCTCCCTTCAAAAATCATTTTTGTACGCAAATTCCATCGTTTACATCACTTTGTGAGGGTTTAAAGTTTTGACGCACCATTTTTATTTTACTTCTTGTTTTATTGAATAGAGATATAAAGGAGATATTGGTGCCGACCTAGGGTTCTTAATATATATGTTCAATCAATCTGTATTCTTCAAAAAAATAAAAGAAGAAGAAAAGAAAGGGGATCTTGTTCACATTTTCAACAACAACAAAACATTTGTAAAATATGACTTAAAACTTTCAACAGAGATAACTTTTTACTCGGGTATCGAAAAGAATATTATAATATATCAAATCGAAGCTCGTATCAAATTACACATTATGAAAAGGTCCTCCCTTCAAAAATCATTTTTGTACGCAAATTCCATCGTTTAAATCACTTTGTGAGGGTTTAAAGTTTTGACGCACCATTTTTATTTTACTTCTTGTTTTATTGAATAGAGATATAAAGGAGATATTGGTGCCGACATAGGGTTCTTAATATATATGTTCAATCAATCTGTATTCTTCAAAAAAAATAAAAGAAGAAGAAAAGAAAGGGGATCTTGTTCACATTTTCAACAACAACAAAACATTTGTAAAATATGACTTAAAACTTTCAACAGAGATAACTTTTTACTCGGGTATCGAAAAGAATATTATAATATATCAAATCGAAGCTCGTATCAAATTACACATTATGATAAGGTCCTCCCTTCAAAAATCATTTTTGTACGCAAATTCCATCGTTTACATCACTTTGTGAGGGTTTAAAGTTTTGACGCACCATTTTTATTTTACTTCTTGTTTTATTGAATAGAGATATAAAGGAGATATTGGTGCCGACCTAGGGTTCTTAATATATATGTTCAATCAATCTGTATTCTTCAAAAAAAATAAAAGAAGAAGAAAAGAAAGGGGATCTTGTTCACATTTTCAACAACAACAAAACATTTGTAAAATATGACTTAAAACTTTCAACAGAGATAACTTTTTACTCGGGTATCGAAAAGAATATTATAATATATCAAATCGAAGCTCGTATCAAATTACACATTATGAAAAGGTCCTCCCTTCAAAAATCATTTTTGTACGCAAATTCCATCGTTTAAATCACTTTGTGAGGGTTTAAAGTTTTGACGCACCATTTTTATTTTACTTCTTGTTTTATTGAATAGAGATATAAAGGAGATATTGGTGCCGACATAGGGTTCTTAATATATATGTTCAATCAATCTGTATTCTTCAAAAAAAATAAAAGAAGAAGAAAAGAAAGGGGATCTTGTTCACATTTTCAACAACAACAAAACATTTGTAAAATATGACTTAAAACTTTCAACAGAGATAACTTTTTACTCGGGTATCGAAAAGAATATTATAATATATCAAATCGAAGCTCGTATCAAATTACACATTATGATAAGGTCCTCCCTTCAAAAATCATTTTTGTACGCAAATTCCATCGTTTACATCACTTTGTGAGGGTTTAAAGTTTTGACGCACCATTTTTATTTTACTTCTTGTTTTATTGAATAGAGATATAAAGGAGATATTGGTGCCGACCTAGGGTTCTTAATATATATGTTCAATCAATCTGTATTCTTCAAAAAAAATAAAAGAAGAAGAAAAGAAAGGGGATCTTGTTCACATTTTCAACAACAACAAAAAATTTGTAAAATATGACTTAAAACTTTCAATGGAGATATCTTTTTACTCGGGCATCGAAAAGAATATTATAATATATCAAATCGAAGCTCGTATCAAATTACACATTATGATAAGGTCCTCCCTTCAAAAATCATTTTTGTACGCAAATTCCATCGTTTAAATCACTTTGTGAGGGTTTAAAGTTTTGACGCACCATTTTTATTTTACTTCTTGTTTTATTGAATAGAGATATAAAGGAGATATTGGTGCCGACCTAGGGTTCTTAATATATATGTTCAATCAATCTGTATTCTTCAAAAAAAATAAAAGAAGAAGAAAAGAAAGGGGATCTTGTTCACATTTTCAACAACAACAAAACATTTGTAAAATATGACTTAAAACTTTCAACAGAGATAACTTTTTACTCGGGTATCGAAAAGAATATTATAATATATCAAATCGAAGCTCGTATCAAATTACACATTATGATAAGGTCCTCCCTTCAAAAATCATTTTTGTACGCAAATTCCATCGTTTACATCACTTTGTGAGGGTTTAAAGTTTTGACGCACCATTTTTATTTTACTTCTTGTTTTATTGAATAGAGATATAAAGGAGATATTGGTGCCGACCTAGGGTTCTTAATATATATGTTCAATCAATCTGTATTCTTCAAAAAAAATAAAAGAAGAAGAAAAGAAAGGGGATCTTGTTCACATTTTCAACAACAACAAAACATTTGTAAAATATGACTTAAAACTTTCAACAGAGATAACTTTTTACTCGAGTATCGAAAAGAATATTATAATATATCAAATCGAAGCTCGTATCAAATTACACATTATGATAAGGTCCTCCCTTCAAAAATCATTTTTGTACGCAAATTCCATCGTTTACATCACTTTGTGAGGGTTTAAAGTTTTGACGCACCATTTTTATTTTACTTCTTGTTTTATTGAATAGAGATATAAAGGAGATATTGGTGCCGACCTAGGGTTCTTAATATATATGTTCAATCAATCTGTATTCTTCAAAAAAAATAAAAGAAGAAGAAAAGAAAGGGGATCTTGTTCACATTTTCAACAACAACAAAACATTTGTAAAATATGACTTAAAACTTTCAACAGAGATAACTTTTTACTCGGGTATCGAAAAGAATATTATAATATATCAAATCGAAGCTCGTATCAAATTACACATTATGAAAAGGTCCTCCCTTCAAAAATCATTTTTGTACGCAAATTCCATCGTTTAAATCACTTTGTGAGGGTTTAAAGTTTTGACGCACCATTTTTATTTTACTTCTTGTTTTATTGAATAGAGATATAAAGGAGATATTGGTGCCGACCTAGGGTTCTTAATATATATGTTCAATCAATCTGTATTCTTCAAAAAAAATAAAAGAAGAAGAAAAGAAAGGGATCTTGTTCACATTTTCAACAACAACAAAACATTTGTAAAATATGACTTAAAACTTTCAACAGAGATAACTTTTTACTCGAGTATCGAAAAGAATATTATAATATATCAAATCGAAGCTCGTATCAAATTACACATTATGATAAGGTCCTCCCTTCAAAAATCATTTTTGTACGCAAATTCCATCGTTTACATCACTTTGTGAGGGTTTAAAGTTTTGACGCACCATTTTTATTTTACTTCTTGTTTTATTGAATAGAGATATAAAGGAGATATTGGTGCCGACCTAGGGTTCTTAATATATATGTTCAATCAATCTGTATTCTTCAAAAAAAATAAAAGAAGAAGAAAAGAAAGGGGATCTTGTTCACATTTTCAACAACAACAAAACATTTGTAAAATATGACTTAAAACTTTCAACAGAGATAACTTTTTACTCGGGTATCGAAAAGAATATTATAATATATCAAATCGAAGCTCGTATCAAATTACACATTATGAAAAGGTCCTCCCTTCAAAAATCATTTTTGTACGCAAATTCCATCGTTTAAATCACTTTGTGAGGGTTTAAAGTTTTGACGCACCATTTTTATTTTACTTCTTGTTTTATTGAATAGAGATATAAAGGAGATATTGGTGCCGACCTAGGGTTCTTAATATATATGTTCAATCAATCTGTATTCTTCAAAAAAAATAAAAGAAGAAGAAAAGAAAGGGGATCTTGTTCACATTTTCAACAACAACAAAACATTTGTAAAATATGACTTAAAACTTTCAACAGAGATAACTTTTTACTCGGGTATCGAAAAGAATATTATAATATATCAAATCGAAGCTCGTATCAAATTACACATTATGATAAGGTCCTCCCTTCAAAAATCATTTTTGTACGCAAATTCCATCGTTTACATCACTTTGTGAGGGTTTAAAGTTTTGACGCACCATTTTTATTTTACTTCTTGTTTTATTGAATAGAGATATAAAGGAGATATTGGTGCCGACCTAGGGTTCTTAATATATATGTTCAATCAATCTGTATTCTTCAAAAAAAATAAAAGAAGAAGAAAAGAAAGGGGATCTTGTTCACATTTTCAACAACAACAAAACATTTGTAAAATATGACTTAAAACTTTCAACAGAGATAACTTTTTACTCGGGTATCGAAAAGAATATTATAATATATCAAATCGAAGCTCGTATCAAATTACACATTATGAAAAGGTCCTCCCTTCAAAAATCATTTTTGTACGCAAATTCCATCGTTTAAATCACTTTGTGAGGGTTTAAAGTTTTGACGCACCATTTTTATTTTACTTCTTGTTTTATTGAATAGAGATATAAAGGAGATATTGGTGCCGACATAGGGTTCTTAATATATATGTTCAATCAATCTGTATTCTTCAAAAAAAATAAAAGAAGAAGAAAAGAAAGGGGATCTTGTTCACATTTTCAACAACAACAAAACATTTGTAAAATATGACTTAAAACTTTCAACAGAGATAAATTTTTACTCGGGTATCGAAAAGAAAATTATAATATATCAAATCGAAGCTCGTATCAAATTACACATTATGATAAGGTCCTCCCTTCAAAAATCATTTTTGTACGCAAATTCCATCGTTTACATCACTTTGTGAGGGTTTAAAGTTTTGACGCACCATTTTTATTTTACTTCTTGTTTTATTGAATAGAGATATAAAGGAGATATTTGTGCCGACCTAGGGTTCTTAATATATGTGTTCAATCAATCTGTATTCTTCAATAAAAATAAAAGAAGAAGAAAAGAAAAAGGATCTTGTTCACATTTTCAACAACAACAAAAAATTTGTAAAATATGACTTAAAACTTTCAACAGAGATAACTTTTTACTCGGGTATCGAAAAGAATATTATAATATATCAAATCGAAGCTCGTATCAAATTACACATTATGAAAAGGTCCTCCCTTCAAAAATCATTTTTGTACGCAAATTCCATCGTTTAAATCACTTTGTGAGGGTTTAAAGTTTTGACGCACCATTTTTATTTTACTTCTTGTTTTATTGAATAGAGATATAAAGGAGATATTGGTGCCGACCTAGGGTTCTTAATATATATGTTCAATCAATCTGTATTCTTAAAAAAAAATAAAAGAAGAAGAAAAGAAATGGATCTTGTTCACATTTTCAACAACAACAAAACATTTGTAAAATATGACTTAAAACTTTCAACAGAGATAACTTTTTACTCGAGTATCGAAAAGAATATTATAATATATCAAATCGAAGCTCGTATCAAATTACACATTATGATAAGGTCCTCCCTTCAAAAATCATTTTTGTACGCAAATTCCATCGTTTACATCACTTTGTGAGGGTTTAAAGTTTTGACGCACCATTTTTATTTTACTTCTTGTTTTATTGAATAGAGATATAAAGGAGATATTGGTGCCGACCTAGGGTTCTTAATATATATGTTCAATCAATCTGTATTCTTCAAAAAAAATAAAAGAAGAAGAAAAGAAAGGGGATCTTGTTCACATTTTCAACAACAACAAAACATTTGTAAAATATGACTTAAAACTTTCAACAGAGATAACTTTTTACTCGGGTATCGAAAAGAATATTATAATATATCAAATCGAAGCTCGTATCAAATTACACATTATGATAAGGTCCTCCCTTCAAAAATCATTTTTGTACGCAAATTCCATCGTTTAAATCACTTTGTGAGGGTTTAAAGTTTTGACGCACCATTTTTATTTTACTTCTTGTTTTATTGAATAGAGATATAAAGGAGATATTGGTGCCGACCTAGGGTTCTTAATATATATGTTCAATCAATCTGTATTCTTCAAAAAAAATAAAAGAAGAAGAAAAGAAAGGGGATCTTGTTCACATTTTCAACAACAACAAAACATTTGTAAAATATGACTTAAAACTTTCAACAGAGATAACTTTTTACTCGGGTATCGAAAAGAATATTATAATATATCAAATCGAAGCTCGTATCAAATTACACATTATGATAAGGTCCTCCCTTCAAAAATCATTTTTGTACGCAAATTCCATCGTTTACATCACTTTGTGAGGGTTTAAAGTTTTGACGCACCATTTTTATTTTACTTCTTGTTTTATTGAATAGAGATATAAAGGAGATATTGGTGCCGACCTAGGGTTCTTAATATATATGTTCAATCAATCTGTATTCTTCAAAAAAAATAAAAGAAGAAGAAAAGAAAGGGGATCTTGTTCACATTTTCAACAACAACAAAACATTTGTAAAATATGACTTAAAACTTTCAACAGAGATAACTTTTTACTCGGGTATCGAAAAGAATATTATAATATATCAAATCGAAGCTCGTATCAAATTACACATTATGATAAGGTCCTCCCTTCAAAAATCATTTTTGTACGCAAATTCCATCGTTTACATCACTTTGTGAGGGTTTAAAGTTTTGACGCACCATTTTTATTTTACTTCTTGTTTTATTGAATAGAGATATAAAGGAGATATTGGTGCCGACCTAGGGTTCTTAATATATATGTTCAATCAATCTGTATTCTTCAAAAAAAATAAAAGAAGAAGAAAAGAAAGGGGATCTTGTTCACATTTTCAACAACAACAAAACATTTGTAAAATATGACTTAAAACTTTCAACAGAGATAACTTTTTACTCGGGTATCGAAAAGAATATTATAATATATCAAATCGAAGCTCGTATCAAATTACACATTATGATAAGGTCCTCCCTTCAAAAATCATTTTTGTACGCAAATTCCATCGTTTACATCACTTTGTGAGGGTTTAAAGTTTTGACGCACCATTTTTATTTTACTTCTTGTTTTATTGAATAGAGATATAAAGGAGATATTGGTGCCGACCTAGGGTTCTTAATATATATGTTCAATCAATCTGTATTCTTCAAAAAAAATAAAAGAAGAAGAAAAGAAATGGATCTTGTTCACATTTTCAACAACAACAAAACATTTGTAAAATATGACTTAAAACTTTCAACAGAGATAACTTTTTACTCGGGTATCGAAAAGAATATTATAATATATCAAATCGAAGCTCGTATCAAATTACACATTATGAAAAGGTCCTCCCTTCAAAAATCATTTTTGTACGCAAATTCCATCGTTTACATCACTTTGTGAGGGTTTAAAGTTTTGACGCACCATTTTTATTTTACTTCTTGTTTTATTGAATAGAGATATAAAGGAGATATTGGTGCCGACCTAGGGTTCTTAATATATATGTTCAATCAATCTGTATTCTTCAAAAAAATAAAAGAAGAAGAAAAGAAAATGGGATCTTGTTCACATTTTCAACAACAACAAAACATTTGTAAAATATGACTTAAAACTTTCAACAGAGATAACTTTTTACTCGAGTATCGAAAAGAATATTATAATATATCAAATCGAAGCTCGTATCAAATTACACATTATGATAAGGTCCTCCCTTCAAAAATCATTTTTGTACGCAAATTCCATCGTTTACATCACTTTGTGAGGGTTTAAAGTTTTGACGCACCATTTTTATTTTACTTCTTGTTTTATTGAATAGAGATATAAAGGAGATATTGGTGCCGACCTAGGGTTCTTAATATATATGTTCAATCAATCTGTATTCTTCAAAAAAAATAAGAGAAGAGGAAAAGAAAGGGGATCTTGTTCACATTTTCAACAACAACAAAACATTTGTAAAATATGACTTAAAACTTTCAACAGAGATAACTTTTTACTCGGGTATCGAAAAGAATATTATAATATATCAAATCGAAGCTCGTATCAAATTACACATTATGAAAAGGTCCTCCCTTCAAAAATCATTTTTGTACGCAAATTCCATCGTTTACATCACTTTGTGAGGGTTTAAAGTTTTGACGCACCATTTTTATTTTACTTCTTGTTTTATTGAATAGAGATATAAAGGAGATATTGGTGCCGACCTAGGGTTCTTAATATATATGTTCAATCAATCTGTATTCTTCAAAAAAAATAAAAGAAGAAGAAAAGAAAGGGGATCTTGTTCACATTTTCAACAACAACAAAACATTTGTAAAATATGACTTAAAACTTTCAACAGAGATAACTTTTTACTCGGGTATCGAAAAGAATATTATAATATATCAAATCGAAGCTCGTATCAAATTACACATTATGATAAGGTCCTCCCTTCAAAAATCATTTTTGTACGCAAATTCCATCGTTTACATCACTTTGTGAGGGTTTAAAGTTTTGACGCACCATTTTTATTTTACTTCTTGTTTTATTGAATAGAGATATAAAGGAGATATTGGTGCCGACCTAGGGTTCTTAATATATATGTTCAATCAATCTGTATTCTTCAAAAAAAATAAAAGAAGAAGAAAAGAAAGGGGATCTTGTTCACATTTTCAACAACAACAAAACATTTGTAAAATATGACTTAAAACTTTCAACAGAGATAACTTTTTACTCGGGTATCGAAAAGAATATTATAATATATCAAATCGAAGCTCGTATCAAATTACACATTATGAAAAGGTCCTCCCTTCAAAAATCATTTTTGTACGCAAATTCCATCGTTTAAATCACTTTGTGAGGGTTTAAAGTTTTGACGCACCATTTTTATTTTACTTCTTGTTTTATTGAATAGAGATATAAAGGAGATATTGGTGCCGACCTAGGGTTCTTAATATATATGTTCAATCAATCTGTATTCTTCAAAAAAAATAAAAGAAGAAGAAAAGAAAGGGGATCTTGTTCACATTTTCAACAACAACAAAACATTTGTAAAATATGACTTAAAACTTTCAACAGAGATAACTTTTTACTCGGGTATCGAAAAGAATATTATAATATATCAAATCGAAGCTCGTATCAAATTACACATTATGATAAGGTCCTCCCTTCAAAAATCATTTTTGTACGCAAATTCCATCGTTTACATCACTTTGTGAGGGTTTAAAGTTTTGACGCACCATTTTTATTTTACTTCTTGTTTTATTGAATAGAGATATAAAGGAGATATTGGTGCCGACCTAGGGTTCTTAATATATATGTTCAATCAATCTGTATTCTTCAAAAAAAATAAAAGAAGAAGAAAAGAAAGGGGATCTTGTTCACATTTTCAACAACAACAAAACATTTGTAAAATATGACTTAAAACTTTCAACAGAGATAACTTTTTACTCGAGTATCGAAAAGAATATTATAATATATCAAATCGAAGCTCGTATCAAATTACACATTATGATAAGGTCCTCCCTTCAAAAATCATTTTTGTACGCAAATTCCATCGTTTACATCACTTTGTGAGGGTTTAAAGTTTTGACGCACCATTTTTATTTTACTTCTTGTTTTATTGAATAGAGATATAAAGGAGATATTGGTGCCGACCTAGGGTTCTTAATATATATGTTCAATCAATCTGTATTCTTCAAAAAAATAAAAGAAGAAGAAAAGAAAGGGGATCTTGTTCACATTTTCAACAACAACAAAAAATTTGTAAAATATGACTTAAAACTTTCAAAAGAAATAACTTTTTACTCGGGTATCGAAAAGAATATTATAATATATCAAATCGAAGCTCGTATCAAATTACACATTATGATAAGGTCCTCCCTTCAAAAATCATTTTTGTACGCAAATTCCATCGTTTACATCACTTTGTGAGGGTTTAAAGTTTTGACGCACCATTTTTATTTTACTTACTTCCGGTTTTATTCAATAGAGCTATAAAGGAGATATTGGTGCCGACCTAGGGTTCTTAATATATATGTTCAATCAATCTGTATTCTTCAAAAAAAATAAGAGAAGAGGAAAAGAAAGGAGATCTTGTTCACATTTTCAACAACAACAAAACATTTGTAAAATATGACTTAAAACTTTCAATAGAGATAACTTTTTACTCGGGTATCGAAAAGAATATTATAATATATCAAATCGAAGCTCGTATCAAATTACACATTATGAAAAGGTCCTCCCTTCAAAAATCATTTTTGTACGCAAATTCCATCGTTTACATCACTTTGTGAGGTTTAAAGTTTTGACGCACCATTTTTATTTTACTTCTTGTTTTATTGAATAGAGATATAAAGGAGATATTGGTGCCGACCTAGGGTTCTTAATATATATGTTCAATCAATCTGTATTCTTCAAAAAAATAAAAGAAGAAGAAAAGAAAGGGGATCTTGTTCACATTTTCAACAACAACAAAACATTTGTAAAATATGACTTAAAACTTTCAACAGAGATAACTTTTTACTCGGGTATCGAAAAGAATATTATAATATATCAAATCGAAGCTCGTATCAAATTACACATTATGAAAAGGTCCTCCCTTCAAAAATCATTTTTGTACGCAAATTCCATCGTTTACATCACTTTGTGAGGGTTTAAAGTTTTGACGCACCATTTTTATTTTACTTCTTGTTTTATTGAATAGAGATATAAAGGAGATATTGGTGCCGACCTAGGGTTCTTAATATATATGTTCAATCAATCTGTATTCTTCAAAAAAAATAAAAGAAGAAGAAAAGAAAGGGGATCTTGTTCACATTTTCAACAACAACAAAACATTTGTAAAATATGACTTAAAACTTTCAACAGAGATAACTTTTTACTCGGGTATCGAAAAGAATATTATAATATATCAAATCGAAGCTCGTATCAAATTACACATTATGATAAGGTCCTCCCTTCAAAAATCATTTTTGTACGCAAATTCCATCGTTTACATCACTTTGTGAGGGTTTAAAGTTTTGACGCACCATTTTTATTTTACTTCTTGTTTTATTGAATAGAGATATAAAGGAGATATTGGTGCCGACCTAGGGTTCTTAATATATATGTTCAATCAATCTGTATTCTTCAAAAAAATAAAAGAAGAAGAAAAGAAAGGGGATCTTGTTCACATTTTCAACAACAACAAAAAATTTGTAAAATATGACTTAAAACTTTCAATAGAGATAACTTTTTACTCGGGTATCGAAAAGAATATTATAATATATCAAATCGAAGCTCGTATCAAATTACACATTATGATAAGGTCCTCCCTTCAAAAATCATTTTTGTACGCAAATTCCATCGTTTACATCACTTTGTGAGGGTTTAAAGTTTTGACGCACCATTTTTATTTTACTTACTTCTTCTTTTATTGAATAGATCTATAAAGGAGATATTGGTGCCGACCTAGGGTTCTTAATATATATGTTCAATCAATCTGTATTCTTCAAAAAAAATAAAAGAAGAAGAAAAGAAAGGGGATCTTGTTCACATTTTCAACAACAACAAAACATTTGTAAAATATGACTTAAAACTTTCAACAGAGATAACTTTTTACTCGGGTATCGAAAAGAATATTATAATATATCAAATCGAAGCTCGTATCAAATTACACATTATGATAAGGTCCTCCCTTCAAAAATCATTTTTGTACGCAAATTCCATCGTTTACATCACTTTGTGAGGGTTTAAAGTTTTGACGCACCATTTTTATTTTACTTCTTGTTTTATTGAATAGAGATATAAAGGAGATATTGGTGCCGACCTAGGGTTCTTAATATATATGTTCAATCAATCTGTATTCTTCAAAAAAAATAAAAGAAGAAGAAAAGAAAGGGGATCTTGTTCACATTTTCAACAACAACAAAACATTTGTAAAATATGACTTAAAACTTTCAACAGAGATAACTTTTTACTCGGGTATCGAAAAGAATATTATAATATATCAAATCGAAGCTCGTATCAAATTACACATTATGAAAAGGTCCTCCCTTCAAAAATCATTTTTGTACGCAAATTCCATCGTTTACATCACTTTGTGAGGGTTTAAATATTTGACGCACCATTTTTATTTTACTTACTTCTTCTTTTATTGAATAGATCTATAAAGGAGATATTGGTGCCGACCTAGGGTTCTTAATATATATGTTCAATCAATCTGTATTCTTCAAAAAAAATAAGAGAAGAGGAAAAGAAAGGAGATCTTGTTCACATTTTCAACAACAACAAAACATTTGTAAAATATGAGTTAAAACTTTCAATGGAGATAACTTTTTACTCGGGTATCGAAAAGAATATTATAATATATCAAATCGAATCTCGTATCAAATTACACAATATGATAAGGTCCTCCCTTTAAATATCATTTTTGTACGCAAATTCCATCATTTACATCACTTTCCGATGGTTTAAAAGTTTTGACTCCCCATTTTCATTTTACTTCTTGTTTTATTGAATAGAGCTATAAAGGAGATATTGGTGCCGACCTAGGGTTCTTAATATATATGTTCAATCAATCTGTATTCTTCAAAAAAAATAAAAGAAGAAGAAAAGAAAGGGGATCTTGTTCACATTTTCAACAACAACAAAACATTTGTAAAATATGACTTAAAACTTTCAACAGAGATAACTTTTTACTCGGGTATCGAAAAGAATATTATAATATATCAAATCGAAGCTCGTATCAAATTACACATTATGATAAGGTCCTCCCTTCAAAAATCATTTTTGTACGCAAATTCCATCGTTTACATCACTTTGTGAGGGTTTAAAGTTTTGACGCACCATTTTTATTTTCCTTACTTCTTCTTTTATTGAATAGAGCTATAAAGGAGATATTAGTGCCGACCTAGGGTTATTAATATATATGTTCAATCAATCTGTATTCTTCAAAAAAAATAAGAGAAGAGGAAAAGAAAGGAGATCTTGTTCACATTTTCAACAACAACAAAACATTTGTAAAATATGACTTAAAACTTTCAACAGAGATAACTTTTTACTCGGGTATCGAAAAGAATATTATAATATATCAAATCGAAGCTCGTATCAAATTACACATTATGATAAGGTCCTCCCTTCAAAAATCATTTTTGTACGCAAATTCCATCGTTTACATCACTTTGTGAGGGTTTAAAGTTTTGACGCACCATTTTTATTTTACTTCTTGTTTTATTGAATAGAGATATAAAGGAGATATTGGTGCCGACCTAGGGTTCTTAATATATATGTTCAATCAATCTGTATTCTTCAAAAAAATAAAAGAAGAAGAAAAGAAAGGGGATCTTGTTCACATTTTCAACAACAACAAAACATTTGTAAAATATGACTTAAAACTTTCAACAGAGATAACTTTTTACTCGGGTATCGAAAAGAATATTATAATATATCAAATCGAAGCTCGTATCAAATTACACATTATGATAAGGTCCTCCCTTCAAAAATCATTTTTGTACGCAAATTCCATCGTTTACATCACTTTGTGAGGGTTTAAAGTTTTGACGCACCATTTTTATTTTACTTCTTGTTTTATTGAATAGAGATATAAAGGAGATATTGGTGCCGACATAGGGTTCTTAATATATATGTTCAATCAATCTGTATTCTTCAAAAAAAATGAAAGAAGAGGAAAAGAAAGGAGATCTTGTTCACATTTTCAACAACAACAAAACATTTGTAAAATATGAGTTAAAACTTTCAATGGAGATAACCTTTTACTCGGGTATCGAAAAGAATATTATAATATATCAAATCGAAGCTCGTATCAAATTACACATTATGATAAGGTCCTCCCTTCAAAAATCATTTTTGTACGCAAATTCCATCGTTTACATCACTTTGTGAGGGTTTAAAGTTTTGACGCACCATTTTTATTTTACTTCTTGTTTTATTGAATAGAGATATAAAGGAGATATTGGTGCCGACCTAGGGTTCTTAATATATATGTTCAATCAATCTGTATTCTTCAAAAAAATAAAAGAAGAAGAAAAGAAAGGGGATCTTGTTCACATTTTCAACAACAACAAAACATTTGTAAAATATGACTTAAAACTTTCAACAGAGATAACTTTTTACTCGGGTATCGAAAAGAATATTATAATATATCAAATCGAAGCTCGTATCAAATTACACATTATGATAAGGTCCTCCCTTCAAAAATCATTTTTGTACGCAAATTCCATCGTTTACATCACTTTGTGAGGGTTTAAAGTTTTGACGCACCATTTTTATTTTACTTCTTGTTTTATTGAATAGAGATATAAAGGAGATATTGGTGCCGACCTAGGGTTCTTAATATATATGTTCAATCAATCTGTATTCTTCAAAAAAAATAAAAGAAGAAGAAAAGAAAGGGGATCTTGTTCACATTTTCAACAACAACAAAACATTTGTAAAATATGACTTAAAACTTTCAACAGAGATAACTTTTTACTCGGGTATCGAAAAGAATATTATAATATATCAAATCGAAGCTCGTATCAAATTACACATTATGATAAGGTCCTCCCTTCAAAAATCATTTTTGTACGCAAATTCCATCGTTTACATCACTTTGTGAGGGTTTAAAGTTTTGACGCACCATTTTTATTTTACTTACTTCTTGTTTTATTGAATAGAGATATAAAGGAGATATTGGTGCCGACCTAGGGTTCTTAATATATATGTTCAATCAATCTGTATTCTTCAAAAAAAATAAAAGAAGAAGAAAAGAAAGGGGATCTTGTTCACATTTTCAACAACAACAAAACATTTGTAAAATATGAGTTAAAACTTTCAATGGAGATAACTTTTTACTCGGGTATCGAAAAGAATATTATAATATATCAAATCGAAGCTCGTATCAAATTACACATTATGATAAGGTCCTCCCTTCAAAAATCATTTTTGTACGCAAATTCCATCGTTTACATCACTTTGTGAGGGTTTAAAGTTTTGACGCACCATTTTTATTTTACTTCTTGTTTTATTGAATAGAGATATAAAGGAGATATTGGTGCCGACCTAGGGTTCTTAATATATATGTTCAATCAATCTGTATTCTTCAAAAAAAATAAGAGAAGAGGAAAAGAAAGGAGATCTTGTTCACATTTTCAACAACAACAAAACATTTGAAAAATATGACTTAAAACTTTCAATGGAGATATCTTTTTACTCGGGTATCGAAAAGAATATTATAATATATCAAATCGAAGCTCGTATCAAATTACACATTATGATAAGGTCCTCCCTTCAAAAATCATTTTTGTACGCAAATTCCATCGTTTACATCACTTTGTGAGGGTTTAAAGTTTTGACGCACCATTTTTATTTTACTTACTTCTTCTTTTATTGAATAGATCTATAAAGGAGATATTGGTGCCGACCTAGGGTTCTTAATATATATGTTCAATCAATCTGTATTCTTCAAAAAAAATAAAAGAAGAAGAAAAGAAAGGGGATCTTGTTCACATTTTCAACAACAACAAAACATTTGTAAAATATGACTTAAAACTTTCAACAGAGATAACTTTTTACTCGGGTATCGAAAAGAATATTATAATATATCAAATCGAAGCTCGTATCAAATTACACATTATGATAAGGTCCTCCCTTCAAAAATCATTTTTGTACGCAAATTCCATCGTTTACATCACTTTGTGAGGGTTTAAAGTTTTGACGCACCATTTTTATTTTACTTCTTGTTTTATTGAATAGAGATATAAAGGAGATATTGGTGCCGACCTAGGGTTCTTAATATATATGTTCAATCAATCTGTATTCTTCAAAAAAAATAAGAGAAGAGGAAAAGAAAGGGGATCTTGTTCACATTTTCAACAACAACAAAACATTTGAAAAATATGACTTAAAACTTTCAATGGAGATATCTTTTTAATCGGGTATCGAAAAGAAAATTATAATATATCAAATCGAAGCTCGTATCAAATTACACATTATGATAAGGTCCTCCCTTCAAAAATCCTTTTTGTACGCAAATTCCATCGTTTACATCACTTTGTGAGGGTTTAAAGTTTTGACGTACCAATTTTATTTTAGTTACTTCTTTTATTGAATAGATCTATAAAGGAGATATTGGTGCCGACCTAGGGTTCTTAATATATATGTTCAATCAATCTGTATTCTTCAAAAAAAATAAGAGAAGAGGAAAAGAAAGGAGATCTTGTTCACATTTTCAACAACAACAAAACATTTGTAAAATATGAGTTAAAACTTTCAATGGAGATAACCTTTTACTCGGGTATCGAAAAGAATATTATAATATATCAAATCGAAGCTCGTATCAAATTACACATTATGATAAGGTCCTCCCTTCAAAAATCATTTTTGTACGCAAATTCCATTGTTTACATCACTTTGTGATGGTTTAAAGTTTTGACGCACCATTTTTATTTTACTTCTTGTTTTATTGAATAGAGATATAAAGGAGATATTGGTGCCGACCTAGGGTTCTTAATATATATGTTCAATCAATCTGTATTCTTCAAAAAAAATAAAAGAAGAAGAAAAGAAAGGGGATCTTGTTCACATTTTCAACAACAACAAAACATTTGTAAAATATGACTTAAAACTTTCAACAGAGATAACTTTTTACTCGAGTATCGAAAAGAATATTATAATATATCAAATCGAAGCTCGTATCAAATTACACATTATGATAAGGTCCTCCCTTCAAAAATCATTTTTGTACGCAAATTCCATCGTTTACATCACTTTGTGAGGGTTTAAAGTTTTGACGCACCATTTTTATTTTACTTCTTGTTTTATTGAATAGAGATATAAAGGAGATATTGGTGCCGACCTAGGGTTCTTAATATATATGTTCAATCAATCTGTATTCTTCAAAAAAAATAAAAGAAGAAGAAAAGAAAGGGGATCTTGTTCACATTTTCAACAACAACAAAACATTTGTAAAATATGACTTAAAACTTTCAACAGAGATAACTTTTTACTCGGGTATCGAAAAGAATATTATAATATATCAAATCGAAGCTCGTATCAAATTACACATTATGATAAGGTCCTCCCTTCAAAAATCATTTTTGTACGCAAATTCCATCGTTTACATCACTTTGTGAGGGTTTAAAGTTTTGACGCACCATTTTTATTTTACTTCTTGTTTTATTGAATAGAGATATAAAGGAGATATTGGTGCCGACCTAGGGTTCTTAATATATATGTTCAATCAATCTGTATTCTTCAAAAAAAATAAGAGAAGAGGAAAAGAAAGGAGATCTTGTTCACATTTTCAACAACAACAAAACATTTGTAAAATATGACTTAAAACTTTCAACAGAGATAACTTTTTACTCGGGTATCGAAAAGAATATTATAATATATCAAATCGAAGCTCGTATCAAATTACACATTATGATAAGGTCCTCCCTTCAAAAATCATTTTTGTACGCAAATTCCATCGTTTACATCACTTTGTGAGGGTTTAAAGTTTTGACGCACCATTTTTATTTTACTTACTTCTTCTTTTATTGAATAGATCTATAAAGGAGATATTGGTGCCGACCTAGGGTTCTTAATATATATGTTCAATCAATCTGTATTCTTCAAAAAAAATAAGAGAAGAGGAAAAGAAAGGAGATCTTGTTCACATTTTCAACAACAACAAAACATTTGTAAAATATGACTTAAAACTTTCAACAGAGATAACTTTTTACTCGGGTATCGAAAAGAAAATTATAATATATCAAATCGAAGCTCGTATCAAATTACACATTATGATAAGGTCCTCCCTTCAAAAATCATTTTTGTACGCAAATTCCATCGTTTACATCACTTTGTGAGGGTTTAAAGTTTTGACGCACCATTTTTATTTTACTTCTTGTTTTATTGAATAGAGATATAAAGGAGATATTGGTGCCGACCTAGGGTTCTTAATATATATGTTCAATCAATCTGTATTCTTCAAAAAAAATAAAAGAAGAAGAAAAGAAAGGGGATCTTGTTCACATTTTCAACAACAACAAAACATTTGTAAAATATGACTTAAAACTTTCAACAGAGATAACTTTTTACTCGAGTATCGAAAAGAATATTATAATATATCAAATCGAAGCTCGTATCAAATTACACATTATGATAAGGTCCTCCCTTCAAAAATCATTTTTGTACGCAAATTCCATCGTTTACATCACTTTGTGAGGGTTTAAAGTTTTGACGCACCATTTTTATTTTACTTCTTGTTTTATTGAATAGAGATATAAAGGAGATATTGGTGCCGACCTAGGGTTCTTAATATATATGTTCAATCAATCTGTATTCTTCAAAAAAAATAAAAGAAGAAGAAAAGAAAGGGGATCTTGTTCACATTTTCAACAACAACAAAACATTTGTAAAATATGACTTAAAACTTTCAACAGAGATAACTTTTTACTCGGGTATCGAAAAGAATATTATAATATATCAAATCGAAGCTCGTATCAAATTACACATTATGATAAGGTCCTCCCTTCAAAAATCATTTTTGTACGCAAATTCCATCGTTTACATCACTTTGTGAGGGTTTAAAGTTTTGACGCACCATTTTTATTTTACTTCTTGTTTTATTGAATAGAGATATAAAGGAGATATTGGTGCCGACCTAGGGTTCTTAATATATATGTTCAATCAATCTGTATTCTTCAAAAAAAATAAGAGAAGAGGAAAAGAAAGGAGATCTTGTTCACATTTTCAAAAACAACAAAACATTTGTAAAATGAGTTAAAACTTTCAATGGAGATATCTTTTTACTCGGGCAACGAAAAGAAAATTATAATATATCAAATCGAATCTCGTATCAAATTACACAATATGATAAGGTCCTCCCTTTAAATATCATTTTTATAGCCAAATTCCATCATTTACATCACTTTCCGAGGGTTTAAAAGTTTTGACGCACCATTTTCATTTTACTTCTTGTTTTATTGAATAGAGATATAAAGGAGATATTGGTGCCGACCTAGGGTTCTTAATATATATGTTCAATCAATCTGTATTCTTCAAAAAAAATAAGAGAAGAGGAAAAGAAAGGAGATCTTGTTCACATTTTCAACAACAACAAAACATTTGTAAAATATGACTTAAAACTTTCAATGGAGATAACTTTTTACTCGGGTATCGAAAAGAATATTATAATATATCAAATCGAAGCTCGTATCAAATTACACATTATGATAAGGTCCTCCCTTCAAAAATCATTTTTGTACGCAAATTCCATCGTTTACATCACTTTGTGAGGGTTTAAAGTTTTGACGCACCATTTTTATTTTACTTACTTCTTCTTTTATTGAATAGATCTATAAAGGAGATATTGGTGCCGACCTAGGGTTCTTAATATATATGTTCAATCAATCTGTATTCTTCAAAAAAAAAATAAGAGAAGAGGAAAAGAAAGGAGATCTTGTTCACATTTTCAACAACAACAAAACATTTGTAAAATATGAGTTAAAACTTTCAATGGAGATAACTTTTTACTCGGGTATCGAAAAGAATATTATAATATATCAAATCGAATCTCGTATCAAATTACACAATATGATAAGGTCCTCCCTTTAAATATCATTTTTGTAGGCAAATTCCATCATTTACATCACTTTCCGATGGTTTAAAAGTTTTGACTCCCCATTTTCATTTTACTTCTTGTTTTATTGAATAGAGCTATAAAGGAGATATTGGTGCCGACCTAGGGTTCTTAATATATATGTTCAATCAATCTGTATTCTTCAAAAAAAATAAGAGAAGAGGAAAAGAAAGGAGATCTTGTTCACATTTTCAACAACAACAAAACATTTGTAAAATATGACTTAAAACTTTCAACAGAGATAACTTTTTACTCGGGTATCGAAAAGAATATTATAATATATCAAATCGAAGCTCGTATCAAATTACACATTATGATAAGGTCCTCCCTTCAAAAATCATTTTTGTACGCAAATTCCATCGTTTACATCACTTTGTGAGGGTTTAAAGTTTTGACGCACCATTTTTATTTTACTTCTTGTTTTATTGAATAGAGATATAAAGGAGATATTGGTGCCGACCTAGGGTTCTTAATATATATGTTCAATCAATCTGTATTCTTCAAAAAAAATAAAAGAAGAAGAAAAGAAAGGGGATCTTGTTCACATTTTCAACAACAACAAAACATTTGTAAAATATGACTTAAAACTTTCAACAGAGATAACTTTTTACTCGGGTATCGAAAAGAATATTATAATATATCAAATCGAAGCTCGTATCAAATTACACATTATGATAAGGTCCTCCCTTCAAAAATCATTTTTGTACGCAAATTCCATCGTTTACATCACTTTGTGAGGGTTTAAAGTTTTGACGCACCATTTTTATTTTACTTCTTGTTTTATTGAATAGAGATATAAAGGAGATATTGGTGCCGACCTAGGGTTCTTAATATATATGTTCAATCAATCTGTATTCTTCAAAAAAAATAAGAGAAGATGAAAAGAAAGGAGATCTTGTTCACATTTTCAACAACAACAAAACATTTGTAAAATATGACTTAAAACTTTCAACAGAGATAACTTTTTACTCGGGTATCGAAAAGAATATTATAATATATCAAATCGAAGCTCGTATCAAATTACACATTATGATAAGGTCCTCCCTTCAAAAATCATTTTTGTACGCAAATTCCATCGTTTACATCACTTTGTGAGGGTTTAAAGTTTTGACGCACCATTTTTATTTTACTTCTTGTTTTATTGAATAGAGATATAAAGGAGATATTGGTGCCGACCTAGGGTTCTTAATATATATGTTCAATCAATCTGTATTCTTCAAAAAAAATAAAAGAAGAAGAAAAGAAAGGGGATCTTGTTCACATTTTCAACAACAACAAAACATTTGTAAAATATGACTTAAAACTTTCAACAGAGATAACTTTTTACTCGGGTATCGAAAAGAATATTATAATATATCAAATCGAAGCTCGTATCAAATTACACATTATGATAAGGTCCTCCCTTCAAAAATCATTTTTGTACGCAAATTCCATCGTTTACATCACTTTGTGAGGGTTTAAAGTTTTGACGCACCATTTTTATTTTACTTCTTGTTTTATTGAATAGAGATATAAAGGAGATATTGGTGCCGACCTAGGGTTCTTAATATATATGTTCAATCAATCTGTATTCTTCAAAAAAAATAAAAGAAGAAGAAAAGAAAGGGGATCTTGTTCACATTTTCAACAACAACAAAACATTTGTAAAATATGACTTAAAACTTTCAACAGAGATAACTTTTTACTCGGGTATCGAAAAGAATATTATAATATATCAAATCGAAGCTCGTATCAAATTACACATTATGATAAGGTCCTCCCTTCAAAAATCATTTTTGTACGCAAATTCCATCGTTTACATCACTTTGTGAGGGTTTAAAGTTTTGACGCACCATTTTTATTTTACTTACTTCTTCTTTTATTGAATAGATCTATAAAGGAGATATTGGTGCCGACCTAGGGTTCTTAATATATATGTTCAATCAATCTGTATTCTTCAAAAAAAAAAAATAAGAGAAGAGGAAAAGAAAGGAGATCTTGTTCACATTTTCAACAACAACAAAACATTTGTAAAATATGAGTTAAAACTTTCAATGGAGATAACTTTTTACTCGGGTATCGAAAAGAATATTATAATATATCAAATCGAAGCTCGTATCAAATTACACATTATGATAAGGTCCTCCCTTCAAAAATCATTTTTGTACGCAAATTCCATCGTTTACATCACTTTGTGAGGGTTTAAAAGGTTTGACTCCCCATTTTTATTTTACTTCTTGTTTTATTGAATAGAGCTATAAAGGAGATATTGGTGCCGACCTAGGGTTCTTAATATATATGTTCAATCAATCTGTATTCTTCAAAAAAAATAAGAGAAGAGGAAAAGAAAGGAGATCTTGTTCACATTTTCAACAACAACAAAACATTTGTAAAATATGAGTTAAAACTTTCAACGGAGATAACTTTTTACTCGGGTATCGAAAAGAATATTATAATATATCAAATCGAAGCTCGTATCAAATTACACATTATGATAAGGTCCTCCCTTCAAAAATCATTTTTGTACGCAAATTCCATCGTTTACATCACTTTGTGAGGGTTTAAAGTTTTGACGCACCATTTTTATTTTACTTACTTCTTCTTTTATTGAATAGATCTATAAAGGAGATATTGGTGCCGACCTAGGGTTCTTAATATATATGTTCAATCAATCTGTATTCTTCAAAAAAAAAATAAGAGAAGAGGAAAAGAAAGGAGATCTTGTTCACATTTTCAACAACAACAAAACATTTGTAAAATATGAGTTAAAACTTTCAATGGAGATAACTTTTTACTCGGGTATCGAAAAGAATATTATAATATATCAAATCGAATCTCGTATCAAATTACACAATATGATAAGGTCCTCCCTTCAAAAATCATTTTTGTACCAAATTCCATCATTTACATCACTTTCCGATGGTTTAAAAGTTTTGACTCCCCTTTTTCATTTTACTTCTTGTTTTATTGAATAGAGCTATAAAGGAGATATTGGTGCCGACCTAGGGTTCTTAATATATATGTTCAATCAATCTGTATTCTTCAAAAAAAATAAGAGAAGAGGAAAAGAAAGGAGATCTTGTTCACATTTTCAACAACAACAAAACATTTGTAAAATATGACTTAAAACTTTCAACAGAGATAACTTTTTACTCGGGTATCGAAAAGAATATTATAATATATCAAATCGAAGCTCGTATCAAATTACACATTATGATAAGGTCCTCCCTTCAAAAATCATTTTTGTACGCAAATTCCATCGTTTACATCACTTTGTGAGGGTTTAAAGTTTTGACGCACCATTTTTATTTTACTTCTTGTTTTATTGAATAGAGATATAAAGGAGATATTGGTGCCGACCTAGGGTTCTTAATATATATGTTCAATCAATCTGTATTCTTCAAAAAAAATAAAAGAAGAAGAAAAGAAAGGGGATCTTGTTCACATTTTCAACAACAACAAAACATTTGTAAAATATGACTTAAAACTTTCAACAGAGATAACTTTTTACTCGGGTATCGAAAAGAATATTATAATATATCAAATCGAAGCTCGTATCAAATTACACATTATGATAAGGTCCTCCCTTCAAAAATCATTTTTGTACGCAAATTCCATCGTTTACATCACTTTGTGAGGGTTTAAAGTTTTGACGCACCATTTTTATTTTACTTCTTGTTTTATTGAATAGAGATATAAAGGAGATATTGGTGCCGACCTAGGGTTCTTAATATATATGTTCAATCAATCTGTATTCTTCAAAAAAAATAAAAGAAGAAGAAAAGAAAGGGGATCTTGTTCACATTTTCAACAACAACAAAACATTTGTAAAATATGACTTAAAACTTTCAACAGAGATAACTTTTTACTCGGGTATCGAAAAGAATATTATAATATATCAAATCGAAGCTCGTATCAAATTACACATTATGATAAGGTCCTCCCTTCAAAAATCATTTTTGTACGCAAATTCCATCGTTTACATCACTTTGTGAGGGTTTAAAGTTTTGACGCACCATTTTTATTTTACTTCTTGTTTTATTGAATAGAGATATAAAGGAGATATTGGTGCCGACCTAGGGTTCTTAATATATATGTTCAATCAATCTGTATTCTTCAAAAAAAATAAGAGAAGATGAAAAGAAAGGAGATCTTGTTCACATTTTCAACAACAACAAAACATTTGTAAAATATGACTTAAAACTTTCAACAGAGATAACTTTTTACTCGGGTATCGAAAAGAATATTATAATATATCAAATCGAAGCTCGTATCAAATTACACATTATGATAAGGTCCTCCCTTCAAAAATCATTTTTGTACGCAAATTCCATCGTTTACATCACTTTGTGAGGGTTTAAAGTTTTGACGCACCATTTTTATTTTACTTCTTGTTTTATTGAATAGAGATATAAAGGAGATATTGGTGCCGACCTAGGGTTCTTAATATATATGTTCAATCAATCTGTATTCTTCAAAAAAATAAAAGAAGAAGAAAAGAAAGGGGATCTTGTTCACATTTTCAACAACAACAAAACATTTGTAAAATATGACTTAAAACTTTCAACAGAGATAACTTTTTACTCGGGTATCGAAAAGAATATTATAATATATCAAATCGAAGCTCGTATCAAATTACACATTATGATAAGGTCCTCCCTTCAAAAATCATTTTTGTACGCAAATTCCATCGTTTACATCACTTTGTGAGGGTTTAAAGTTTTGACGCACCATTTTTATTTTACTTCTTGTTTTATTGAATAGAGATATAAAGGAGATATTGGTGCCGACCTAGGGTTCTTAATATATATGTTCAATCAATCTGTATTCTTCAAAAAAAATAAAAGAAGAAGAAAAGAAAGGGGATCTTGTTCACATTTTCAACAACAACAAAACATTTGTAAAATATGACTTAAAACTTTCAACAGAGATAACTTTTTACTCGGGTATCGAAAAGAATATTATAATATATCAAATCGAAGCTCGTATCAAATTACACATTATGATAAGGTCCTCCCTTCAAAAATCATTTTTGTACGCAAATTCCATCGTTTACATCACTTTGTGAGGGTTTAAAGTTTTGACGCACCATTTTTATTTTACTTACTTCTTGTTTTATTGAATAGAGATATAAAGGAGATATTGGTGCCGACCTAGGGTTCTTAATATATATGTTCAATCAATCTGTATTCTTCAAAAAAAATAAAAGAAGAAGAAAAGAAAGGGGATCTTGTTCACATTTTCAACAACAACAAAACATTTGTAAAATATGACTTAAAACTTTCAATGGAGATAACTTTTTACTCGGGTATCGAAAAGAATATTATAATATATCAAATCGAAGCTCGTATCAAATTACACATTATGATAAGGTCCTCCCTTCAAAAATCATTTTTGTACGCAAATTCCATCGTTTACATCACTTTGTGAGGGTTTAAAGTTTTGACGCACCATTTTTATTTTACTTCTTGTTTTATTGAATAGAGATATAAAGGAGATATTGGTGCCGACCTAGGGTTCTTAATATATATGTTCAATCAATCTGTATTCTTCAAAAAAAATAAGAGAAGAGGAAAAGAAAGGAGATCTTGTTCACATTTTCAACAACAACAAAACATTTGTAAAATATGAGTTAAAACTTTCAATGGAGATAACCTTTTACTCGGGTATCGAAAAGAATATTATAATATATCAAATCGAAGCTCGTATCAAATTACACATTATGATAAGGTCCTCCCTTCAAAAATCCTTTTTGTACGCAAATTCCATCGTTTACATCACTTTGTGAGGGTTTAAAGTTTTGACGCAACATTTTTATTTTAGTTACTTCTTTTATTGAATAGAGATATAAAGGAGATATTGGTGCCGACCTAGGGTTCTTAATATATATGTTCAATCAATCTGTATTCTTCAAAAAAAAATAAAAGAAGAGGAAAAGAAAGGGGATCTTGTTCACATTTTCAACAACAACAAAACATTTGTAAAATATGACTTAAAACTTTCAACAGAGATAACTTTTTACTCGGGTATCGAAAAGAATATTATAATATATCAAATCGAAGCTCGTATCAAATTACACATTATGATAAGGTCCTCCCTTCAAAAATCATTTTTGTACGCAAATTCCATCGTTTACATCACTTTGTGAGGGTTTAAAGTTTTGACGCACCATTTTTATTTTACTTACTTCTTGTTTTATTGAATAGAGATATAAAGGAGATATTGGTGCCGACCTAGGGTTCTTAATATATATGTTCAATCAATCTGTATTCTTAAAAAAAATAAAAGAAGAAGAAAAGAAAGGGGATCTTGTTCACATTTTCAACAACAACAAAACATTTGTAAAATATGACTTAAAACTTTCAACAGAGATAACTTTTTACTCGGGTATCGAAAAGAATATTATAATATATCAAATCGAAGCTCGTATCAAATTACACATTATGAAAAGGTCCTCCCTTCAAAAATCATTTTTGTATGCAAATTCCATCTTTTACATCACTTTGTGAGGGTTTAAATATTTGACGCACCATTTTTATTTTACTTACTTCTTGTTTTATTGAATAGAGATATAAAGGAGATATTGGTGCCGACCTAGGGTTCTTAATATATATGTTCAATCAATCTGTATTCTTCAAAAAAAATAAGAGAAGAGGAAAAGAAAGGAGATCTTGTTCACATTTTCAACAACAACAAAACATTTGTAAAATATGACTTAAAACTTTCAACAGAGATAACTTTTTACTCGAGTATCGAAAAGAATATTATAATATATCAAATCGAAGCTCGTATCAAATTACACATTATGATAAGGTCCTCCCTTCAAAAATCATTTTTGTACGCAAATTCCATCGTTTACATCACTTTGTGAGGGTTTAAAGTTTTGACGCACCATTTTTATTTTACTTCTTGTTTTATTGAATAGAGATATAAAGGAGATATTGGTGCCGACCTAGGGTTCTTAATATATATGTTCAATCAATCTGTATTCTTCAAAAAAAATAAAAGAAGAAGAAAAGAAAGGGGATCTTGTTCACATTTTCAACAACAACAAAACATTTGTAAAATATGACTTAAAACTTTCAACAGAGATAACTTTTTACTCGGGTATCGAAAAGAATATTATAATATATCAAATCGAAGCTCGTATCAAATTACACATTATGATAAGGTCCTCCCTTCAAAAATCATTTTTGTACGCAAATTCCATCGTTTACATCACTTTGTGAGGGTTTAAAGTTTTGACGCACCATTTTTATTTTACTTCTTGTTTTATTGAATAGAGATATAAAGGAGATATTGGTGCCGACCTAGGGTTCTTAATATATATGTTCAATCAATCTGTATTCTTCAAAAAAATAAAAGAAGAAGAAAAGAAAGGGGATCTTGTTCACATTTTCAACAACAACAAAACATTTGTAAAATATGACTTAAAACTTTCAACAGAGATAACTTTTTACTCGGGTATCGAAAAGAATATTATAATATATCAAATCGAAGCTCGTATCAAATTACACATTATGATAAGGTCCTCCCTTCAAAAATCATTTTTGTACGCAAATTCCATCGTTTACATCACTTTGTGAGGGTTTAAAGTTTTGACTCACCATTTTTATTTTACTTACTTCTTCTTTTATTGAATAGAGATATAAAGGAGATATTGGTGCCGACCTAGGGTTCTTAATATATATGTTCAATCAATCTGTATTCTTCAAAAAAAATAAAAGAAGAAGAAAAGAAAGGGGATCTTGTTCACATTTTCAACAACAACAAAACATTTGTAAAATATGACTTAAAACTTTCAACAGAGATAACTTTTTACTCGGGTATCGAAAAGAATATTATAATATATCAAATCGAAGCTCGTATCAAATTACACATTATGATAAGGTCCTCCCTTCAAAAATCATTTTTGTACGCAAATTCCATCGTTTACATCACTTTGTGAGGGTTTAAAGTTTTGACGCACCATTTTTATTTTACTTACTTCTTGTTTTATTGAATAGAGATATAAAGGAGATATTGGTGCCGACCTAGGGTTCTTAATATATATGTTCAATCAATCTGTATTCTTCAAAAAAATAAAAGAAGAAGAAAAGAAAGGGGATCTTGTTCACATTTTCAACAACAACAAAACATTTGTAAAATATGAGTTAAAACTTTCAATGGAGATAACTTTTTACTCGGGTATCGAAAAGAATATTATAATATATCAAATCGAAGCTCGTATCAAATTACACATTATGATAAGGTCCTCCCTTCAAAAATCATTTTTGTACGCAAATTCCATCGTTTACATCACTTTGTGAGGGTTTAAAGTTTTGACGCACCATTTTTATTTTACTTCTTGTTTTATTGAATAGAGATATAAAGGAGATATTGGTGCCGACCTAGGGTTCTTAATATATATGTTCAATCAATCTGTATTCTTCAAAAAAATAAAAGAAGAAGAAAAGAAAGGGGATCTTGTTCACATTTTCAACAACAACAAAACATTTGTAAAATATGACTTAAAACTTTCAACAGAGATAACTTTTTACTCGGGTATCGAAAAGAATATTATAATATATCAAATCGAAGCTCGTATCAAATTACACATTATGATAAGGTCCTCCCTTCAAAAATCATTTTTGTACGCAAATTCCATCTTTTACATCACTTTGTGAGGGTTTAAAGTTTTGACGCACCATTTTTATTTTACTTCTTGTTTTATTGAATAGAGATATAAAGGAGATATTGGTGCCGACCTAGGGTTCTTAATATATATGTTCAATCAATCTGTATTCTTCAAAAAAATAAAAGAAGAAGAAAAGAAAGGGGATCTTGTTCACATTTTCAACAACAACAAAAAATTTGTAAAATATGACTTAAAACTTTCAACAGAGATAACTTTTTACTCGGGTATCGAAAAGAATATTATAATATATCAAATCGAAGCTCGTATCAAATTACACATTATGATAAGGTCCTCCCTTCAAAAATCATTTTTGTACGCAAATTCCATCGTTTACATCACTTTGTGAGGTTTAAAGTTTTTACGCACCATTTTTATTTTACTTCTTGTTTTATTGAATAGAGATATAAAGGAGATATTGGTGCCGACCTAGGGTTCTTAATATATATGTTCAATCAATCTGTATTCTTCAAAAAAATAAAAGAAGAAGAAAAGAAAGGGGATCTTGTTCACATTTTCAACAACAACAAAACATTTGTAAAATATGACTTAAAACTTTCAACAGAGATAACTTTTTACTCGGGTATCGAAAAGAATATTATAATATATCAAATCGAAGCTCGTATCAAATTACACATTATGATAAGGTCCTCCCTTCAAAAATCATTTTTGTACGCAAATTCCATCGTTTACATCACTTTGTGAGGGTTTAAAGTTTTGACGCACCATTTTTATTTTACTTCTTGTTTTATTGAATAGAGATATAAAGGAGATATTGGTGCCGACCTAGGGTTCTTAATATATATGTTCAATCAATCTGTATTCTTCAAAAAAATAAAAGAAGAAGAAAAGAAAGGGGATCTTGTTCACATTTTCAACAACAACAAAACATTTGTAAAATATGACTTAAAACTTTCAACAGAGATAACTTTTTACTCGGGTATCGAAAAGAATATTATAATATATCAAATCGAAGCTCGTATCAAATTACACATTATGATAAGGTCCTCCCTTCAAAAATCATTTTTGTACGCAAATTCCATCGTTTACATCACTTTGTGAGGGTTTAAAGTTTTGACGCACCATTTTTATTTTACTTCTTGTTTTATTGAATAGAGATATAAAGGAGATATTGGTGCCGACCTAGGGTTCTTAATATATATGTTCAATCAATCTGTATTCTTCAAAAAAATAAAAGAAGAAGAAAAGAAAGGGGATCTTGTTCACATTTTCAACAACAACAAAACATTTGTAAAATATGACTTAAAACTTTCAACAGAGATAACTTTTTACTCGGGTATCGAAAAGAATATTATAATATATCAAATCGAAGCTCGTATCAAATTACACATTATGATAAGGTCCTCCCTTCAAAAATCATTTTTGTACGCAAATTCCATCGTTTACATCACTTTGTGAGGGTTTAAAGTTTTGACGCACCATTTTTATTTTACTTCTTGTTTTATTGAATAGAGATATAAAGGAGATATTGGTGCCGACCTAGGGTTCTTAATATATATGTTCAATCAATCTGTATTCTTCAAAAAAATAAAAGAAGAAGAAAAGAAAGGGGATCTTGTTCACATTTTCAACAACAACAAAACATTTGTAAAATATGACTTAAAACTTTCAACAGAGATAACTTTTTACTCGGGTATCGAAAAGAATATTATAATATATCAAATCGAAGCTCGTATCAAATTACACATTATGATAAGGTCCTCCCTTCAAAAATCATTTTTGTACGCAAATTCCATCGTTTACATCACTTTGTGAGGGTTTAAAGTTTTGACGCACCATTTTTATTTTACTTCTTGTTTTATTGAATAGAGATATAAAGGAGATATTGGTGCCGACCTAGGGTTCTTAATATATATGTTCAATCAATCTGTATTCTTCAAAAAAAATAAAAGAAGAAGAAAAGAAAGGAGATCTTGTTCACATTTTCAACAACAACAAAACATTTGTAAAATATGAGTTAAAACTTTCAATGGAGATAACTTTTTACTCGGGTATCGAAAAGAATATTATAATATATCAAATCGAAGCTCGTATCAAATTACACATTATGATAAGGTCCTCCCTTCAAAAATCATTTTTGTACGCAAATTCCATCGTTTACATCACTTTGTGAGGGTTTAAAGTTTTGACGCACCATTTTTATTTTACTTACTTCTTCTTTTATTGAATAGATCTATAAAGGAGATATTGGTGCCGACCTAGGGTTCTTAATATATATGTTCAATCAATCTGTATTCTTCAAAAAAAATAAAAGAAGAAGAAAAGAAAGGGGATCTTGTTCACATTTTCAACAACAACAAAACATTTGTAAAATATGACTTAAAACTTTCAACAGAGATAACTTTTTACTCGGGTATCGAAAAGAATATTATAATATATCAAATCGAAGCTCGTATCAAATTACACATTATGATAAGGTCCTCCCTTCAAAAATCATTTTTGTACGCAAATTCCATCGTTTACATCACTTTGTGAGGGTTTAAAGTTTTGACGCACCATTTTTATTTTACTTCTTGTTTTATTGAATAGAGATATAAAGGAGATATTGGTGCCGACCTAGGGTTCTTAATATATATGTTCAATCAATCTGTATTCTTCAAAAAAATAAAAGAAGAAGAAAAGAAAGGGGATCTTGTTCACATTTTCAACAACAACAAAAAATTTGTAAAATATGACTTAAAACTTTCAACAGATAACTTTTTACTCGGGTATCGAAAAGAATATTATAATATATCAAATCGAAGCTCGTATCAAATTACACATTATGATAAGGTCCTCCCTTCAAAAATCATTTTTGTACGCAAATTCCATCGTTTACATCACTTTGTGAGGGTTTAAAGTTTTGACGCACCATTTTTATTTTACTTCTTGTTTTATTGAATAGAGATATAAAGGAGATATTGGTGCCGACCTAGGGTTCTTAATATATATGTTCAATCAATCTGTATTCTTCAAAAAAATAAAAGAAGAAGAAAAGAAAGGGGATCTTGTTCACATTTTCAACAACAACAAAACATTTGTAAAATATGACTTAAAACTTTCAACAGAGATAACTTTTTACTCGGGTATCGAAAAGAATATTATAATATATCAAATCGAAGCTCGTATCAAATTACACATTATGATAAGGTCCTCCCTTCAAAAATCATTTTTGTACGCAAATTCCATCGTTTACATCACTTTGTGAGGGTTTAAAGTTTTGACGCACCATTTTTATTTTACTTACTTCTTCTTTTATTGAATAGAGATATAAAGGAGATATTGGTGCCGACCTAGGGTTCTTAATATATATGTTCAATCAATCTGTATTCTTCAAAAAAAATAAAAGAAGAAGAAAAGAAAGGGGATCTTGTTCACATTTTCAACAACAACAAAACATTTGTAAAATATGACTTAAAACTTTCAACAGAGATAACTTTTTACTCGAGTATCGAAAAGAATATTATAATATATCAAATCGAAGCTCGTATCAAATTACACATTATGATAAGGTCCTCCCTTCAAAAATCATTTTTGTACGCAAATTCCATCGTTTACATCACTTTGTGAGGGTTTAAAGTTTTGACGCACCATTTTTATTTTACTTCTTGTTTTATTGAATAGAGATATAAAGGAGATATTGGTGCCGACCTAGGGTTCTTAATATATATGTTCAATCAATCTGTATTCTTCAAAAAAAATAAAAGAAGAAGAAAAGAAAGGGGATCTTGTTCACATTTTCAACAACAACAAAACATTTGTAAAATATGACTTAAAACTTTCAACAGAGATAACTTTTTACTCGGGTATCGAAAAGAATATTATAATATATCAAATCGAAGCTCGTATCAAATTACACATTATGATAAGGTCCTCCCTTCAAAAATCATTTTTGTACGCAAATTCCATCGTTTACATCACTTTGTGAGGGTTTAAAGTTTTGACGCACCATTTTTATTTTACTTACTTCTTGTTTTATTGAATAGAGATATAAAGGAGATATTGGTGCCGACCTAGGGTTCTTAATATATATGTTCAATCAATCTGTATTCTTCAAAAAAAATAAAAGAAGAGGAAAAGAAAGGAGATCTTGTTCACATTTTCAACAACAACAAAACATTTGTAAAATATGACTTAAAACTTTCAACAGAGATAACTTTTTACTCGGGTATCGAAAAGAATATTATAATATATCAAATCGAAGCTCGTATCAAATTACACATTATGATAAGGTCCTCCCTTCAAAAATCATTTTTGTACGCAAATTCCATCGTTTACATCACTTTGTGAGGGTTTAAAGTTTTGACGCACCATTTTTATTTTACTTCTTGTTTTATTGAATAGAGATATAAAGGAGATATTGGTGCCGACCTAGGGTTCTTAATATATATGTTCAATCAATCTGTATTCTTCAAAAAAAATAAAAGAAGAAGAAAAGAAAGGGGATCTTGTTCACATTTTCAACAACAACAAAACATTTGTAAAATATGACTTAAAACTTTCAACAGAGATAACTTTTTACTCGAGTATCGAAAAGAATATTATAATATATCAAATCGAAGCTCGTATCAAATTACACATTATGATAAGGTCCTCCCTTCAAAAATCATTTTTGTACGCAAATTCCATCGTTTACATCACTTTGTGAGGGTTTAAAGTTTTGACGCACCATTTTTATTTTACTTCTTGTTTTATTGAATAGAGATATAAAGGAGATATTGGTGCCGACCTAGGGTTCTTAATATATATGTTCAATCAATCTGTATTCTTCAAAAAAATAAAAGAAGAAGAAAAGAAAGGGGATCTTGTTCACATTTTCAACAACAACAAAAAATTTGTAAAATATGACTTAAAACTTTCAACAGATAACTTTTTACTCGGGTATCGAAAAGAATATTATAATATATCAAATCGAAGCTCGTATCAAATTACACATTATGATAAGGTCCTCCCTTCAAAAATCATTTTTGTACGCAAATTCCATCGTTTACATCACTTTGTGAGGGTTTAAAGTTTTGACGCACCATTTTTATTTTACTTCTTGTTTTATTGAATAGAGATATAAAGGAGATATTGGTGCCGACCTAGGGTTCTTAATATATATGTTCAATCAATCTGTATTCTTCAAAAAAAATAAAAGAAGAAGAAAAGAAAGGGGATCTTGTTCACATTTTCAACAACAACAAAACATTTGTAAAATATGACTTAAAACTTTCAACAGAGATAACTTTTTACTCGGGTATCGAAAAGAATATTATAATATATCAAATCGAAGCTCGTATCAAATTACACATTATGATAAGGTCCTCCCTTCAAAAATCATTTTTGTACGCAAATTCCATCGTTTACATCACTTTGTGAGGGTTTAAAGTTTTGACGCACCATTTTTATTTTACTTCTTGTTTTATTGAATAGAGATATAAAGGAGATATTGGTGCCGACCTAGGGTTCTTAATATATATGTTCAATCAATCTGTATTCTTCAAAAAAAATAAAAGAAGAAGAAAAGAAAGGGGATCTTGTTCACATTTTCAACAACAACAAAACATTTGTAAAATATGACTTAAAACTTTCAATGGAGATAACTTTTTACTCGAGTATCGAAAAGAATATTATAATATATCAAATCGAAGCTCGTATCAAATTACACATTATGATAAGGTCCTCCCTTCAAAAATCATTTTTGTACGCAAATTCCATCGTTTACATCACTTTGTGAGGGTTTAAAGTTTTGACGCACCATTTTTATTTTACTTCTTGTTTTATTGAATAGAGATATAAAGGAGATATTGTTGCCGACATAGGGTTCTTAATATATATGTTCAATCAATCTGTATTCTTCAAAAAAAATGAAAGAAGAGGAAAAGAAAGGAGATCTTGTTCACATTTTCAACAACAACAAAACATTTGTAAAATATGACTTAAAACTTTCAACAGAGATAAATTTTTACTCGGGTATCGAAAAGAATATTATAATATATCAAATCGAAGCTCGTATCAAATTACACATTATGATAAGGTCCTCCCTTCAAAAATCATTTTTGTACGCAAATTCCATCGTTTACATCACTTTGTGAGGGTTTAAAGTTTTGACGCACCATTTTTATTTTACTTCTTGTTTTATTGAATAGAGATATAAAGGAGATATTGGTGCCGACCTAGGGTTCTTAATATATATGTTCAATCAATCTGTATTCTTCAAAAAAAATAAAAGAAGAAGAAAAGAAAGGGGATCTTGTTCACATTTTCAACAAGAACAAAAAATTTGTAAAATATGACTTAAAACTTTCAATAGAGATAACTTTTTACTCGAGTATCGAAAAGAATATTATAATATATCAAATCGAAGCTCGTATCAAATTACACATTATGATAAGGTCCTCCCTTCAAAAATCATTTTTGTACGCAAATTCCATCGTTTACATCACTTTGTGAGGGTTTAAAGTTTTGACGCACCATTTTTATTTTACTTCTTGTTTTATTGAATAGAGATATAAAGGAGATATTGGTGCCGACCTAGGGTTCTTAATATATATGTTCAATCAATCTGTATTCTTCAAAAAAAATAAAAGAAGAAGAAAAGAAAGGGGATCTTGTTCACATTTTCAACAACAACAAAACATTTGTAAAATATGACTTAAAACTTTCAACAGAGATAACTTTTTACTCGAGTATCGAAAAGAATATTATAATATATCAAATCGAAGCTCGTATCAAATTACACATTATGATAAGGTCCTCCCTTCAAAAATCATTTTTGTACGCAAATTCCATCGTTTACATCACTTTGTGAGGGTTTAAAGTTTTGACGCACCATTTTTATTTTACTTCTTGTTTTATTGAATAGAGATATAAAGGAGATATTGGTGCCGACCTAGGGTTCTTAATATATATGTTCAATCAATCTGTATTCTTCAAAAAAATAAAAGAAGAAGAAAAGAAAGGAGATCTTGTTCACATTTTCAACAACAACAAAACATTTGTAAAATATGACTTAAAACTTTCAACAGAGATAACTTTTTACTCGGGTATCGAAAAGAATATTATAATATATCAAATCGAAGCTCGTATCAAATTACACATTATGATAAGGTCCTCCCTTCAAAAATCATTTTTGTACGCAAATTCCATCGTTTACATCACTTTGTGAGGGTTTAAAGTTTTGACGCACCATTTTCATTTTACTTACTTCTTGTTTTATTGAATAGAGATATAAAGGAGATATTGGTGCCGACCTAGGGTTCTTAATATATATGTTCAATCAATCTGTATTCTTCAAAAAAAATAAAAGAAGAAGAAAAGAAAGGGGATCTTGTTCACATTTTCAACAACAACAAAACATTTGTAAAATATGACTTAAAACTTTCAACAGAGATAACTTTTTACTCGGGTATCGAAAAGAATATTATAATATATCAAATCGAAGCTCGTATCAAATTACACATTATGATAAGGTCCTCCCTTCAAAAATCATTTTTGTACGCAAATTCCATCGTTTACATCACTTTGTGAGGGTTTAAAGTTTTGACGCACCATTTTTATTTTACTTACTTCTTGTTTTATTGAATAGAGATATAAAGGAGATATTGGTGCCGACCTAGGGTTCTTAATATATATGTTCAATCAATCTGTATTCTTCAAAAAAAATAAAAGAAGAGGAAAAGAAAGGAGATCTTGTTCACATTTTCAACAACAACAAAACATTTGTAAAATATGACTTAAAACTTTCAACAGAGATAACTTTTTACTCGGGTATCGAAAAGAATATTATAATATATCAAATCGAAGCTCGTATCAAATTACACATTATGATAAGGTCCTCCCTTCAAAAATCATTTTTGTACGCAAATTCCATCGTTTACATCACTTTGTGAGGGTTTAAAGTTTTGACGCACCATTTTTATTTTACTTCTTGTTTTATTGAATAGAGATATAAAGGAGATATTGGTGCCGACCTAGGGTTCTTAATATATATGTTCAATCAATCTGTATTCTTCAAAAAAATAAAAGAAGAAGAAAAGAAAGGGGATCTTGTTCACATTTTCAACAACAACAAAAAATTTGTAAAATATGACTTAAAACTTTCAACGTAGATTACTTTTTACTCGGGTATCGAAAAGAATATTATAATATATCAAATCGAAGCTCGTATCAAATTACACATTATGATAAGGTCCTCCCTTCAAAAATCATTTTTGTACGCAAATTCCATCGTTTACATCACTTTGTGAGGGTTTAAAGTTTTGACGCACCATTTTTATTTTACTTACTTCTTGTTTTATTGAATAGAGATATAAAGGAGATATTGGTGCCGACCTAGGGTTCTTAATATATATGTTCAATCAATCTGTATTCTTCAAAAAAAAAATAAGAGAAGAGGAAAAGAAAGGAGATCTTGTTCACATTTTCAACAACAACAAAACATTTGTAAAATATGAGTTAAAACTTTCAATGGAGATAACTTTTTACTCGGGTATCGAAAAGAATATTATAATATATCAAATCGAAGCTCGTATCAAATTACACATTATGATAAGGTCCTCCCTTCAAAAATCATTTTTGTACGCAAATTCCATCGTTTACATCACTTTGTGAGGGTTTAAAGTTTTGACGCACCATTTTTATTTTACTTCTTGTTTTATTGAATAGAGATATAAAGGAGATATTGGTGCCGACCTAGGGTTCTTAATATATATGTTCAATCAATCTGTATTCTTCAAAAAAAATAAAAGAAGAAGAAAAGAAAGGGGATCTTGTTCACATTTTCAACAACAACAAAACATTTGTAAAATATGACTTAAAACTTTCAACAGAGATAACTTTTTACTCGGGTATCGAAAAGAATATTATAATATATCAAATCGAAGCTCGTATCAAATTACACATTATGATAAGGTCCTCCCTTCAAAAATCATTTTTGTACGCAAATTCCATCGTTTACATCACTTTCCGAGGCTTTTAAAGTTTTGACGCACCATTTTTATTTTACTTCTTGTTTTATTGAATAGAGATATAAAGGAGATATTGGTGCCGACCTAGGGTTCTTAATATATATGTTCAATCAATCTGTATTCTTCAAAAAAAATAAAAGAAGAAGAAAAGAAAGGGGATCTTGTTCACATTTTCAACAACAACAAAACATTTGTAAAATATGACTTAAAACTTTCAACAGAGATAACTTTTTACTCGAGTATCGAAAAGAATATTATAATATATCAAATCGAAGCTCGTATCAAATTACACATTATGATAAGGTCCTCCCTTCAAAAATCATTTTTGTACGCAAATTCCATCGTTTACATCACTTTGTGAGGGTTTAAAGTTTTGACGCACCATTTTTATTTTACTTCTTGTTTTATTGAATAGAGATATAAAGGAGATATTGGTGCCGACCTAGGGTTCTTAATATATATGTTCAATCAATCTGTATTCTTCAAAAAAATAAAAGAAGAAGAAAAGAAAGGGGATCTTGTTCACATTTTCAACAACAACAAAAAATTTGTAAAATATGACTTAAAACTTTCAACGTAGATAACTTTTTACTCGGGTATCGAAAAGAATATTATAATATATCAAATCGAAGCTCGTATCAAATTACACATTATGATAAGGTCCTCCCTTCAAAAATCATTTTTGTACGCAAATTCCATCGTTTACATCACTTTGTGAGGGTTTAAAGTTTTGACGCACCATTTTTATTTTACTTCTTGTTTTATTGAATAGAGATATAAAGGAGATATTGGTGCCGACCTAGGGTTCTTAATATATATGTTCAATCAATCTGTATTCTTCAAAAAAAATAAGAGAAGAGGAAAAGAAAGGGGATCTTGTTCACATTTTCAACAACAACAAAACATTTGTAAAATATGACTTAAAACTTTCAACAGAGATAACTTTTTACTCGGGTATCGAAAAGAATATTATAATATATCAAATCGAAGCTCGTATCAAATTACACATTATGATAAGGTCCTCCCTTCAAAAATCATTTTTGTACGCAAATTCCATCGTTTACATCACTTTGTGAGGGTTTAAAGTTTTGACGCACCATTTTTATTTTACTTACTTCTTGTTTTATTGAATAGAGATATAAAGGAGATATTGGTGCCGACCTAGGGTTCTTAATATATATGTTCAATCAATCTGTATTCTTCAAAAAAAAATAAGAGAAGAGGAAAAGAAAGGAGATCTTGTTCACATTTTCAACAACAACAAAACATTTGTAAAATATGACTTAAAACTTTCAACAGAGATAACTTTTTACTCGGGTATCGAAAAGAATATTATAATATATCAAATCGAAGCTCGTATCAAATTATTGATGAGTGCTCAAAAAGCACTAAAATAACCATGATTTTATGCACATTAATTGATTAAAAATATATATATTTATATGTTTTATCATATATTTATATAAATTTGTCTTTTTCGGAATCACGGGTATTTTTATTGTTTTTCAGGAATTTTGGCCTAAAAACGCAATGTAAAGACTCAAAGAAGAATACTTGAAGCAATACATCACAAATAAATTAATAAATAAGTGGAAAAAGGTCAACAAACATGGAAAAATTGGACAAAATGGGTCGAAAAGGTCATGTCAAAAGACGGAAAATCGCCACAGCCAAATTTACTTCATACACACACAGGCCATATAGAGTCACACATACAAGGCACTGTTGATACACATAAGCTACAGAGCTGCCGCGCACATACATATTACACATGGCAAGCGCCGAAGCAATGGCTAATACAAGTCAGCCACACGCGCCTCGCTGCTTTTGACCCATTTTTCACGTGTAGCAGCTTCTATGACGTCACGATGACGTCATTGATGACCTCAAAGATGTCCACTACACGTTTTTTTATTTTTTTTATATTTTTTTAACATTTTTTTACTCATTTTTTCTCTCCATCCTCACCTATAAATACCCCTCTTCCATTCACTTCAAAACACACCTCAAAACCACACTTCTCTCTTCTTTCTTTCTCTCATTTCTTAGTTTTTGAGTTTTTCTTAGTTTCTTTCTTAGTTTCTAAGCTTTTCTTAGTTTTTCTCTTAGTTTTTAGTTCAATTCTCTTAGGTTTAGAGTTCTTCTCTTTTTGAGAGGAACTTGTAATGTTTTTGTAATAATTTAGATTTTTGATTCAATAAATGGAAGTGCAAATTCCGCTTGAGGTTTTCTAGCAACTGAATAGCGTCAAGTTCGTAAGGATTTTATTTTCTTTACGCTTATTTTTATGCTTTATTCTTACATGTTATATTTAATTTGTCCGTGATTAAATTTAACTGTGCTAGCTGCTTATAATCATGATATAATAATAACGTTGTTATGCTTGTAAATATTAAATAGGTGAAAATTTCTAAAATGAATTGATTTTATTTTTATTCAAGATTTTATATTAAGGATGTTAGAGAGAAATATATTATTTTTCATTACAAACTTAAATCAAGATTAGACTTTAAGGTTTAGTTATCCTGCCTAATTTAGAGTAGTGCTCTTTATTTGTTGGTACAATCGCCTTAGTTAGAGTGAAGCTCTATTTCAAAAGTTTTTATAAGAATTATTAT
Organism: Hippophae rhamnoides; assembly: GCA_033030585.1. Lineage (NCBI taxonomy): Eukaryota > Viridiplantae > Streptophyta > Magnoliopsida > Rosales > Elaeagnaceae > Hippophae > Hippophae rhamnoides. The sequence goes on from JAVHJT010000060.1 coordinate 159,417, forward strand.
GTGAAAATGTATTGACAACATGTTTTCAATAGTGGTTTTAAAACTTGAAAGTTAGTACTTGATAACTAAATTCTTGGGTTTAATTTGGACACCTTGAATAAAGTTTAAACCGTCTAACCCCACCAAAGGTGGCATTTAAATGGTTCATTTTCAATCTCTTAGAAAAAGGAATTAATTTAATTAACCAAATTAGTTATCAACCCCACCCATAGGTGTTAATTGATTTGTTTAGTTAACAAAGAATATCTAACCCCACCAAAGGTGGTATTCATACAAAAAAGAGAGAATCAATAAAATATCAATTTATATCTTTAATAACCTAGATAATACGAGCAAGCATAATTAATTTAGTTATTATATCCATAAATACTCCACTAATATAAATGATAAAATTTGCATGAATATTTATTGAATCAGATTTATATTTATTTATTGAATTTGTATCTATGTTTATTTTTTTATTATATTTAATTAATCAGATATATGTTTATTTTATGTTATTAGATTAGAACACAAAACCAAACTATCGCGACAGGATGTTTAGGATTTAATTTCGCTTTTAAAAGTTTGAATAATAAATTAAGAACCACATACATTCCTTCCTTAGATCGACTCTAGTATACTTATCATTTTCTACGAAATGATTCGCACTTGCAAGAGTTTTACAAATATTAAAACCAAAGTATTTAGAATTGGCGATGCCGCTTTTACCATCAAGTTTTCATGTCACGGAAGGAATAAGCTTTTAATTTATTTATCAAAATTTTAAAAATATTTTTGTGTTGTAAATAATTGTGATTTTTTTTAAAAAAAATAAATAAATAAATAAAATAAAAAAATAAAAAAAAATAATAATAAAAAAATAAAAATAAAAAAATAAAAATAAAAATTTTTAATCAAATTTCAAATTTCATAAAAAATAAATAAAAAAATAATAAAAAAATAAAAAAATAATAAAAATAAAAATTAAAAAAAATAAAAAAAAAAAATTTTAAATAGTAAAAAAATAATTTAGAAATTCGAAATTTGAAGTAAAAAGTTTTTACCGTTCATGAATAGTAAAAAAAATAGTAAAAAAAAAAAAATTTTAGTAAAAAAAATAATTTAGAAATTAAATTTGAAGTAAAAAGTTTTTACCGCTCATGAATAGTAAAAAAAATAATAAAAAAAATTTAAAAAAAAAAAATTAAAAATTTTAAGTTAATAAGAAATAAGATAGCGTGAATAGTAAAATAAAATTACCGTCAGAAAAAAAAAAAAAAAAAAATTAAAAAAAAAAAAAAAAAATTTAAAAATTTTAAGTTAATAAGAAATAAGATAGCGTGAATAGTAAAATAAAATTATCGTTCCTAAAAAAAAAAAACTAAAAGACATAAAAAGTAAAAATCTAAGGGAGTTCTGTCTGGGAGACTAGTTCTTTCAAGCCTTTCAGGCTAATTAGTCTTTCCTGGGAACGTTGTTCGCTAGAGAGTTGGTTTTTAAGCGAGCCATGACCACCATTCTTTCCTAACACTCTTCGTTAATACTGATTATGTTATTTAAAAAAAAAAAAAAAAAAATTAAAAAAAAAAAAAAAAAAAACAAAAAAAAATTGTCCAGTGTTTGTATTAAATGCCATGGAAAATTTCTCTAATTTTCTTTTATTTTTGTTGACAGGAGTTTTAAATTTACGCTTAAAAATAGTCTACGCGTGGTAGAGATCCTTAGAAACCCCCTTACACCATATGTAAATAATATTCATAAATTTAAACAAGTGTCAACAACACCTGATTCTACCCATCAACCTCGATTTTGAGCCAAACATAGAATCAAGTCTTAATCCTTTACTAGAACCAAAAGAAATGGAAGAAAACCAACATGTCGTGGAAACCACGATGAAGGAGTTTGCAAGACCTATGATTGGCACTAAGAATCGCCGCTATCCATTGGGAGAGGTCGCTCGAATTACGACCTTAAAAATATTCATTTTTCTACGCTTCCTTCCTTCTACGGGCTACCTAATGAAGATTCTCTTTCCTTTACGAGAGATTTCTATGCTACGGTCCAAACATTCCCCTCGGTATTCTAAACGAGGATCACTTAGAATGAGATGTTTTCCCTACACCTTAAAGGATAAGGCCAAAGCTTGGTCGATGTCACTTCCCCTGTGTTCTCTCGATGACACGGGTCAAATTTACAACAAATTCATGGGAAAATTCTATTCCCATCAAAAACATCGAAATGTAGAGGAAAGATTGCTACTTTCTCTCGTATGGAAGGAGAACCATTCCACGAAGCTGGGGATAGGTTCAAAATGTTTCTCACTCAATGTCCTCATCATAGCTTTCCCTACAGCTGCAGTAACCAATTCTTTTACGATGGACTTACACAACAATGTCGCTCATTGTCGACAACGCCGCGAGGAGCAATAGGAGAAAAACTGCATCGAAACGTATAATCTCTTTGAGATGTCAAGTGCTAATTCCCACAGTAAAAGCTCCCGAGTGAGAAAAGTCGGTGTTCATGAAATCGACTCCAAGAATGAAGTTCAACAACAACTTGTTCAACTGACTAAGCAAGTTGCCCTTCTCGCTACACAAACAAACACAAATAATGAACAATATGGTTTGGATAGCAACAAGGGACAAGGGACTCAAGCCTCGTCCATATCAAGGAGATACAACCTGACCTCGAAAGGTGTTAATGTGTCGGGAGCATATCAACAGAGACCAAGGTTTGATCCCAATTCAAATACCTATAATCCCGGGTGGAGAAGTCATCCAAATTTCTCTCGAGGCAAAACAACCCTCATTTCCCTCAAAGCTCAAACCAAAGGGCCAAGAATTCCACCCACCTATTCCAAGAAGCATTCCAAATAAACCAACCTCGAGGACAACTTGAATTCTTTTATTCAAGTTTGTAGGATAATCAGCCTAAAACCAATCAACGGTTGGACTCTCGTGGAAGCTTCAATCAAAAAGGTGGAAGTTCAAGTTGAACAGCTTAGTTGAACATTTGCAAAAAGGCAAAGACTAAATTGAAACTTAAATGAATTCAATGAAGAGGAGACATTGAGTTTTTCATTCTCAATCTCCGAGCAACGCCTTACTAGAAGACGATAAATTTTAGTCCTACATGAGGTCACCCATTATTGTATTTTCCTTTGTTTTAGTTTGCGTGTAAAAAAAAAAAAAAAAAAAAAAAATTTCAAATGAAATAAATTTGCTTGTGTTCAAAAATTGTGTCCCTTCGTTTAAATTAAAATTAAAAAAAAAAAAAAAAAAAAAGGTTCCTTGCATTTTTAGAGATATCTACTATTGTTTTTAAGAGCAAAATGTTGATTCACAATAGAGTGAGGATCATTTTCAACTACAAACAACCATGGAGATGTCAAGATAGGCGGAAAAAGATGAAAGACTATACAATGCCAATCATTGGCAATGTAACTTCCTAAGATCCAATTGCAAGAGGCTGCAAGGAATTATGAATTGAAAAAGATTCATTATTCTTTGTTGCCTTCCTTTTACGGTATCCCTAATGAAGATCCTTTGCATTTCATTCGAGAATTCTATGCTATTGTCCAAACCTTTCCACTACATGCAATTAATGAAGATCAACTTAGGATGAGGTGTTTTCCTTACACTCTCAAAGATAAAGCTTGGTCATGGTTCATTACTCTACAAATGTTCTCTTAAAACTTGGGAGGCAAATATGAAATTTTTACGGGTAGGTTCTATTCCCATCAAAAGACTGCTGATCTAAGAACAAAGATAGCAACATTTTCTCAAATGAATGAAGAGCCCTTTCATTTAAGCTTGGGAACGATTCAAACTCCTTTTCATTCAATGTCAAAATCATAGCTTTCCACTACAGCCTACAAAACCAATTCTTTTTACGATGGATTGACACCGCAGAGTCAATACATGGTTGATAATGTCACCGGAGGTGTCAGAGAGAAAAGACGCAGAGGAAACCTATAATCTCTATGAGCTATCGGGTTCTAATTCCCAACAAAGAGGTGGTAGAAGGAAAGCAAAGGTCAATGAAGTCGGCTTTGATAATGAGATAACCTTGCAACTTGTCAATTGACTAAACAAGTGAAATTCCTCACGCCTCACCAAATTTCAAATCAAGAGGTATGTGGAGCAGTGTTGTTCAATCGGGTACGGTACTCATAATTATTCAAATACTTGTGATTCTAGTGTCGATGCCATGAGGAAGTCCAATATTTTCAAAAGTATCATCCAAACACCTATGATCACCCAACCTACAACCACCCTTACCCACCAAGCCAATCTTTTAAACCAACCTTAAGATAGCTTGAATGCTTTTATTCAAGTTAGTCGTGACAACCAACTGATGACTAATCAAAGGTTGAACACCATGGAGGCTTCTGCTAAAAGAATTGAATCTAAAGTTGGGCAACCTGGCCAACAAATGCAAAAGAAAGAACCAGGAAAGTTGCCCTACCAACCGTAACAAGCAAAAGATGTTAGAACCCTTCAAGTGGTAAGGTAGTCAATACCAAGTATTCGAAATCTCTAAACTACCTTGTAGTTCATTTAACAAAGAAGGCGACATTCTAATCTCACAAAAAGGAGAAACAAGTGTTAAACTTCACAAGCTTTCTCAAAACTCATCGTGGTCATCCGACACTCCCAAAATTCAAAAGACAAATGTAACCACACCGTATGCAAGTACCTTTTCCCCACCGCTTGAAAGAATCCAAACAAGACAAGCAATTCAATGATCTTTTTAATATGCTCTCTAAAGTAAATATCAATTCACCATTATTAGAAGTGATCACGAACGTGCCCTCACATGCCAAGTTTTCCAAAGACTGGAACACTAAGAAAAGGAGGTATGAATCGAATGAACGAGTAGTAGTATCGTAAATTTCTAGCTACCAGATTTCAAGACAAACTACCCCTAAGTTGAAAGACCCTGGAAGTTTTATTATAAACATAACTACGGGGATAGGAAGGTTGCTAAAGCAATGCTTGATTTAGGTGCTAGTATAAATTTGATGCCCTACTCTATATTCTCACAAATTTCAATCTAGGGATTTAAAACCCACAACTATGTCCCCGCAACTTGCAGATAGATCTCTTAAATATCCGTAGGAATAGTTGAGGATGTTTTGGTACAGTAGACAAACCGATAATACCCGTTGACTTTCAGTGGTTCCTCGATATGCAAGAAAATCCCATTGGACAGAGAGCATACAATATTGCTTGGTAGACCATTTATGGCAACTACTAAAACTATTATTGATGTCCAAGATGGAAATTTGACAATGACAGCCTTAGGAGAGACTGCTCATTTCAAAGTTTTTGATTCTTCACCTTTCCCTTCTATTTCTCGCCATCGATGAAATATTCGAAGTTGATCCTTTGGATAATCTTGTCCAAAACACCTTTTTCCAAACCGTATCAAGACAAGCTTGAAACCGTTCTTACACTTGAAAAGGTTGAAGAAGATTTAGATGAAGAAATTAAGGGTACCTTGAACAACTAGACAATAATGAAGTGATGACAAAATCTAGTACACTTTTAAATCTACCCAAATTCTTCATCCGTTAAAGAGGCCAATCCACCCGAACTTGAACTCAAAGACTTACCCGAGCACTTAAAATATGTGTTTTTGGGAGAAGGAGAAACATATCCAAAGGATAATTTCTTCAACCTTGACCAAATCACAAGAAAAAGAACTCATCAAAGTTGCTTAAACAATTAAGAAATCTATAGGTTCGAGTATAGTGGATATAAGAGGCATTAGTCCAACAATGTGTATGCACAAGATCAACTTGGAGGATGGTGCTAAACCCGTACGAGAGGCCCAAAGAAGACTAAACCCAAACATGCAAGAGGTAGTTAAAAAGGAAATCCTTAAATTATTAGAAGAAGGGATTATCTATCCTATCATGGATAAGAAGCTGGTTAGTCCAAAGGTACGTGGTACCAAAGAAATCAGATAACAGCTTGTTAAAAATGATAAAAGTGAATTAGTGCCCACTAGAATAATCACCGGATGGAGAATGTGTATAGATTTTAGGAAACTAAATTTATATACCTAAAAGGATCACTTTCCTCTTCCATTCATTGATCAAATGTTGGAAAGATTAGTCAAGTACCTAATTTTACCGCTTTTTGGATGGACTGCCTGGATATTATCAAGTACCCATAGCACCGTAAGATCGTGAAAAGACCACATTTACATGTCCTTTTGGGACATTTGCTTTTCGCAGAATGCCATTTGGGTTATGCAATGCCCCCGCCACTTTCCGTAGATGCATGATATCTATTTTCTCGACATGGTGGAGAAATTCATTGAAATTTTCATGGACGATTTCTCTGCCTTTGGGAACTCATTTGATGATTGCTTACATAAATTGACTTTGGTTTTAGAAAGATGCATTGAATGCAATCTAACCCTTAGTTGGGAGAAAAGTCATTTTATGGTTCAACAAGGGATAGTTTTGGGACATATAATTTCAAACAAGTGGTATTGAAGTTGATAAGGCAAAAGTTGAATTGATATCCAAACTACCTCCCCTACATCCGTATGCGGGATAAGAAGCTTCTTGGGACATGCAGGATTTTACAGACGATTTATTAAAGATTTCTCTAAAATAAGTCGCCCTTATGTAACTTACTATCCAAAGATGCTGAATTTGACTTCAACAATGACCGCCTTATTTCCTTTAATACCTTGAAAGAGAAACTAACATCTACCCCTGTTATAATGGCACCAAACTGGTCTTTACCTTTTGAGATAATGTGTGACGCTTCTGATTATGCAATAGGAGCAGTCCTGGGACAAAGAGTGGATAAGCGTTTACATGTCATCTACTATGCTAGCAAAACACTCAACGATGCCCAAATGAATTACACCACCACTGAAAAGGAATTCTTGGCTATAGTATTCTCTTTAGACAAATTTCGGTCTTATTTAGTAGGATCTAAAGTGATTGTACATTCTCGATCACGCCGCTTTAAGATACCTATTAAGTAAACCAAATGCCAAGCCAAGATTAATCGTGCTGGTCTTACTCTTACAAGAATTTGACCTAGAAATCAAGGATAAGAAAGGCAAAGGAAAACTTAGTAGCCGACCATTTGTCTAGGTTGATTTCTCGACTTCAATTCTCTTAAAGATGAGAGTAATGACGATATAGTTGAAACCTTTCCCGATGAATGCTTATTTTTCATAGGTCCGAACCCATGGTATTGATATTGTAAACTATCTTGCCATCGGTGTTTTGCGACCTAACACTTCATATCAGACAAGAAAAGGTTTTTTAAAACTATTAAGGACTATTTCTGACGACCCTTATTTATACAAGATTGGTCAAGATCAAGTCATCCTGAGATGTGTACCGTAAGAAGAACATAAGAGCATTCTCGACTTTTGTCATGAACTTCATCATGGGTCATTTTGGAGGTGAAAAGACAGCCCGTAAGATATTACAAATTGATTCTTTTGGCCCACTCTTTTTAAAGATGCTCATATGTTTTCAGTGCACAATGTGATGTATGTCAAAGAACAGAAACATAAGCAAAAGAGATGAAATGCCTTTGACATCTAATTTAGTTGTTGAACTCTTTCGATGTAATGTGGATTGACTTCACGGGTCCTTTTCCCCCATCTAATGGTTTTCAATACATTTTGGTTGTGTGGATTACGTGGTCCAAGTGGGTGTAAGCTATCCCCACCAAAACCAATGATGCTAATGTTGTTGTGAAATTCTTGAAAGATTTCATATTCAAGAGGGTTCTAACGCCTAGAGCTATAATAAGTGATTGAGGTAGCCATTTTTGTAACAAACTCTTTGATGGAGTACTAAACAAGTACAACATCACACATAAAGTAGCTACTCCATATCATCCTCAAACTTCCTATTAGTGGAAGTGAGCAATAGGCAAATTAAGGGAATACCGGAACGCACCGTGCGTCCGTCAAGGAAGGATTGGGCATTTAAGCTAAATGATGCCTTACGGGCATACCGCACCGCTTACAAAACACCTATCGGGACGAGCCCTTACCGGTTAATCTTGGGAAAGCATGCCACCTTCCAGCTTGAACTTGAACACAAAGCTTATCGGGCAATTAAAGAGTTAAACATGGATTTAGATAAAGCAGTGAAAAACGATTACTCCAGCCTTCATGAGTTGGAAGAAATTAGGAATGAAGCCTACATGAATGCCAAATTATACAAGGAGCGTACTAAGCGCTATCATGACAAGAGGCTAGTTCCTAAGACTCTTCACCCTGGAATGAAAGTTCTTTTATTTAACTCTCGCTTGAGATTGTTTCCGTGAAAGTCGAGATCAAGATGGGATGGACCATTCAAAATAGTTCAAGTATTTGAACATGGAGTAGTGGAACTATTGGACTCCAAGACACAAAAACGCTCAAAGTCAATGGCCATCGTGTCAAGCCTTATTTAGAAGAACCAAACAACATTGTCAAATGGATTGCATTTGGTCGAGTAACCCTTAGCACCAAAAAGATACGTCTTGCTAAGACGTTAAACTAAGCGCTGGATGGGAGGCAACCCATCATTTTAGGTAAAAAAAAAACAATAAAAAAAAAGTAAAAAAAAAATAAAAATAAACAAAAATAAAAATAAATAAATAAAAATAAATAAAAAATAAAATTTTTTTGTTTGTTATTTGTTTTATTTACTTAATTTTATTGTTTATTTCATTTTAATTACATGTGAATAATTTTTAAATTGTTAAAACTAAAAGTATTTGTTGAGATGTTAGAAGTTTACAATGACCGTCTGTATACACTTTAATGATGAATATGATGGATGCACCTCGCATTTTCCATTACTACTTGCACATTCTCGTGAAATAGGTAATCTTTCTTCTTTTCTCTCTTTATCTTTAATTTACGCTTGTTATATTGAGGACAATGTAACTTCTAGGTTGGGGATGGTGAAAAGTTACCATACTTAATTAAAAAAAATAATAAAAAAAAAAACTTTTCTCACAAAAATTTATCATTTCTTTAAATCAAATTTAAGTAAATAGTTAAGTCTTTTGTACTGTTAGATTAATTTTTGAAAACATATCATGAAATATTTTGTAATTATTTTTGATAATTAGTTAGTTTTTGTCATAATTAGTATTTCTTGATAAGATGTAGAAATTATATCAAACCCAAAATCTGTGTTTATGAGTTTTTTTTAGTGGAGACTACCTTTGTGAGATATAATTTGAGCCTAATTTCCTTTATTCAGAGTGAAATATATATTTTTTCTACTCCAAACACATTTCTTATTTCTTCAAATTTTTAGATGATCTCTATAGGTATTAGCATTGAATGTATGAATTTTTTTCATCTTAATAGAGTATCATATATTTTTGATTATTATTTTTGCTTAGATTAAATGATTTGAGTAGAAATTGATAGTATATGCTTATATCTCATTTATGCATGACTACTACAAAAACAAAAAGACATATCTGGGTTACCTAAACCAAGATCAAAATGTAAAAGCCACAAAATTAACCACTCACCAAAATCCAAAGAAATGTACAATCAGATAATGGGTTGACTCTCTAAAAAATACACATATTGAAAAATATCTACGTAAAAAATAAAGAGAGAGATAAAAATAGTATCATCTACATACTATAACCCGCATTGCCTACAAAGTTGTGAGTAAAGGCTAATTACAAAAGAAAGATATAAGAAGTAATTCCCTAAAAAGTCATTGCAATTTCTTCATTTGTAAAAGGCATATATCTTGGAATTCTTTCTTAATGAGTTTGATTTACGCATGAAAATAATTTTTATATATGATATCTTTATAATTTATACATTTGATTCCTTTCATGAGATCAATGTTAAAATAACACTTTGAGCCTTTATTCTTTATACATATGCGAACATATTAGTTCATTTCTATACATCAACTCTTTCGCATATAAATTAGTATGAGTGTTTGAACCCATAGGATTCAAGAGTTTTGAGAGTATTGACTTGTGAGGAATAGAGTCGTCGAATTCGATTCATGACACCGAAATTGGGTGAAATTTTAAATTGATACATTTTTGATATGAAATATGAAAATGATTTTCGACTAATTATTATAATAAATCATGATTGTTTAAAGAGATTAAAATAACTTATGCTTGAGATTTTAATTATGATCTTAAAGGAGATTAAAAAGTATGAGACATTTTTGTGAGATGTTGATAATTTGTGATTTTGTTGTAAATTTAATTTTTAAGTTGTTTGTTTTTATTGTTTCTTTTGTTTTTACATTTAGTACAATGTTTGTGGGTATCATTATCGAAAACCCTCACGAGACTCAAACTCGTCCACTAAGGCAACCTAGTGGGTTTAAAGGCTTGTTGCATAGGCTAAATGCAACCGTGTCAATCCACGGAAGTGATTTAGGATAGTTTAATTTTTAGTTTTTATCGCTTCTCTTGCTAAGGGACTAGCAAGAAGTTCGGTCGGGGTTGTGATGAGTGCTCAAAAAGCACTAAAATAACCATGATTTTATGCACATTAATTGATTAAAAATATATATATTTATATGTTTTATCATATATTTATATAAATTTGTCTTTTTCGAATCACGGTATTTTTATTGTTTTTCAGAATTTTGGCCTAAAAACGCAATGTAAAGACTCAAAGAAGAATACTTGAAGCAATACATCACAAATAAATTAATAAATAAGTGGAAAAAGGTCAACAAACATGGAAAAATTGGAGAAAATGGGCCGAAAAGGGCAAAAATGACAAAAGATCGGAAATCACACAATCGCGCCCACTACCAGCTAAATACCAAGGGCCAGCCGCGTCACAAGCGTTGATTTGCTTCGCGCACAAGCAGCTGGCACTGTTCACGCTGAAGGCCGCGCGGCCGCTTCAACACACAAATAGCGCCAATGCTGCCAGCGCGCCCAACGCGTTTTTGACCCATTTTTCACGTGTAGCAGCCCCTATGACGTCATGATGACGTCATTGATGACCTCAGCATGTCCACTACACGTTTTTTATTTTTTTTATATTTTTTTTAACATTTTTTTACTCATTTTTTCTCTCCATCCTCACCTATAAATACCCCTCTTCCATTCACTTCAAAACACACCTCAAAACCACACTTCTCTCTTCTTTCTTTCTCTCATTTCTTAGTTTTTGAGTTTTTCTTAGTTTCTTTCTTAGTTTCTAAGCTTTTCTTAGTTTTTCTCTTAGTTTTTAGTTCAATTCTCTTAGGTTTAGAGTTCTTCTCTTTTTGAGAGGAACTTGTAATGTTTTTGTAATAATTTAGATTTTTGATTCAATAAATGGAAGTGCAAATTCCGCTTGGAGGTTTTCTAGCAACGGAATAGCGTCAAGTTCTCGTAAGGATTTTATTTTCTTTACGCTTATTTTTATGGTTTATTGTTAGATGTTATATTTAATTTGTCTGTGATTAAATTTAACTGTGCTAGTTGCTTATAATCATGATATAATAATAACGTTGTTATGCTTGTAAATATTAAATAGGTGAAAATTTCTAAAATGAATTGATTTTATTTTTATTCAAGATTTTATATTAAGGATGTTAGAGAGAAATATATTATTTTTCATTACAAACTTAAATCAAGATTAGACTTTAAGGTTTAGTTATCCTGCCTAATTTAGAGTAGTGCTCTTTTATTTGTTGGTACAATCGCCCGTAGTTAGAGTGAAGCTCTATTTCAAAAGTTTTTATAAGAATTATTATGTGAAAATGTATTGACAACATGTTTTCAATAGTGGTTTTAAAACTTGAAAGTTAGTACTCGGATAACTAAATTCTTGGGTTTAATTTGGACACCTTGAATAAAGTTTAAATTGTCTAACCCCACCAAAGGTGGCATTTAAATGGTTCATTTTCAATCTCTTAGAAAAAGGAATTAATTTAATTAACCAAATTAGTTATCAACCCCACCCATAGGTGTTAATTGATTTGTTTAGTTAACAAAGAATATCTAACCCCACCAAAGGTGGTATTCATACAAAAAGAGAGAATCAATAAAATATCAATTTATATCTTTAATAACCTAGATAATATGAGCAAGCATAATTAATTTAGTTATTATATCCATAAATACTCCACTAATATAAATGATAAAATTTGCATGAATATTTATTGAATCTATATTTATATTTATTTATTGAATTTGTATCTATGTTTATTTTTTTATTATATTTAATTAATCAGATATATGTTTATTTTATGTTATTAGATTAGGAACACAAAAACCAAAACTATCGTGACAGGATGTTTAGGATTTAATTTCGTTTTTAAAAGTTTGAATAATAAATTAAGAACCACATACATTCCTTCCTTAGATCGACCTTGGGAGTATACTTATCATTTTCTACGAAATGATTCGTGCACTTGCGAGAGTTTTACAAATATTAAAACCAAAGTATTTGCGAGAATTGGCGATGCCGGTTTTCGCTCATCAGATAACTTTTTACTCGGGTATCGAAAAGAATATTATAATATATCAAATCGAAGCTCATATCAAATTACACATTATGAAAAGGTCCTCCCTTCAAAAATCATTTTTGTACGCAAATTCCATCGTTTACATCACTTTCTGAGGGTTTAAAAGTTTTGACGCACCATTTTCATTTTACTTACTTCTTGTTTTATTGAATAGAGCTATAAAGGAGATATTGGTGCCGACCTAGGGTTCTTAATATATATGTTCAATCAATCTGTATTCTTCAAAAAAAATAAGAGAAGAGGAAAAGAAAGGAGATCTTGTTCACATTTTCAACAACAACAAAACATTTGTAAAATATGAGTTAAAACTTTCAACGGAGATAACTTTTTACTCGGGTATCGAAAAGAATATTATAATATATCAAATCGAAGCTCGTATAAAATTACCCAATATGATAAGGTCATCCCTTCAAAAATCATTTTTGTACGCAAATTCCATCGTTTACATCAGTTTCCGATGGTTTAAAAATTTTGACGCCCCAGTTTCATTTATTTACTTCTTATTTTATTGAATAGAGCTATAAAGGAGATATTGGTGCCGACCTGGGGTTCTTAATATATATGTTCAATCAATCGGTATTCTTCCAAAAAAAATAAGACAAGAGGAAAAGAAAGCGGATCTTGTTCACATTTTCAACAACAACAAAACATTTGTAAAATATGAGTTAAAACTTTCAACGGAGATAACTTTTTACTCGGGTATCGAAAAGAATATTATAATATATCAAATCGAAGCTCGTATAAAATTACACAATATGATAAGGTCCTCCCTTCAAAAATCATTTTTGTACGCAAATTCCATCGTTTACATCACTTTCTGAGGGTTTAAAAGTTTTGACGCACCATTTTCATTTTACTTACTTCTTGTTTTATTTAATAGAGCTATAAAGGAGATATTGGTGCCGACCTAGGGTTCTTAATATATATGTTCAATCAATCTGTATTCTTCAAAAAAAATAAGAGAAGAGGAAAAGAAAAGGGATCTTGTTCACATTTTCAACAACAACAAAACATTTGTAAAATATGAGTTAAAACTTTCAACGCAGATAACTTTTTACTCGGGTATCGAAAATAATATTATAATATATCAAATCGAATCTCGTATCAAATTACACAATATGATAAGGTCCTCCCTTCAAAAATCATTTTTGTACGCAAATTCCATCGTTTACATCACTTTCTGAGGGTTTAAAAGTTTTGACGCACCATTTTCATTTTACTTACTTCTTGTTTTATTGAATAGAACTATAAAGGAGATATTGGTGCCGACCTAGGGTTCTTAATATATATGTTCAATCAATCTGTATTCTTCAAAAAAAAAATAAGAGAAGAGGAAAAGAAAGGAGATCTTGTTCACATTTTCAACAACAACAAAACATTTGTAAAAGATGAGTTAAAACTTTCAACGTAGATTACTTTTTACTCGGGTATGGAAAAGAATATTATAATATATCAAATCGAAGATCGTATCAAATTACACAATATGATAAGATCCTCCCATCAAAAATCAATTTTTTAGCAAATGCTATCGTTTACGTCACTTTCTGAGGGTTTAAAAGTTTTGACGCACCATTTTCAATTTACTTACTTCTTGTTTTATTGTATAGAGCTATAAAGGAGATATTGGTGTCGACCCAGGGTTCTTAATATCTATGTTCAATCAATCTGTATTCTTCAAAAAAAATAAGAGAAGATGAAAAGAAAAGGGATCTTGTTCACATTTTCAACAACTACAATACATTTGTAAAATATGAGTTAAAACTTTCAACGCAGATAACTTTTTACTCGGGTATCGAAAGTAATATTATAATATGTCAAATTGAATCTCGTATAAAATTACACAATATGATAAGATCCTCCCTTCAAAAATCATTTTTGTACGCAAATTCCATCGTTTACATCACTTTCTGAGGGTTTAAAAGTTTTGACGCACCATTTTCAATTTACTTACTTCTTGTTTTATTGTATAGAGCTATAAAGGAGATATTGGTGCCGACCTAGGGTTCTTAATATATATGTTCAATCAATATGTATTCTTCAAAAAAAATAAGAGAAGAGGAAAAGAAAGGGGATCTTGTTCACATTTTCAACAACAACAAAACATTTGTAAAATATGAGTTAAAACTTTCAACGGAGATAACTTTTTACTCGGGTATCGAAAAGAATATTATAATATATCAAATCGAAGCTCGTATAAAATTACACAATATGATAAGGTCCTCCCTTCAAAAATCATTTTTGTACGCAAATTCCATCGTTTACATCACTTTCTGAGGGTTTAAAAGTTTTGACGCACCATTTTCATTTTACTTACTTCTTGTTTTATTTTATAGAGCTATAAAGGAGATATTGGTGCCGACCTAGGGTTCTTAATATATAGGTTCAATCAATCTGTATTCTTCAAAAAAAAATAAGAGAAGAGGAAAAGAAAGGAGATCTTGTTCACATTTTCAACAACAACAAAACATTTGTAAAATATGAGTTAAAACTTTCAACGGAGATAACTTTTTACTCGGGTATCGAAAAGAATATTATAATATATCAAATCGAAGCTCGTATAAAATTACACAATATGATAAGGTGCCCCCTTCAAAAATCATTGTTGTATGCAAATTCCATCATTTACATCAGTTTCCGTGGGTGTAAGAGTTTTGATGCGCCAGTTTCATTTTACTTACTTCTTGTTTTATTTAATAGAGCTATAAAGGAGATATTGGTGCTGACCTAGGGTTCTTAATATATATGATCAATCAATACGTATTCTTCCAAAAAAATAAGAGAAGAGGAAAAGAAAGGGGATCTTGTTCACAATTTCAACAACAACAAAACATTTGTAAAATATGAGTTAAAACTCTCAAGGGAGATAGCTTTTTACTCGGGTATCGGAAAGAATATTATAATATATCAAATCGAAGCTCGTATGAAATTACACAATATGATAAGATCCTCCCTTCAAAAATCAATTTTGTAGCAAATGACATCGTTTACATCACTTTCTGAGGGTTTAAAAGTTTTGACGCACCATTTTCATTTTACTTCTTGTTTTATTGAATAGAGCTATAAAGGAGATATTGGTGCCGACCTAGGGTTCTTAATATATATGTTCAATCAATCTGTATTCTTCAAAAAAAATAAGAGAAGATGAAAAGAAAAGGGATCTTGTTCACATTTTCAACAACTACAATACATTTGTAAATTGAGCTAAACCTTTCAACGCAGATAACTTTTTACTCGGGTATCGAAAGTAATATTATAATATGTCAAATTGAATCTCGTATAAAATTACACAATATGATAAGATCCTCCCTTCAAAAATCATTTTTGTACGCAAATTCCATCGTTTACATCACTTTCTGAGGGTTTAAAAGTTTTGACGCACCATTTTCAATTTACTTACTTCTTGTTTTATTGTATAGAGCTATAAAGGAGATATTGGTGACGACCTAGGGTTCTTAATATATATGTTCAATCAATATGTATTCTTCAAAAAAAAATAAGAGAAGAGGAAAAGAAAGGGGATCTTGTTCACATTTTCAACAACAACAAAACATTTGTAAAATATGAGTTAAAACGGTCTACGGAGATAACTTTTTACTCGGGTATCGGAAAGAATATTATAATGTATCAAATCGAAGCTCATATCAAATTAAAAAATATGATAAGATCCTTCCTTCAAAAATCATTTTTGTACGCAAATTCCATCGTTTACATCACTTTCTGAGGGTTTAAAAGTTTTGACGCACCATTTTCATTTTACTTACTTCTTGTTTTATTGAATAGAACTATAAAGGAGATATTGGTGCCGACCTAGGGTTCTTAATATATATGTTCAATCAATCTGTATTCTTCAAAAAAAAATAAGAGAAGAGGAAAAGAAAGGAGATCTTGTTCACATTTTCAACAACAACAAAACATTTGTAAAATATGAGTTAAAACTTTCAACGGAGATAACTTTTTACTCGGGTATCGGAAAGAATATTATAATATATCAAATCGAAGCTCGTATAATATTACACAATATGATCAGGTGCTCCCTTCAAAAATCATTGTTGTATGCAAATTCCATCGTTTACATCAGTTTCCGAGGGTTTAAAAGTTTTGACGCCCTAGTTTCATTATACTTACTTCTTGTTTTATTGAATAGAGCTATAAAGGAGATATATATGTTCAATCAATTTGTCTTCTTCCAAAACAATAAGAGAAGAAGAAAAGAAAGGGGATCTGCTTCACATTTTCAACAACAACAAAAATTTGTAAAATATGAGTTAAAACTTTCAACGGAGATAACTTTTTACTCGGGTATCGGAAAGAATATTATAATATATCAAATCGAAGCTCGTATCAAATTACACAATATGATAAGATCCTCCCTTCAAAAATCATTTTTGTACGCAAATTCCATCGTTTACATCACTTTCTGAGGGTTTAAAAGTTTTGACGCACCATTTTCATTTTACTTACTTCTTGTTTTATTGTATAGAGCTATAAAGGAGATATTGGTGCCGACCTAGGGTTCTTAATATCTATGTTCAATCAATCTGTATTCTTCAAAAAAAATAAGAGAAGAGGAAAAGAAAAGGGATCTTGTTCACATTTTCAACAACTACAATACATTTGTAAATTGAGCTAAAACTTTCAACGCAGATAACTTTTTACTCGGGTATCGAAAATAATATTATAATATATCAAATCGAATCTCGTATCAAATTACACAATATGATAAAGTCCTCCCTTCAAAAATCATTTTTGTACGCAAATTCCATCGTTTACATCACTTTCTGAGGGTTTAAAAGTTTTGACGCACCATTTTCATTTTACTTACTTCTTGTTTTATTGAATAGAACTATAAAGGAGATATTGGTGCCGACCTAGGGTTCTTAATATATATGTTCAATCAATCTGTATTCTTCAAAAAAAAAAAAAATAAGAGAAGAGGAAAAGAAAGGAGATCTTGTTCACATTTTCAACAACAACAAAACATTTGTAAAATATGAGTTAAAACTTTCAACGGAGATAACTTTTTACTCGGGTATCGGAAAGAATATTATAATATATCAAATCGAAGCTCGTATCAAATTACACAATATGATAAGATCCTCCCATCAAAAATCATTTTTGTAGCAAATGCCATCGTTTACATCACTTTCTGAGGGTTTAAAAGTTTTGACGCACCATTTTCATTTTACTTCTTGTTTTATTGTATAGAGCTATAAAGGAGATATTGGTGGCGACCTAGGGTTCTTAATATCTATGTTCAATCAATCTGTATTCTTCAAAAAAAATAAGAGAAGAGGAAAAGAAAAGGGATCTTGTTCACATTTTCAACAACTACAAAACATTTAATAAATATGAGTTACAACTTTCAACGCAGATAACTTTTTACTCGGGTATCGAAAATAATATTATAATATATCAAATCGAATCTCGTATCAAATTACACAATATGATAAAGTCCTCCCTTCAAAAATCATTTTTGTACGCAAATTCCATCGTTTACATCACTTTCTGAGGGTTTAAAAGTTTTGACGCACCATTTTCATTTTACTTACTTCTTGTTTTATTGAATAGAACTATAAAGGAGATATTGGTGCCGACCTAGGGTTCTTAATATATATGTTCAATCAATCTGTATTCTTCAAAAAAAAAAAAATAAGAGAAGAGGAAAAGAAAGGAGATCTTGTTCACATTTTCAACAACAACAAAACATTTGTAAAATATGAGTTAAAACTTTCAACGGAGATAAATTTTTACTCGGGTATCGAAAAGAATATTATAATATATCAAATCGAAGCTCGTATAAAATTACACAATATGATAAGGTCCTCCCTTCAAAAATCATTTTTGTACGCAAATTCCATCGTTTACATCACTTTCTGAGGGTATAAAAGTTTTGACGCACCATTTTCATTTTACTTACTTCTTGTTTTATTTTATAGAGCTATAAAGGAGATATTTGTGCCGACCTAGGGTTCTTAATATATAGGTTCAATCAATCTGTATTCTTCAAAAAAAATAAGAGAAGAGGAAAAGAAAGGAGATCTTGTTCACATTTTCAACAACTACAATACATTTGTAAAATGAGCTAAAACTTTCAACGCAGATAACTTTTTACTCGGGTATCGAAAATAATATTATAATATATCAAATCGAATCTCGTATCAAATTACACAATATGATAAAGTCCTCCCTTCAAAAATCATTTTTGTACGCAAATTCCATCGTTTACATCACTTTCTGAGGGTTTAAAAGTTTTGACGCACCATTTTCATTTTACTTACTTCTTGTTTTATTGAATAGAACTATAAAGGAGATATTGGTGCCGACCTAGGGTTCTTAATATATATGTTCAATCAATCTGTATTCTTCAAAAAAAATAAGAGAAGAGGAAAAGAAAGGAGATCTTGTTCACATTTTCAACAACAACAAAACATTTGTAAAATATGAGTTAAAACTTTCTACGGAGATAACTTTTTACTCGGGTATCGGAAAGAATATTATAATATATCAAATCGAAGCTCGTATAAAATTACACAATATGATCAGATCCTCCCTTCAAAAATCATTTTTGTACGCAAATTCCATCGTTTACATCACTTTCTGAGGGTTTAAAAGTTTTGACGCACCATTTTCATTTTACTTACTTCTTGTTTTATTGTATAGAGCTATAAAGGAGATATTGGTGCCGACCTAGGGTTCTTAATATCTATGTTCAATCAATCTGTATTCTTCAAAAAAAATAAGAGAAGAGGAAAAGAAAAGGGATCTTGTTCACATTTTCAACAACTACAATACATTTGTAAATTGAGCTAAAACTTTCAACGCAGATAACTTTTTACTCGGGTATCGAAAATAATATTATAATATATCAAATCGAATCTCGTATCAAATTACACAATATGATAAAGTCCTCCCTTCAAAAATCATTTTTGTACGCAAATATCATCGTTTACATCACTTTCTGAGGGTTTAAAAGTTTTGACGCACCATTTTCATTTTACTTACTTCTTGTTTTATTGAATAGAACTATAAAGGAGATATTGGTGCCGACCTAGGGTTCTTAATATATATGTTCAATCAATCTGTATTCTTCAAAAAAAAAAAATAAGAGAAGAGGAAAAGAAAGGAGATCTTGTTCACATTTTCAACAACAACAAAACATTTGTAAAATATGAGTTAAAACGTTCTACGTAGATAACTTTTTACTCGGTTATCGGAAAGAATATTATAATATATCAAATCGAAGCTCGTGTAAAATTACACAATATGATAAGATCCTCCCTTCAAAAATCATTTTTGTAGCAAATGACATCGTTTACATCACTTTCTGAGGGTATAAAAGTTTTGACGCACCATTTTTATTTTACTTCTTGTTTTATTGTATAGAGCTATAAAGGAGATATTGGTGTCGACCCAGGGTTCTTAATATCTATGTTCAATCAATCTGTATTCTTCAAAAAAAATAAGAGAAGATGAAAAGAAAGGAGATCTTGTTCACATTTTCAACAACAACAAAACATTTGTAAAATATGAGTTAAAACTTTCAACGGAGATAACTTTTTACTCGGGTATCGGAAAGAATATTATAATATATCAAATCGAAGCTCGTATAAAATTACACAATATGATAAGATCCTCCCTTCAAAAATCATTTTTGTACGCAAATTCCATCGTTTACATCACTTTCTGAGGGTTTAAAAGTTTTGACGCACCATTTTCAATTTACTTACTTCTTGTTTTATTGTATAGAGCTATAAAGGAGATATTGGTGACGACCTAGGGTTCTTAATATATATGTTCAATCAATATGTATTCTTCAAAAAAAATAAGAGAAGAGGAAAAGAAAGGGGATCTTGTTCACATTTTCAACAACAACAAAACATTTGTAAAATATGAGTTAAAACTTTCAACGGAGATAACTTTTTACTCGGGTATCGGAAAGAATATTATAATATATCAAATCGAAGCTCGTATCAAATTACAAAATATGATAAGATCCTCCCTTCAAAAATCATTTTTGTACGCAAATTCCATCGTTTACATCACTTTCTGAGGGTTTAAAAGTTTTGACGCACCATTTTCATTTTACTTACTTCTTGTTTTATTGAATAGAACTATAAAGGAGATATTGGTGCCGACCTAGGGTTCTTAATATATATGTTCAATCAATCTGTATTCTTCAAAAAAAAATAAGAGAAGAGGAAAAGAAAGGAGATCTTGTTCACATTTTCAACAACAACAAAACATTTGTAAAATATGAGTTAAAACTTTCAACGGAGATAACTTTTTACTCGGGTATCGAAAAGAATATTATAATATATCAAATCGAATCTCGTATCAAATTACACAATATGATATGATCCTCCCTTCAAAAATCATTTTTGTACGCAAATTCCATCGTTTACATCACTTTCTGAGGGTTTAAAAGTTTGGACGCACCATTTTCATTTTACATACTTCTTATTTTATTTAATAGAGCTATAAAGGAGATATTGGTGCCGACCTTGGGTTCTTAATATATATGTTCAATCAATCTTTATTCTTAAAAAATAATAAGAGAAGAGGAAAAGAAAGGGGATCTTGTTCACATTTTCTACAACAACAAAACATTTGTAAAATATGAGTTAAAACTTTAAACGGATATAGATTTTTACTCAGGTATCAAAAAGAATATTATAATATATCAAATCGAAGCTCGTATCAAATTACACAATATGATAAGTTCTCCCCTTGAAAAATCATTTTTGTACGCAAATTCCATCGTTTACATCACTTTCTGAGGGTTTAAAAGTTTTGACGCACCATTTTCATTTTACTTACTTCTGTTTTATTGAATAGAGCTATAAAGGAGATATTGGTGCCGACCTAGGGTTCTTAATATCTTTGTTCAATCAATCTGTATTCTTCAAAAAAAAATAAGAGAAGAGGAAAAGAAAAGGGATCTTGTTCACATTTTCAACAACAACAAAACATTTGTAAAATATGAGTTAAAACTTTCAACGGAGATAACTTTTTACTCGGGTATCGAAAATAATATTATAATATATCAAATCGAATCTCGTATTAAATTATACAATATTTTAAGGTCCTCCCTTCAAAAATCATGTTTGTACGCAAATTCCATCCTTTACATCACTTTCTGAGGGTTTAAAAGTTTTGACGCACCATTTTCATTTTACATACTTCTTGTTTTATTGAATAGAACTATAAGGGAGATATTGGTGCCGACCTAGGGTTCTTAATATATATGTTCAATCAATCTGTATTCTTCAAAAAAAATAAGAGAAGAGGAAAAGAAAGGAGATCTTGTTCACATTTTCAACAACAACAAAACATTTGTAAAATATGAGTTAAAACTTTCAACGGAGATAAATTTTTACTCGGGTATCGGAAAGAATATTATAATATATCAAATCGAAGCTCGTATCAAATTACACAATATGATAAGATCATCCCTTCAAAAATCATCTTTGTACGCAAAGTCCATCGTTTACATCACTTTCTGAGGGTTTAAAAGTTTTGACGCACCATTTTCATTTTACTTACTTCTTGTTTTATTGAATAGAGCTATAAAGGAGATATTGGTGCCGACCTAGGGTTCTTAATATATATGTTCAATCAATCTGTATTCTTCAAAAAAAAAAGAGAAGAGGAAAAGAAAGGAGATCTTGTTCACATTTTCAACAACAACAAAACATTTGTAAAATATGAGTTAAAACTTTCAACGGAGATAACTTTTTACTCGGGTATCGGAAAGAATATTATAATATATCAAATCGAAGCTCGTATAATATTACACAATATGATCAGGTGCTCCCTTCAAAAATCATTGTTGTATGCAAATTCCATCGTTTACATCAGTTTCCGAGGGTTTAAAAGTTTTGACGCCCTAGTTTCATTATACTTACTTCTTGTTTTATTGAATAGAACTATAAAGGAGATATTGGTGCCGACCTAGGGTTCTTTATATATATGTTCAATCAATTTGTCTTCTTCCAAAACAATAAGAGAAGAGGAAAAGAAAGGGGATCTTGTTCACATTTTCAACAACAACAAAACATTTGTAAAATATGAGTTAAAACTTTCAACGGAGATAACTTTTTACTCGGGTATCGGAAAGAATATTATAATATATCAAATCGAAGCTCGTATCAAATTACACAATATGATAAGATCCTCCCTTCAAAAATCAATTTTGTAGCAAATGACATCGTTTACATCACTTTCTGAGGGTTTAAAAGTTTTGACGCACCATTTTCATTTTACTTCTTGTTTTATTGTATAGAGCTATAAAGGAGATATTGGTGGCGACCTAGGGTTCTTAATATCTATGTTCAATCAATCTGTATTCTTCAAAAAAAATAAGAGAAGAGGAAAAGAAAAGGGATCTTGTTCACATTTTCAACAACTACAATACATTTGTAAATTGAGCTAAAACTTTCAACAAATATAACTTTTTACTCGGGTATCGAAAGTAATATTATAATATATCAAATCGAATCTCTTATCAAATTACACAATATGATAAATTCCTCCCTTCAAAAATCATTTTTGTACGCAAATTCCATCGTTTAGATCACTTTCTGAGGGTTTAAAAGTTTTGACGCACCATTTTCATTTTACTTACTTCTTGTTTTATTGAATAGAACTATAAAGGATATATTGGTGCCGACCTACGGTTCTTAATATATATGTTCAATCAATCTGTATTCTTCAAAAAAAATAAGAGAAGAGGAAAAGAAAGGAGATCTTGTTCACATTTTCAACAACAACAAAACATTTGTAAAATATGAGTTAAAACTTTCAACGGAGATAACTTTTTACTCGGGTATCGGAAAGAATATTATAATATATCAAATCGAAGCTCGTATAAAATTACACAATATGATAAGATCCTCCCTTCAAAAATCATTTTTGTATGCAAATTCCATCGTTTACATCACTTTTCGAGGGTTTAAAAGTTTTGACGCACCATTTTCATTTTACTTACTTCTTGTTTTATTGAATAGAGCTATAAAGGAGATATTGGTGCCGACCTAGGGTTCTTAATATATATGTTCAATCAATCTGTATTCTTCAAAAAAAAAAATAAGAGAAGAGGAAAAGAAAGGAGATCTTGTTCACATTTTCAACAACAACAAAACATTTGTAAAATATGAGTTAAAACTTTCAACGGAGATAACTTTTTACTCGGGTATCGGAAAGAATATTATAATATATCAAATCGAAGCTCGTATAATATTACACAATATGATCAGGTGCTCCCTTCAAAAATCATTGTTGTATGCAAATTCCATCGTTTACATCAGTTTCCGAGGGTTTAAAAGTTTTGACGCCCTAGTTTCATTATACTTACTTCTTGTTTTATTGAATAGAGCTATAAAGGAGATATATATGTTCAATCAATTTGTCTTCTTCCAAAACAATAAGAGAAGAGGAAAAGAAAGGGGATCTTGTTCACATTTTCAACAACATCAAAACATTTGTAAAATATGAGTTAAAACTTTCAACGGAGATAACTTTTTACTCGGGTATCGGAAAGAATATTATAATATATCAAATCGAAGCTCGTATCAAATTACACAATATGATAAGATCCTCCCTTCAAAAATCATTTTTGTAGCAAATGACATCGTTTACATCACTTTCTGAGGGTTTAAAAGTTTTGACGCACCATTTTCATTTTACTTACTTCTTGTTTTATTGTATAGAGCTATAAAGGAGATATTGGTGCCGACCTAGGGTTCTTAATATATATGTTCAATCAATCTGTATTCTTCAAAAAAAATAAGAGAAGAGGAAAAGAAAGGAGATCTTGTTCACATTTTCAACAACAACAAAACATTTGTAAAATATGAGTTAAAACTTTCAACGGAGATAACTTTTTACTCGGGTATCGAAAAGAATATTATAATATATCAAATTGAAGCTCGTATAAAATTACCCAAAATAATAAGGTCCTCCCTTCAAAAATCATTTTTGTATGCAAATTCCATCGTTTACATCACTTTCCGAGGGATTAATAGTTTTGACGCACCATTTTCATTTGACTTACTTCTTGTTTTATTGAATAGAGCTATAAAGGAGATATTTGTGCCGACCCGGGGTTCTTAATATATATGATCAATCAATCTGTATTCTTCAAAAAAATAAGAGAAGAGGAAAAGAAAGGAGATCTTGTTCACATTTTCAACAACAACAAAACATTTGTAAAATATGAGTTAAAACGTTCAACGGAGATAACTTTTTACTCGGGTATCGGAAAGAATATTATAATATATCAAATCGAAGCTCGTATAAAATTACACAATATGATAAGATCCTCCCTTCAAAAATCATTTTTGTATGCAAATTCCATCGTTTACATCACTTTCTGAGGGTTTAAAAGTTTTGACGCACCATTTTCATTTTATTATTTCTTGTTTTATTGTATAGAGCTATAAAGGAGATATTGGTGCCGACCAAGGGTTCTTAATATCTATGTTCAATCAATATGTATTCTTCAAAAAAAAATAAGAGAAGAGGAAAAGAAAGGGGATCTTGTTCACATTTTCAACAACAACAAAACATTTGTAAAATATGAGTTAAAACTTTCAACGGAGATAACTTTTTACTCGGGTATCGGAAAGAATATTATAATATATCAAATCGAAGCTCGTATCAAATTACACAATATGATAAGGTTCTCCCTCCAAAAATCATTTTTTTACGTAAATTCTAACGTTTACATCACTTTCTTGAGGTTTAAAAGTTTTGACGCACCATTTTCATTTCACTTACTTCTTGTTTTATTGAATAGAACTATAAAAGAGATATTGGTGCTGACCTAGGGTTCTTAATATATATGTTCAATCAATCTGTATTCTTCAAAAAGAAAAGAGAAGAGGAAAAGAAAGGAGATCTTGTTCACATTTTCAACAACAACAAAACATTTGTAAAATATGAGTTAAAACTTTCAACGGAGATAACTTTTTACTCGGGTATCGGAAAGAATATTATAATATATCAAATCGAAGCTCGTATAATATTACACAATATGATCAGGTGCTCCCTTCAAAAATCATTGTTGTATGCAAATTCCATCGTTTACATCAGTTTCCGAGGGTTTAAAAGTTTTGACGCCCTAGTTTCATTTTACTTACTTCTTGTTTTATTGAATAAAGCTATAAAGGAGATATTGGTGCCGACCTAGGTTTCTTAATATATATGTTCAATCAATCTGTATTCTTCCAAAAAAAATAAGAGAAGAGGAAAAGAAAGGAGATCTTGTTCACATTTTCAACAACAATAAAACATTTGTAAAATATGAGTTAAAACTTTCAACGGAGATAACTTTTTACTCGGGTATCGAAAAGAATATTATATTATTTCAACTCGAAGCTCGTATAAAATTACACAATATGATCAGTTCCTCCCTAGGAAAATCATTTTTGTACACAAATTACATCGTTTACATCACTTTACGAGGGTTTAAAAGTTTTGACGCACCATTTTCCTTTTACTTACTTCTAGTTTTATTATATAGAGCTATAAAGAAGATATTGGTGCGGACCTAGGGTTCTTTATATGTGTGTTCAATCAGTCTTTATTCTTCAAAAAAATCAGAGAATAGGAAAAGAAAGTGGAACTTGTTCACATTTTCAAGAACAACAAAACATTTGTTAAATATGAGTTAAAACTTTAAACGGAGATAAATTTTTACTCGGGTATCGAAAGTAATATTATAATATATCAAATCGAATCTCTTATCAAATTACACAATATGATAAATTCCTCCCTTCAAAAATCATTTTTGTACGCAAATTCCATCGTTTAGATCACTTTCTGAGGGTTTAAAAGTTTTGACGCACCATTTTCATTTTACTTACTTCTTGTTTTATTGAATAGAACTATAAAGGATATATTGGTGCCGACCTACGGTTCTTAATATATATGTTCAATCAATCTGTATTCTTCAAAAAAAAATAAGAGAAGAGGAAAAGAAAGGAGATCTTGTTCACATTTTCAGCAACAACAAAACATTTGTAAAATATGAGTTAAAACTTTCTACGGAGATAACTTTTTGCTCGGGTATTGGAAAGAATATTATAATATATCAAATCGAAGCTCGTATAAAATTACACAATATGATCAGATCCTCCCTTCAAAAATCATTTTTGTACGCAAATTCCATCGTTTACATCACTTTCTGAGGGTTTAAAAGTTTTGACGCACCATTTTCATTTTACTTACTTCTTGTTTTATTTAATAGAGCTATAAAGGAGATATTGGTGCTGACCTAGGGTTCTTAATATATATGAACAATCAATATGTATTCTTCAAAAAAAAAATAAGAGAAGAGGAAAAGAAAAGGGATCTTGTTCACAATTTCAACAACAACAAAACATTTGTAAAATATGAGTTAAAGCTTTCAATGGAGATAGCTTTTTACTCGGGTATCGAAAAGAATATTATAATATATCAAATCGAAGCTCGAAGAAAATTACACAATATGATAAGGTCCTCCCTTCAAAAATCATTTTTGTACGCAAATTCCATCGTTTACATCACTTTCTGAGGGTTTAAAAGTTTGGACGCACCATTTTCATTTTACATACTTCTTATTTTATTTAATAGAGCTATAAAGGAGATATTGGTGCCGACCTAGGGTTCTTAATATATATGTTCAATCAATATGTATTCTTCAAAAAAATAAGAGAAGAGGAAAAGAAAGGGGATCTTGTTCACATTTTCAACAACAACAAAACATTTGTAAAATATGAGTTAAAACTTTCAACGGAGATAACTTTTTACTCGGGTATCGAAAAGAATATTATAATATATCAAATCGAAGCTCGTATCAAATTACACAATATGATAAGGTCCTCCCTTCAAAAATCATTTTTGTATGCAAATTCCATCGTTTACATCACTTTCTGAGGGTTTAAAAGTTTTGACGCACCATTTTCATTTTACTTACTTCTTGTTTTATTGAATAGAACTATAAAGGAGATATTGGTGCCGACCTAGGGTTCTTAATATATATGTTCAATCAATCTGTATTCTTCAAAAAAACAATAAAAGAAGAGGAAAAGAAAGGAGATCTTGTTCACATTTTCAACAACAACAAAACATTTGTAAAATATGAGTTAAAACTTTCAACGGAGATAACTTTTTACTCGGGTATCGGAAAGAATATTATAATATATCAAATCGAAACTCGTATAATATTACACAATATAATCAGGTGCTCCCTTCAAAAATCATTGTTGTATGCAAATTCCATCGTTTACATCAGTTTCCGAGGGTTTAAAAGTTTTGACGCCCTAGTTTCATTATACTTACTTCTTGTTTTATTGAATAGAGCTATAAAGGAGATATTGGTGCCGACCTAGGGTTCTTAATATATATGTTCAATCAATCTGTCTTCTTCCAAAATAATAAGAGAAGAGGAAAAGAAAGGGGATCTTGTTCACATTTTCAACAACAACAAAACATTTGTAAAATATGAGTTAAAACTTTCAACGGAGATAACTTTTTACTCGGGTATCGGAAAGAATATTATAATATATCAAATCGAAGCTCGTATCAAATTACACAATATGATAAGGTACTCCCTTCAAAAATAATTTTTGTACGCAAATTCCATCGTTTACATCACTTTCCGAGGGTTTAAAAGTTTTGACGCACCATTTTCATTTTACTTACTTCTGGTTTTATTCTATAGAGCTATAATGGCGATATTAGTGCCGACCTAAAGTTCTTTATATATGTGTTCAATCAGTCTGTATTCTTCAAAAAAAATAAGAGTAATGGAAAAGAAAGGGGATCTCGTTAACATTTTCAACAACTACAAAACATTTGTTAAATATGAGTTAAAAATTTCAACGGAAATAACTTTTTACTTGGGTATCGAAACGACTATTATAATATATAAAATCGAAGCTCGTATCAATTTAAACAATAAGATTAGGTCTCCCAAGGGAAAATCATTTTTGTACACAAATTCCATCGTTTACATCACTTTCCGAGGATTTAAAAGTTTTGACGCACCATTTTCATTTTACTTACTTCTGGTTTTATTGAATAGAACTATAAAGGAGATATTGGTGCCGACCTAGGGTTCTTAATATATATGTTCAATCAATCTGTATTCTTCAAAAAAAATAAGAGAAGAGGAAAAGAAAGGAGATCTTGTTCACATTTTCAACAACAACAAAACATTTGTAAAATATGAGTTAAAACTTTCAACGGAGATAACTTTTTACTCGGGTATCGGAAAGAATATTATAATATATCAAATCGAAGCTCGTATAAAATTACACATTATGTTAAGTTCCTCCCTTCAAAAATCATTTTTGTACGCAAATTCCATCGTTTACATCACTTTTCGAGGGTTTAAAAGTTTTGACGCACCATTTTCATTTTACTTACTTCTTGTTTTATTGAATAGAGCTATAAAGGAGATATTGGTGCCGACCTAGGGTTCTTAATATATATGTTCAATCAATCTGTATTCTTCAAAAAAAATAAGAGAAGAGGAAAAGAAAGGAGATCTTGTTCACATTTTCAACAACAACAAAACATTTGTAAAATATGAGTTAAAACTTTCAACGGAGATAACTTTTTACTCGGGTATCGGAAAGAATATTATAATATATCAAATCGAAGCTCGTATAATATTACACAATATGATCAGGTGCTCCCTTCAAAAATCATTGTTGTATGCAAATTCCATCGTTTACATCAGTTTCCGAGGGTTTAAAAGTTTTGACGCCCTAGTTTCATTATACTTACTTCTTGTTTTATTGAATAGAGCTATAAAGGAGATATTGGTGCCGACCTAGGGTTCTTAATATATATGTTCAATCAATTTGTCTTCTTCCAAAACAATAAGAGAAGAGGAAAAGAAAGGGGATCTTGTTCACATTTTCAACAACATCAAAACATTTGTAAAATATGAGTTAAAACTTTCAACGGAGATAACTCTTTACTCGGGTATTGGAAAGAATATTATAATATATCAAATCGAAGCTCGTATCAAATTACACAATATGATAAGGTACTCCCTTCAAAAATAATTTTTGTGCGCAAATTCCATCGTTTACATCACTTTCAGAGGGTTTAAAAGTTTTGACGCCCCAGTTTCATTTTACTTATTTCTTGTTTTATTGAATAGAGCTATAAAGGAGATATTGGTGCCGACCTAGGGTTCTTAATATATATGTTCAATCAATCTGTCTTCTTCCAAAAAAATAAGAGAAGAGGAAAAGAAAGGGGATCTTGTTCACATTTTCAACAACAACAAAACATTTGTAAAATATGAGTTAAAACTTTCAACGGAGATAACTTTTTACTCGGGTATCGAAAATAATATTATAATATATCAAATCGAATCTCGTATAAAATTACCCAATATGATAAGGTCCTACCTTCAAAAATCAGGTTTGTACGCAAATTCCATCGTTTACATCACTTTCCGAGTGTTTAAAAGTTTTGTCGCACCATTTTCATTTTACTTACTTCTTGTTTTATTGAATAGAGCTATAAAGGAGATATTGGTGCCGACCTAGGGTTCTTAATATATATGTTCAATCAATTTGTATTCTTCCAAAAAAATAAGAGAAGAGGAAAAGAAAGGGGATCTTGTTCACATTTTCAACAACAACAAAACATTTGTAAAATATGAGTTAAAACTTTCAACGGAGATAACTTTTTACTCGGGTATCGAAAAGAATATTATAATATATCAAATCGAAGCTCGTATAAAATTACACAATATGATAAGGTCCTCCCTTCAAAAATCATTTTTGTATGCAAATTCCATCGTTTACATCACTTTCCAGGGTTTAAAATTTTTGACGCACCATTTTCATTTTACTTACTTCTTGTTTTATTGAATAGAGCTATAAAGGAGATATTGGTGCCGACCTAGGGTTCTTAATATATATGTTCAATCAATCTGTATTCTTCAAAAAAAATAAAAGAAGAGGAAAAGAAAGGGGATCTTGTTCACATTTTCAACAACAACAAAACATTTGTAAAATATGAGTTAAAACTTTCAACGAAGATAACCTTTTACGCGGGTATCGAAAAGAATATTATAATATATCAAATCGAAGCTCGTATAATATTACACAATATGATCAGGTGCTCCCTTCAAAAATCATTGTTGTATGCAAATTCCATCGTTTACATCAGTTTCCGAGGGTTTAAAAGTTTTGACGCCCTAGTTTCATTATACTTACTTCTTGTTTTATTGAATAGAGCTATAAAGGAGATATTGGTTATATATATGTTCAATCAATTTTTCTTCTTCCAAAACAATAAGAGAAGAGGAAAAGAAAGGAGATCTTGTTAACATTTTCAACAACAACAACACATTTTTAAAATATGAGTTAAAACTTTCAATGGAGATAACTTTTTACTCGGGTATCGAAAAGAATATTATAATATATCAAATCGAATCTCGTATCAAATTACACAATATGATATGATCCTCCCTTCAAAAATCATTTCTGTAGGCAAATTCCATCATTTACATCACTTTCAGAGGGTTTAAAAGTTTTGACGCACCATTTTCATTTTACTTACTTCTTGTTTTATTGTATAGAGCTATAAAGGAGATATTGGTGCCGACCTAGGGTTCTTAATATATATGTTCAATCAATCTGTATTCTTCAAAAAAAATAAGAGAAGATGAAAAGAAAAGGGATCTTGTTCACATTTTCAACAACTATAATACATTTGTAAATTGAGCTAAACCTTTCAACGCAGATAACTTTTTACTCGGGTATCGAAAGTAATATTATAATATATCAAATCGAAGCTCATATCAAATTACACAATATGATAAATTCCTCCCTTCAAAAATCATTTTTGTACGCAAATTCCATCGTTTACATCACTTTCTGAGGGTTTAAAAGTTTTGACGCACCATTTTCATTTTACTTACTTCTTGTTTTATTGAATAGAACTATAAAGGAGATATTGGTGCCGACCTAGGGTTCTTAATATATATGTTCAATCAATCTGTATTCTTCAAAAAAAAATAAGAGAAGAGGAAAAGAAAGGAGATCTTGTTCACATTTTCAACAACAACAAAACATTTGTAAAATATGAGTTAAAACTTTCAACGGAGATAACTTTTTACTCGGGTATCGGAAAGAATATTATAATATATCAAATCGAAGCTCGTATGAAATTACACAATATGATAAGATCCTCCCTTCAAAAATCATTTTTGTAGCAAATGACATCGTTTACATCACTTTCTGAGGGTTTAAAAGTTTTGACGCACCATTTTCATTTTACTTCTTGTTTTATTGTATAGAGCTATAAAGGAGATATTGGTGCCGACCTAGGGTTCTTAATATATATGTTCAATCAATCTGTATTCTTCAAAAAAACAATAAGAGAAGAGGAAAAGAAAGGAGATCTTGTTCACATTTTCAACAACAACAAAACATTTGTAAAATATGAGTTAAAACTTTCAACGGAGATAACTTTTTACTCGGGTATCGGAAAGAATATTATAATATATCAAATCGAAGCTCGTATAATATTACACAATTTGATCAGGTGCTCCCTTCAAAAATCATTTTTGTAGAAAATGCCATCGTTTACATC
Source organism: Hippophae rhamnoides (assembly GCA_033030585.1). Taxonomy (NCBI): domain Eukaryota; kingdom Viridiplantae; phylum Streptophyta; class Magnoliopsida; order Rosales; family Elaeagnaceae; genus Hippophae; species Hippophae rhamnoides. The sequence continues at coordinate 191,509 of JAVHJT010000060.1, forward strand.
ACTTTCTGAGGGTTTAAAAGTTTTGACGCACCATTTTCATTTTACTTCTTGTTTTATTGTATAGAGCTATAAAGGAGATATTGGTGCCGACCTAGGGTTCTTAATATATATGTTCAATCAATCTGTCTTCTTCCAAAAAAATAAGAGCAGAGGAAAAGAAAGGGGATCTTGTTCACATTTTCAACAACAACAAAACATTTGTAAAATTTGAGTTAAAACTTTCAACGGAGATAACTTTTTACTCGGGTATCGGAAAAAATATTATAATATATCAAATCGAAGCTTGTATCCAATTACACAATATGATAAGAGCCTCCCTTCAAAAATAATTTTTTACGCAAATTCCATCGTTTACATCACTTTTTGAGGGTTTAAAAGTTTTGACGCACAATTTTCATTTTACTTACTTCTTGTTTTATTACATAGAGCTATAAAGGAGATATTGGTGCCGACCTAGGGTTCTTAATATATATGTTCAATCAATCTGTATTCTTCAAAAAAATAAGAGAAGAGGAAAAGAAAGGAGATCTTGTTCACATTTTCAACAACAATAAAACATTTGTAAAATATGAGTTAAAACTTTCAACGGAGATAACTTTTTACTCGGGTTTCGAAAAGAATATTATAATATATCAAATCGAATCTCGTATAAAATTACACAATATGATAAGGTCCTCCCTCCAAAAATCATTTTTTTACGTAAATTCCATCGTTTACATCACTTTCTTAGGGTTTAAAAGTTTTGACGCACCATTTTCATTTCACTTACTTCTTGTTTTATTGAATAGAACTATAAAAGAGATATTGGTGCTGACCTAGGGTTCTTAATATATATGTTCAATCAATCTGTATTCTTCAAAAAAAAAAAATAAGAGAAGACGAAAAGAAAGGAGATCTTGTTCACATTTTCAACAACAACAAAACATTTGTAAAATATGAGTTAAAACTTTCAACGGAGATAACTTTTTACTCGGGTATCGAAAAGAATATTATAATATATCAAATCGAAGCTCGTATAAAATTACCCAATATGATAAGGTCCTCCCTTCAAAAATCATTTTTGTACGCAAATTCCATCGTTTACATCACTTTCTGAGGGTTTAAAAGTTTTGACGCACCATTTTCATTTTACTTACTTCTTGTTTTATTGAATAGAGCTATAAAGGAGATATTGGTGCCGACCTAGGGTTCTTAATATATATGTTCAATCAATCTGTATTCTTCAAAAAAATAAGAGAAGAGGAAAAGAAAAGGGATCTTGTTCACAATTTCAACAACAACAAAACATTTGTAAAATATGAGTTAAAGCTTTCAACGGAGATAACTTTTTACTCGAGTATCGAAAAGAATATTATAATATATCAAATCGAAGCTCGTATCAAATTACACAATATGATAAGGTCCTCCCTTCAAAAATCATTTTTGTACGCAAATTCCATCGTTTACATCACTTTGTGAGGGTTTAAAAGTTTTGACGCACCATTTTCATTTTACTTACTTCTTGTTTTATTGAATAGAACTATAAAGGAGATATTGGTGCCGACCTAGGGTCCTTAATATATATGTTCAATCAATCTGTATTCTTCAAAAAAAAAAGAGAAGAGGAAAAGAAAGGAGATCTTGTTCACATTTTCAACAACAACAAAACATTTGTAAAATATGAGTTAAAACTTTCAACGGAGATAACTTTTTACTCGGGTATCGGAAAGAATATTATAATATATCAAATCGAAGCTCGTATAATATTACACAATATGATCAGGTGCTCCCTTCAAAAATCATTGTTGTATGCAAATTCCATCGTTTACATCAGTTTCCGAGGGTTTAAAAGTTTTGACGCCCTAGTTTCATTATACTTACTTCTGGTTTTATTGTATAGAGCAATAAAGGAGATACTGGTGACGACCTAGGGTTCTTAATATATATGTTCAATCAATATGTATTCTTCAAAAAAAATAAGAGAAGAGGAAAAGAAAGGGGATCTCGTTCACACTTTCCACAACAACAAAACATTTGTAAAATATGAGTTAAAACTTTCAACGGAGATAACTTTTTACTCGGGTATCGGAAAAAATATTATAATATATCAAATCGAAGCTTGTATCCAATTACACAATATGATAAGAGCCTCCCTTCAAAAATCATTTTTTACGCAAATTCCATCGTTTACATCACTTTTTGAGGGTTTAAAAGTTTTGACGCACCATTTTCATTTTACTTACTTCTTGTTTTATTGAATAGAACTATAAAGGAGATATTGGTGCCGACCTAGGGTTCTTAATATATATGTTCAATCAATCTGTATTCTTCAAAAAAAAAAATAAGAGAAGAGGAAAAGAAAGGAGATCTTGTTCACATTTTCAACAACAACAAAACATTTGTAAAATATGAGTTAAAACTTTCAACGGAGATAACTTTTTACTCGGGTATCGAAAAGAATATTATAATATATCAAATCGAAGCTCGTATAAAATTACACAATATGATAAGATCCTCCCTTCAAAAATCATTTTTGTACCCAAATTCCATCGTTTACATCACTTATCGAGGGTTTAAAAGTTTTGACGCACCATTTTCATTTTACTTACTTCTTGTTTTATTGAATAGAGCTATAAAGGAGATATTGGTGCCGACCTAGGGTTCTTAATATATATGTTCAATCAATTTGTATTCTTCCAAAAAAATAAGAGAAGAGGAAAAGAAAGGGGATCTTGTTCACATTTTCAACAACAACAAAACATTTGTAAAATATGAGTTAAAACTTTCAACGGAGATAACTTTTTACTCGGGTATCGGAAAGAATATTATAATATATCAAATCTAAGCTAGTATCAAATTACAAAATATAATAAGATCCTCCCTTCAAAAATCATTTTTGTACGCAAATTCCATCGTTTACATCACTTTCTGAGGGTTTAAAAGTTTTGACGCACCATTTTCATTTTACTTACTTCTTGTTTTATTGAATAGAGCTATAAAGGAGATATTGGTGCCGACCTAGGGTTCTTAATATATATGTTCAATCAATCTGTATTCTTCAAAAAAATAAGAGAAGAGGAAAAGAAAGGAGATCTTGTTCACATTTTCAACAACAACAAAACATTTGTAAAATATGAGTTAAAACTTTCAACGGAGATAACTTTTTACTCGGGTATCGAAAAGAATATTATAATATATCAAATCGAAGCTCGTATCAAATTACACAATACGATAAGGTCCTCCCTTCAAAAATAATTTTTGTACGCAAATTCCATCGTTTAAAACACTTTTCGAAGGTTTAAAAGTTTTGACGCACCATTTTCATTTTACTTACTTCTTGTTTTATTGAATAGAACTATAAAGGAGATATTGGTGCCGACCTATTGTTCTTAATATATATGTTCAATCAATCTGTATTCTTCAAAAAAAATAAGACAAGAGGAAAAGAAAGCGGATCTTGTTCACATTTTCAACAACAACAAAACATTTGTAAAATATGAGTTAAAACTTTCAACGGAGATAACTTTTTACTCGGGTATCGAAAAGAATATTATAATATATCAAATCGAATCTCGTATAAAATTACACAATATGATAAGGTCCTCCCTTCAAAAATCATTTTTGTACGCAAATTCCATCGTTTACATCACTTTCTGAGGGTTTAAAAGTTTTGACGCACCATTTTCATTTTACTTACTTCTTGTTTTATTCTATAGAGCTATAAAGGAGATAATGGTGCCAACCTAGGGTTCTTTATATATGTGTTCAATCAGTCTGTATTCTTCAAAAAAAATAAGAGAAGAGGAAAAGAAAGGGGATCTTGTTCACATTTTCAACAACAACAAAACATTTGTAAAATATGAGTTAAAAATTTCAACGGAGATAACTTTTTACTCGGGTATCGAAAAGAAAATTATAATATATCAAATCGAAGCTCGTATAAAATTACACAATATGATAAGGTCCTCCCTTCAAAAATCATTTTTGTACGCAAATTCCATCGTTTACATCACTTTACGAGGGTTTAAAAGTTTTGACGCACCATTTTCATTTTACTTACTTCTTGTTTATTGAATAGAGCTATAAAGGAGATATTGGTGCTGACCTAATGTTCTTAATATATATGTTCAATCAATATGTATTCTTCCAAAAAAATAAGAGAAGACGAAAAGAAAGGGGATCTTGTTCACATTTTCAACAACAACCAAACATTTGTAAAATAAGAGTTAAAACTTTCAACGGAGATAACTTTTTACTCGGGTATCGGAAAGAATATTATAATATATCAAATCGAAGCTCGTATCAAATTACACAATATTATAATGTCCTCCCTTCAAAAATCATTTTTTTACGCAAATTCCATCATTTACATCACTTTCTGACGGTTTAAAATTTTTCATGCACCATTTTCATTTTACTTACTTCTTGTTTAATTGAATAGAACTATAAAGGAGATATTGGTGACGACCTCGGGTTCTTAATATATATGATCAATAAATCTGTATTCTTCAAAAAAAAAATAAGAGAAGAGGAAAAGAAAGGAGATCTTGTTCACATTTTCAACAACTACAATACATTTGTAAAATATGAGTTAAAACTTTCAACAGAGATAACTTTTTACTCGGGTATCGAAAAGAATATTATAATATATCAAATCGAAGCTCGTATAAAATTACACAATATGATAAGATCCTCCCTTCAAAAATCATTTTTGTACGCAAATTCCATCGTTTACATCACTTTCTGAGGGTTTAAAAGTTTTGACGCACCATTTTCATTTTACTTACTTCTTGTTTTATTGAATAGAGCTATAAAGGAGATATTGGTGCCGACCTAGGGTTCTTAATATATATGTTCAATCAATCTGTATTCTTCCAAAAAAATAAGAGAAGAGGAAAAGAAAGGGGATCTTGTTCACATTTTCAACAACAACAAAACATTTGTAAAATATGAGTTAAAACTTTCAACGGAGATAACTTTTTACTCGGGTATCGAAAAGAATATTATAATATATCAAATCGAAGCTCGTATCAAATTACACAATATGATAAGATCCTCCCTTCAAAAATCATTTTTGTACGCAAATTCCATCGTTTACATCACTTTCTGAGGGTTTAAAAGTTTTGACGCACCATTTTCATTTTACTTCTTGTTTTATTGTATAGAGCTATAAAGGAGATATTGGTGGCGACCTAGGGTTCTTAATATCTATGTTCAATCAATCTGTATTCTTCAAAAAAAATAAGAGAAGAGGAAAAGAAAAGGGATCTTGTTCACATTTTCAACAACTACAATACATTTGTAAATTGAGCTAAAACTTTCAACGCAGATAACTTTTTACTCGGGTATCGAAAATAATATTATAATATATCAAATCGAATCTCGTATCAAATTACACAATATGATAAGGTCCTCCCTTCAAAAATCATTTTTGTACGCAAATTCCATCGTTTACATCACTTTCTGAGGGTTTAAAAGTTTTGACGCACCATTTTCATTTTACTTACTTCTTGTTTTATTGAATAGAACTATAAAGGAGATATTGGTGCCGACCTAGGGTTCTTAATATATATGTTCAATCAATCTGTATTCTTCAAAAAAAAATAAGAGAAGAGGAAAAGAAAGGAGATCTTGTTCACATTTTCAACAACAACAAAACATTTGTAAAATATGAGTTAAAACTTTCAACGGAGATAACTTTTTACTCGGGTATCGGAAAGAATATTATAATATATCAAATCGAAGCTCGTATAATATTACACAATATGATCAGGTGCTCCCTTCAAAAATCATGTTTGTACGCAAATTCCATCGTTTACATCACTTTCCGAGGGTTTAAAAGTTTTGACGCACCATTTTCATTTCACTTACTTCTTGTTTTATTGAATAGAGCTATAAAGGAGATATTTGTGCCGACCTGGGGTTCCTAATATATATGTTCAATCAATATGTATTCTTCCAAAAAAATAAGAGATGAGGAAAAGAAAGGAGATCTTGTTCACATTTTCAACAACAACAAAACATTTGTAAAATATGAGTTAAAACTTTCAACGGAGATAACTTTTTACTCGGGTATCGAAAAGAATATTATAATATATCAAATCGAAGCTCGTATAAAATTACACAATATGATAAGGTCCTCCCTTCAAAAATCATTTTTGTACGCAAATTCCATCGTTTACATCACTTTCTGAGGGTTTAAAAGTTTTGACGCACCATTTTCATTTTACTTACTTCCGGTTTTATTCAATAGAGCTATAAAGGAGATATTGGTGCCGACCTAGGGTTCTTAATATATATGTTCAATCAATCTGTATTCTTCAAAAAAAATAAGAGAAGAGGAAAAGAAAAGGGATCTTGTTCACATTTTCAACAGCAATAAAACATTTGTAAAATATGAGTTAAAACTTTCAACGTAGATAACTTTTTACTCGGGTTTCGAAAAGAATATTATAATATATCAAATCGAATCTCATATAAAATTACACAATATGATAAGGTCCTCCCTAAAAAAATCATTTTTTTACGTAAATTCTATCGTTTACATCACTTTCGTAGGGTTTAAAAGTTTGACGCACCATTTTCATTTCACTTACTTCTTGTTTTATTGAATAGAACTATAAAAGAGATATTGGTGCTGACCTAGGATTCTTAATATATATGTTCAATCAATCTGTATTCTTCAAAAAAAAAATAAGAGAAGAGGAAAAGAAAGGAGATCTTGTTCACATTTTCAACAACAACAAAACATTTGTAAAATATGAGTTAAAACTTTCAACGGAGATAACTTTTTACTCGGGTATCGAAAAGAATATTATAATATATCAAATCGAATCTCGTATCAAATTACACAATATGATAAGATTCTCCCTCCAAAAATCATTATTGTACGTAAATTCCATCGTTTACATCACTTTCTTAGGGTTTAAAAGTTTTGACTCCCCATTTTCATTTTACTTACTTCTTGTTTTATTGGATAGAGCTATAAAGGAGATATTGGTGCCGACCTGGGGTTCTTAATATATATGTTCAATCAATCTGTATTATACAAAAAAAATGAGAGAAGATGAATAGAAAGGAGATCTTGTTCACATTTTCAACAACAACAAAACATTTGTAAAATATGAGTTAAAACTTTCAACGGAGATAACTTTTTACTCGGGTATCGAAAAGAATATTATAATATATCAAATCGAAGCTCGTATAAAATTACACAATATGATAAGATCCTCCCTTCAAAAATCATTTTTGTACGCAAATTCCATCGTTTACATCACTTTCCGAGGGTTTAAAAGTTTTGACGCACCATTTTCATTTTACTTACTTCTTGTTTTATTGAATAGAACTATAAAGGAGATATTGGTGCCGACCTAGGGTTCTTAATATATATGTTCAATCAATCTGTATTCTTCAAAAAAAATAAGAGAAGAGGAAAAGAAAGGAGATCTTGTTCACATTTTCAACAACAACAAAACATTTTTAAAATATGAGTTAAAACTTTCAACGGAGATAAATTTTTACTCGGGTATCGGAAAGAATATTATAATATATCAAATGGAAGCTCGTATCAAATTACACAATATGATAAGATCATCCCTTCAAAAATCATTTTTGTACGCAAAGTCCATCGTTTACATCACTTTCTGAGGGTTTAAAAGTTTTGACGCACCATTTTCATTTTACTTACTTCTTGTTTTATTGAATAGAGCTATAAAGGAGATATTGGTGCCGACCTAGGGTTCTTAATATATATGTTCAATCAATCTGTATTCTTCAAAAAAATAAGAGAAGAGGAAAAGAAAGGAGATCTTGTTCACATTTTCAACAACAACAAAACATTTGTAAAATATGAGTTAAAACTTTCAACGGAGATAACTGTTTACTCTGGTATCGAAAAGAATATTATAATATATCAACTCGAAGCTCGTATAAAATTACACATTATGTTAAGGTCCTCCCTTCAAAAGTCATGTTTGTACGCAAATTCCATCGTTTACATCACTTTTCGAGGGTTTAAAAGTTTTGACCCACCATTTTCATTTTACTTACTTCTTGTTTTATTGAATAGAGCTATAAAGGAGATATTGGTGCCGACCTGGGGTTCTTAATATATATGTTCAATCAATCTGTATTCTTCAAAAAAAAAAATAAGAGAAGAGGAAAAGAAAGGAGATCTTGTTCACATTTTCAACAACAACAAAACATTTGTAAAATATGAGTTAAAACTTTCAACGGAGATAACTTTTTACTCGGGTATCGAAAAGAATATTATAATATATCAAATCGAAGCTCGTATCAAATTACACAATATGATAAGGTCCTCCCTTCAAAAATCATTTTTGTACGCAAATTCCATCGTTTACATCACTTTCTGAGGGTTTAAAAGTTTTGACGCACCATTTTCATTTTACTTACTTCTTGTTTTATTGTATAGAGCTATAAAGGAAATATTGGTGCCGACCTAGGGTTCTTAATATCTATGTTCAATCAATCTGTATTCTTCAAAACAAATAAGAGAAGAGCAAAAGAAAAGGGATCTTGTTCACATTTTCAACAACTACAATACATTTGTAAATTGAGCAAAACCTTTCAACGGAGATAACTTTTTACTCGGGTATCGAAAATAATATTATAATATATCAAATCGAATCTCGTATCAAATTACACAATATGATAAGGTCCTCCCTTCAAAAATCATTTTTGTACGCAAATTCCATCGTTTACATCACTTTCTGAGGGTTTAAAAGTTTTGACGCACCATTTTCATTTTACTTACTTCTTGTTTTATTGAATAGAACTATAAAGGAGATATTGGTGCCGACCTAGGGTTCTTAATATATATGTTCAATCAATCTGTATTCTTCAAAAAAAATAAGAGAAGAGGAAAAGAAAGGAGATCTTGTTCACATTTTCAACAACAACAAAACATTTGTAAAATATGAGTTAAAACTTTCAACGGAGATAACTTTTTACTCGGGTATCGGAAAGAATATTATAATATATCAAATCGAAGCTCGTATAATATTACACAATTTGATCAGGTGCTCCCTTCAAAAATCATTTTTGTAGAAAATGCCATCGTTTACATCACTTTCTGAGGGTTTAAAAGTTTTGACGCACCATTTTCATTTGACTTACTTCTTGTTTTATGGAATAGAGCTATAAAGGAGATATTTGTTCCGACCTGGGGTTCTTAATATATATGTTCAATCAATCTGTATTCTTCCAAAAAAATAAGAGATGAGGAAAAGAAAGGAGATCTTGTTCACATTTTCAACAACAACAAAACATTTGTAAAATATGAGTTAAAACTTTCAACGGAGATAACTTTTTACTCGGGTATCGAAAAGAATATTATAATATATCAAATCGAATCTCGTATCAAATTACACAATATGATAAGGTCCTCCCTTCAAAAATCATTTTTGTACGCAAATTCCATCGTTTACATCACTTTCTGAGGGTTTAAAAGTTTTGACGCACCATTTTCATTTTACTTACTTCTTGTTTTATTGAATAGAACTATAAAGGAGATATTGGTGCCGACCTAGGGTTCTTAATATATATGTTCAATCAATCTGTATTCTTCAAAAAAAATAAGAGAAGAGGAAAAGAAAAGGGATCTTGTTCACATTTTCAACAACTACAATACATTTGTAAATTGAGCTAAAACTTTCAACGCAGATAACTTTTTACTCGGGTATCGAAAATAATATTATAATATATCAAATCGAATCTCGTATCAAATTACACAATATGAGAAAGTCCTCCCTTCAAAATTCATTTTTGTACGCAAATGCCATCGTTTACATCACTTTGTGAGGGTTTAAAAGTTTTGACGCACCATTTTCATTTTACTTACTTCTTGTTTTATTGAATAGAACTATAAAGGAGATATTGGTGCCGACCTAGGGTTCTTAATATATATGCTCAATAAATCTGTATTCTTCAAAAAAAATAAGAGAAGAGGAAAAGAAAGGAGATCTTGTTCACATTTTCAACAACAACAAAACATTTGTAAAATATGAGTTAAAACGTTCTACGTAGATAACTTTTTACTCGGGTATCGGAAAGAATATTATAATATATCAAATCGAAGCTCGTATAAATTTACACAATATGATAAGATCCTCCCTTCAAAAATCATTTTTGTGGCAAATGACATCGTTTACATCACTTTCTGAGGGTTTAAAAGTTTTGACGCACCATTTTCATTTTACTTACTTCTTGTTTTATTGAATAGAACTATAAAGGAGATATTGGTGCCGACCTAGGGTTCTTAATATATATGTTCAATCAATCTGTATTCTTCAAAAAAAAATAAGAGAAGAGGAAAAGAAAGGAGATCTTGTTCACATTTGCAACAACAACAAAACATTTGTAAAATATGAGTTAAAACTTTCAACGGAGATAACTTTTTACTCGGTTATCGGAAAGAATATTATAATATATCAAATCGAAGCTCGTATAAAATTACACAATATGATCAGGTGCTCCCTTCAGAAATCATTGTTGTACGCAAATTCCATCGTTTACATAAGTTTCCGAGGGTTTAAAAGTTTTGACGCCCTAGTTTCATTATACTTACTTCTTGTTTTATTGAATAGAACTATAAAGGAGATATTGGTGACGACCTAGGGTTCTTAATATATATGTTCAATCAATATGTATTCTTCAAAAAAAAATAAGAGAAGAGAAAAATAATGGGGATCTTGTTCACATTTTCAACAACAACAAAACATTTGTAAAATATGAGTTAAAAATTTCAACGGAGATAACTTTTTACTCGGGTATCGGAAAGAATATTATAATATATCAAATCGAAGCTCATATCAAATTACAAAATATGATAAGATCCTCCCTTCAAAAATCATTTTTGTACGCAAATTCCATCGTTTACATCACTTTCTAAGGGTTTAAAAGTTTTGACGCACCATTTTCATTTTATTATTTCTTGTTTTATTGTATAGAGCTATAAAGGAGATATTGGTGCCGACCAAGGGTTCTTAATATCTATGTTCAATCAATCTGTATTCTTCAAAAAAAATAAGAGAAGAGGAAAAGAAAGGAGATCTTGTTCACATTTTCAACAACAACAAAACATTTGTAAAATATGAGTTAAAACTTTCAACGGAGATAACTTTTTACTCGGGTATCGAAAAGAATATTATAATATATCAAATCGAAGCTCGTATCAAATTACAGAAAATGAAAAGGTTTCCCCTTGAAAAATAATTCTTTTACGCAAATTCCATCGTTTACATCACTTTTCGAGGGTTTAAAAGTTTTGACGCACAATTTTCATTTTACTTACTTCTTGTATTATTGAATAGAACTATAAAGGAGATATTGGTGCCGACCTAGGGCTCTTTATATATATATGTTCAATCAGTCTGTATTCTTCAAAAAAGATAAAAGAAGAGGAAAAGAAAGGAGAACTTGTTTACATTTTCAACAACAACAAAACATTTTTAAAATATGAGTTAAAACTTTCTACGGATATAACTTTTTACTCGGGTATCGGAAAGAATATTATAATATATCAAATCGAAGCTCGTATAAAATTACACAATATGATCAGATCCTCCCTTCAAAAATCATTTTTGTACGCAAATTCCATCGTTTACATCACTTTCTGAGGGTTTAAAAGTTTTGACGCACCATTTTCATTTTACTTACTTCTTGTTTTATTGTATAGAGCTATAAAGGAGATATTGGTGCCGACCTAGGGTTCTTAATATCTATGTTCAATCAATCTGTATTCTTCAAAAAAAATAAGAGAAGAGGAAAAGAAAAGGGATCTTGTTCACATTTTCAACAACTACAATACATTTGTAAAATATGAGTTAAAACTTTCAACGGAGATAACTTTTTACTCGGGTATCGAAAATAATATTATAATATATCAAATCGAATCTCGTATCAAATTACACAATATGATAAAGTCCTCCCTTCAAAAATCATTTTTGTACGCAAATTCCATCGTTTTCATCACTTTCTGAGGGTTTAAAAGTTTTGACGCACCATTTTCATTTTACTTACTTCTTGTTTTATTGAATAGAACTATAAAGGAGATATTGGTGCCGACCTAGGGTTCTTAATATATATGCTCAATAAATCTGTATTCTTCAAAAAAAAATAAGAGAAGAGGAAAAGAAAGGAGATCTTGTTCACATTTTCAACAACAACAAAACATTTGTAAAATATGAGTTAAAACGTTCTACGTAGATAACTTTTTACTCGGGTATCGGAAAGAATATTATAATATATCAAATCGAAGCTCGTATAAATTTACACAATATGATAAGATCCTCCCTTCAAAAATCATTTTTGTACGCAAATGACATCGTTTACATCACTTTCTGAGGGTTTAAAAGTTTTGACGCACCATTTTCATTTTACTTACTTCTTGTTTTATTGAATAGAACTATAAAGGAGATATTGGTGCCGACCTAGGGTTCTTAATATATATGTTCAATCAATCTGTATTCTTCAAAAAAAAATAAGAGAAGAGGAAAAGAAAGGAGATCTTGTTCACATTTTCAACAACAACAAAACATTTGTAAAATATGAGTTAAAACTTTCAACGGAGATAACTTTTTACTCGGGTATCGGAAAGAATATTATAATATATCAAATCGAAGCTCGTATAAAATTACACAATATGATAAGGTCCTCCCTTCAAAAATCATTTTTGTACGCAAATTCCATCGTTTACATCACTTTCTGAGGGTTTAAAAGTTTTGACGCACCATTTTCATTTTACTTACTTCTTGTTTTATTGTATAGAGCTATAAAGGAGATATTGGTGACGACCTAGGGTTCTTAATATATATGTTCAATCAATATGTATTCTTCAAAAAAAATAAGAGAAGAGGAAAAGAAAGGGGATCTTGTTCACATTTTCAACAACAACAAAACATTTGTAAAATATGAGTTAAAAATTTCAACGGAGATAACTTTTTACTCGGGTATCGGAAAGAATATTATAATATATAAAATCGAAGCTCGTATCAAATTACAAAATATGATAAGGTCCTCCCTTCAAAAATCATTTTTGTACGCAAATTCCATCGTTTACATCACTTTCCGAGGGTTTAAAAGTTTTGACGCACCATTTTCATTTGACTTACTTCTTGTTTTATTGAATAGAGCTATAAAGGAGATATTTGTGCCGACCTGGGGTTCTTAATATATATGTTCAATCAATCTGTATTCTTCCAAAAAAAATAAGAGATGAGGAAAAGAAAGGAGATCTTGTTCACATTTTCAACAACAACAAAACATTTGTAAAATATGAGTTAAAACTTTCAACGGAGATAACTTTTTACTCGGGTATCGAAAAGAATATTATAATATATCAACTCGAAGCTCGTATAAAATTACACATTATGTTAAGGTCCTCCCTTCAAAAATCATGTTTGTACGCAAATTCCATCGTTTACATCACTTTCCGAGGGTTTAAAAGTTTTGACCCACCATTTTCATTTTACTTACTTCTTGTTTTATTGAATAGAGCTATAAAGGAGATATTGGTGCCGACCTGGGGTTCTTAATATATATGTTCAATCAATCTGTATTATACAAAAAAAAATAAGAGAAGACGAAAAGAAAGGAGATCTTGTTCACATTTTCAACAACAACAAAACATTTGTAAAATATGAGTTAAAACTTTCAACGGAGATAACTTTTTACTCGGGTATCGAAAAGAATATTATAATATATCAAATCGAAGCTCGTATCAAATTACACAATATGATAAGATCCTCCCTTCAAAAATCATTTTTGTACGCAAATTCCATCGTTTACATCACTTTCTGAGGGTTTAAAAGTTTTGACGCACCATTTTCATTTTACTTCTTGTTTTATTGTATAGAGCTATAAAGGAGATATTGGTGCCGACCTAGGGTTCTTAATATCTATGTTCAATCAATCTGTATTCTTCAAAAAAATAAGAGAAGAGGAAAAGAAAAGGGATCTTGTTCACATTTTCAACAACTACAATACATTTGTAAATTGAGCTAAAACTTTCAACGCAGATAACTTTTTACTCGGGTATCGAAAATAATATTATAATATATCAAATCGAATCTCGTATCAAATTACACAATATGATAAAGTCCTCCCTTCAAAAATCATTTTTGTACGCAAATTCCATCGTTTTCATCACTTTCTGAGGGTTTAAAAGTTTTGACGCACCATTTTCATTTTACTTACTTCTTGTTTTATTGAATAGAACTATAAAGGAGATATTGGTGCCGACCTAGGGTTCTTAATATATATGCTCAATAAATCTGTATTCTTCAAAAAAAATAAGAGAAGAGGAAAAGAAAGGAGATCTTGTTCACATTTTCAACAACAACAAAACATTTGTAAAATATGAGTTAAAACGTTCTACGTAGATAACTTTTTACTCGGGTATCGGAAAGAATATTATAATATATCAAATCGAAGCTCGTATAAATTTACACAATATGATAAGATCCTCCCTTCAAAAATCATTTTTGTGGCAAATGACATCGTTTACATCACTTTCTGAGGGTTTAAAAGTTTTGACGCACCATTTTCATTTTACTTCTTGTTTTATTGTATAGAGCTATAAAGGAGATATTGGTGCCGACCTAGGGTTCTTAATATATATGTTCAATCAATCTGTATTCTTCAAAAAAAAAAATAAGAGAAGAGGAAAAGAAAGGAGATCTTGTTCACATTTGCAACAACAACAAAACATTTATAAAATATGAGTTAAAACTTTCAACGTAGATAACTTTTTACTCGGTTATCGGAAAGAATATTATAATATATCAAATCGAAGCTCGTATAAAATTACACAATATGATCAGGTGCTCCCTTCAGAAATCATTTTTGTACGCAAATTCCATCGTTTACATAAGTTTCCGAGGGTTTAAAAGTTTTGACGCACCATTTTCATTTTACTTACTTCTTGTTTTATTGAATAGAACTATAAAGGAGATATTGGTGACGACCTAGGGTTCTTAATATATATGTTCAATCAATATGTATTCTTCAAAAAAAAATAAGAGAAGAGGAAAAGAAAGGGGATCTTGTTCACATTTTCAACAACAACAAAACATTTGTAAAATATGAGTTAAAAATTTCAACGGAGATAACTTTTTACTCGGGTATCGGAAAGAATATTATAATATATCAAATCGAAGCTCGTATCAAATTACAAAATATGATAAGATCCTCCCTTCAAAAATCATTTTTGTACGCAAATTCCATCGTTTACATCACTTTCTGAGGGTTTAAAAGTTTTGACGCACCATTTTCATTTTATTATTTCTTGTTTTATTGTATAGAGCTATAAAGGAGATATTGGTGCCGACCTAGGGTTCTTAATATCTATGTTCAATCAATCTGTATTCTTCAAAAAAAATAAGAGAAGAGGAAAAGAAAAGGGATCTTGTTCACATTTTCAACAACTACAATACATTTGTAAATTGAGCTAAAACTTTCAACGCAGATAACTTTTTACTCGGGTATCGAAAATAATATTATAATATATCAAATCGAATCTCGTATCAAATTACACAATATGATAAAGTCCTCCCTTCAAAAATCATTTTTGTACGCAAATTCCATCGTTTACATCACTTTCTGAGGGTTTAAAAGTTTTGACGCACCATTTTCATTTTACTTACTTCTTGTTTTATTGAATAGAACTATAAAGGAGATATTGGTGCCGACCTAGGGTTCTTAATATATATGCTCAATAAATCTGTATTCTTCAAAAAAAAATAAGAGAAGAGGAAAAGAAAGGAGATCTTGTTCACATTTTCAACAACAACAAAACATTTGTAAAATATGAGTTAAAACGTTCTACGTAGATAACTTTTTACTCGGGTATCGGAAAGAATATTATAATATATCAAATCGAAGCTCGTATAAATTTACACAATATGATAAGATCCTCCCTTCAAAAATCATTTTTGCGGCAAATGACATCGTTTACATCACTTTCTGAGGGTTTAAAAGTTTTGACGCACCATTTTCATTTTACTTACTTCTTGTTTTATTGAATAGAACTATAAAGGAGATATTGGTGCCGACCTAGGGTTCTTAATATATATGTTCAATCAATATGTATTCTTCAAAAAAAAAATAAGACAATAGGAAAAGAAAGGAGATCTTGTTCACATTTTCAAAAACAACAAAACATTTGTAAAATATGAGTTAAAACGTTCTACGGAGATAACTTTTTACTCGGGTATCGGAAAGAATATTATAATATATCAAATTGAAGCTCGTATAAAATTACACAATATGATAAGATCCTCCCTTCAAAAATCATTTTTGTACGCAAATTCCATCGTTTACATCACTTTCTGAGGGTTTAAAAGTTTTGACGCACCATTTTCAATTTACTTACTTCTTGTTTTATTGTATAGAGCTATAAAGGAGATATTGGTGACGACCTAGGGTTCTTAATATATATGTTCAATCAATATGTATTCTTCAAAAAAAAATAATTGAAGAGGAAAAGAAAGGGGATCTTGTTCACATTTTCAACAACAACAAAACATTTGTAAAATATGAGTTAAAAATTTCAACGGAGATAACTTTTTACTCGGGTATCGGAAAGAATATTATAATATATCAAAGCGAAGCTCGTATCAAATTACAAAATATGATAAGATCCTCCCTTCAAAAATCATTTTTGTACGCAAATTTCATCGTTTACATCACTTTCTGAGGGTTTAAAAGTTTTGACGCACCATTTTCATTTTACTTACTTCTTGTTTTATTGAATAGAACTATAAAGGAGATATTGGTGCCGACCTAGGGTTCTTAATATATATGCTCAATAAATCTGTATTCTTCAAAAAAAAATAAGAGAAGAGGAAAAGAAAGGAGATCTTGTTCACATTTTCAACAACAACAAAACATTTGTAAAATATGAGTTAAAACTTTCTACGGAGATAACTTTTTGCTCGGGTATCGGAAAGAATATTATAATATATCAAATCGAAGCTCGTATAAAATTACACAATATGATCAGATCCTCCCTTCAAAAATCATTTTTGTACGCAAATTCCATCGTTTACATCACTTTCTGAGGGTTTAAAAGTTTTGACGCACCATTTTCATTTTACTTACTTCTTGTTTTATTGTATAGAGCTATAAAGGAGATATTGGTGCCGACCTAGGGTTCTTAATATCTATGTTCAATCAATCTGTATTCTTCAAAACAAATAAGAGAAGAGCAAAAGAAAAGGGATCTTGTTCACATTTTCAACAACTACAATACATTTGTAAATTGAGCTAAAACTTTCAACGCAGATAACTTTTTACTCGGGTATCAAAAATAATATTATAATATATCAAATCGAATCTCGTATCAAATTACACAATATGATAAAGTCCTCCCTTCAAAAATCATTTTTGTATGCAAATTCCATCATTTACATCACTTTCTGAGGGTTTAAAAGTTTTGACGCACCATTTTCATTTTACTTACTTCTTGTTTTATTGAATAGAACTATAAAGGAGATATTGGTGCCGACCTAGGGTTCTTAATATATATGTTCAATCAATCTGTATTCTTCAAAAAAAATAAGACAAGAGGAAAAGAAAGGAGATCTTGTTCACATTTTCAACAACAACAAAACATTTGTAAAATATGAGTTAAAACGTTCTACGGAGATAACTTTTTACTCGGGTATCGGAAAGAATATTATAATATATCAAATCGAAGCTCGTATAAAATTACACAATATGATAAGATCCTCCCTTCAAAAATCATTTTTGTACGCAAATTCCATCGTTTACATCACTTTCTGAGGGTTTAAAAGTTTTGACGCACCATTTTCATTTTACTTACTTCTTGTTTTATTTTATAGAGCTATAAAGGAGATATTGGTGCCGACCTAGGGTTCTTAATATATATGTTCAATCAATATGTATTCTTCAAAAAAAAAAAATAAGAGAAGAGGAAAAGAAAGGAGATCTTGTTCACATTTTCAACAACAACAAAACATTTGTAAAATATGAGTTAAAACTTTCAACGGAGATAACTTTTTACTCGGGTATCGGAAAGAATATTATAATATATCAAATCGAAGCTCGTATCAAATTACAAAATATGATAAGATCCTCCCTTCAAAAATCATTTTTGTACGCAAATTCCATCGTTTACATCACTTTCTGAGGGTTTAAAAGTTTTGACGCACCATTTTCAATTTACTTACTTCTTGTTTTATTGTATAGAGCTATAAAGGAGATATTGGTGACGACCTAGGGTTCTTAATATATATGTTCAATCAATATGTATTCTTCAAAAAAAATAAGAGAAGAGGAAAAGAAAGGGGATCTTGTTCACATTTTCAACAACAACAAAACATTTGTAAAATATGAGTTAAAAATTTCAACGGAGATAACTTTTTACTCGGGTATCGGAAAGAATATTATAATATATCAAATCGAAGCTCGTATCAAATTACAAAATATGATAAGATCCTCCCTTCAAAAATCATTTTTGTACGCAAATTCCATCGTTTACATCACTTTCTGAGGGTTTAAAAGTTTTGACGCACCATTTTCATTTTATTATTTCTTGTTTTATTGTATAGAGCTATAAAGGAGATATTGGTGCCGACCAAGGGTTCTTAATATCTATGTTCAATCAATCTGTATTCTTCAAAAAAAATAAGAGAAGAGGAAAAGAAAAGGGATCTTGTTCACATTTTCAACAACTACAATACATTTGTAAATTGAGCTAAAACTTTCAACGCAGATAACTTTTTACTCGGGTATCGAAAATAATATTATAATATATCAAATCGAATCTCGTATCAAATTACACAATATGATAAGGTCCTCCCTTCAAAAATCATTTTTGTACGCAAATTCCATCGTTTACATCACTTTCTGAGGGTTTAAAAGTTTTGACGCACCATTTTCATTTTACTTACTTCTTGTTTTATTGAATAGAACTATAAAGGAGATATTGGTGCCGACCTAGGGTTCTTAATATATATGTTCAATCAATCTGTATTCTTCAAAAAAATATAAGAGAAGAGGAAAAGAAAGGAGATCTTGTTCACATTTTCAACAACAACAAAACATTTGTAAAATATGAGTTAAAACTTTCTACGGAGAGAACTTTTTGCTCGGGTATCGGAAAGAATATTATAATATATCAAATCGAAGCTCGTATAAAATTACACAATTTGATCAGATCCTCCCTTCAAAAATCATTTTTGTACGCAAATTCCATCGTTTACATCACTTTCTGAGGGTTTAAAAGTTTTGACGCACCATTTTCATTTTACTTACTTCTTGTTTTATTGTATAGAGCTATAAAGGAGATATTGGTGCCGACCTAGGGTTCTTAATATATATGTTCAATCAATCTGTATTCTTCAAAAAAAATAAGAGAAGAGGAAAAGAAAGGAGATCTTGTTCACATTTTCAACAACAAAACATTTGTAAAATATGAGTTAAAACTTTCAACGGAGATAACTTTTTACTCGGGTATCGGAAAGAATATTATAATATATCAAATCGAAGCTCGTATCAAATTACACAATATGATAAGATCCTCCCTTCAAAAATCATTTTTGTACGCAAATTCCATCTTTACATCACTTTCCGAGGGTTTAAAAGTTTTGACGCACCATTTCCATTTTACTTACTTCTGGTTTTATTCTATAGAGCTATAAAGGAGATATTGGTGCCGACTTAGGGTTCTTTATATATATTTTCAATCAGTCTGTATTCTTCAAAAAAAATAAGAGTAATGGAAAAGAAAGGGGATCTCGTTAACATTTTCAACAACTACAAAACATTTGTTAAATTTGAGTTAAAAATTTCAACGGAAATAACTTTTTACTTGGGTATCGAAACGACTATTATAATATATAAAATCGAAGCTCGTATCAAATTACACAATATGATAAGATCCTCCCTTCAAAAATCATTTTTGTACGCAAATTCCATCGTTTACATCACTTTTTGAGGGTTTAAAAGTTTTGACGCCCCATTTTCATTTTACTTACTTCTTGTTTTATTGAATAGAGCTATAAAGGAGATATTGGTGCTGACCTAGAGTTCTTAATATCCATGTTCAATCCATCTGTATTCTTCAAAAAAATAAGAGAAGAGGAAAAGAATAGGGAACTTGTTCACATTTTTAACAACAACAAAACATTTGTAAAATATGAGTTAAAACGTTCTACGGAGATTACTTTTTACTCGGGTATCGGAAAGAATATTATAATATATCAAATCGAAGCTCGTATAAAATTACACAATATGATAAGGTCCTCCCTTCAAAAATCATTTTTGTACGCAAATTCCATCGTTTACATCACTTTCTGAGGGTTTAAAAGTTTTGACGCACCATTTTCATTTTACTTACTTCTTGTTTTATTTTATAGAGCTATAAAGGAGATATTGGTGCCGACCTAGGGTTCTTAATATATAGGTTCAATCAATCTGTATTCTTCAAAAAAAAATAAGAGAAGAGGAAAAGAAAGGAGATCTTGTTCACATTTTCAACAACAACAAAACATTTGTAAAATATGTGTTAAAACTTTCAACGGAGATAACTTTTTACTCGGGTATCGAAAAGAATATTATAATATATCAAATCGAAGCTCGTATAAAATTACACAATATGATAAGGTCCTCCCTTCAAAAATCATTTTTGTACGCAAATTCCATCGTTTACATCACTTTCTGAGGGTTTAAAAGTTTTGACGCACCATTTTCATTTTACTTACTTCCTGTTTTATTCAATAGAGCTATAAAGGAGATATTGGTGTCGACCTAGGGTTCTTAATATATATGTTCAATCAATATGTATTCTTCAAAAAAAATAAGAGAAGAGGAAAAGAAAGGGGATCTTGTTCACATTTTCAACAACAACAAAACATTTGTAAAATATGAGTTAAAAATTTCAACGGAGATAACTTTTTACTCGGGTATCGGAAAGAATATTATAATATATCAAATCGAAGCTCGTATCAAATTACAAAATATGATAAGATCCTCCCTTCAAAAATCATTTTTGTACGCAAATTCCATCGTTTACATCACTTTCTAAGGGTTTAAAAGTTTTGACGCACCATTTTCATTTTATTATTTCTTGTTTTATTGTATAGAGCTATAAAGGAGATATTGGTGCGGATCAAGGGTTCTTAATATCTATGTTCAATCAATTTGTATTCTTCAAAAAAAATAAGAGAAGAGGAAAAGAAAAGGGATCTTGTTCACATTTTCAACAACTACAATACATTTGTAAATTGAGCTAAAACTTTCAACGCAGATAACTTTTTACTCGGGTATCGAAAATAATATTATAATATATCAAATCGAATCTCGTATCAAATTACACAATATGATAAAGTCCTCCCTTCAAAAATCATTTTTGTACGCAAATTCCATCGTTTACATCACTTTCTGAGGGTTTAAAAGTTTTGACGCACCATTTTCATTTTACTTACTTCTTGTTTTATTGAATAGAACTATAAAGGAGATATTGGTGCCGACCTAGGGTTCTTAATATATATGTTCAATCAATCTGTATTCTTCAAAAAAAATAAGAGAAGAGGAAAAGAAAGGAGATCTTGTTCACATTTTCAACAACAACAAAACATTTGTAAAATATGAGTTAAAACTTTCAACGGAGATAACTTTTTACTCGGGTATCGAAAAGAATATTATAATATATCAAATCGAAGCTCGTATAAAATTACACAATATGATAAGATCCTCCCTTCAAAAATCATTTTTGTATGCAAATTCCATCGTTTACATCACTTTCTGAGGGTTTAAAAGTTTTGACGCACCATTTTCATTTTACTTACTTCTTGTTTTATTGAATAGAGCTATAAAGGAGATATTGGTGCCGACCTAGGGTTCTTAATATATATGTTCAATCAATATGTATTCTTCAAAAAAAATAAGAGAAGAGGAAAAGAAAGGAGATCTTGTTCACATTTTCAACAACAACAAAACATTTGTAAAATATGAGTTAAAACTTTCAACGGAGATAACTTTTTACTCGGGTATCGGAAAGAATATTATAATATATCAAATCGAAGCTCGTATAAAATTACACAATATGATAAGATCCTCCCTTCAAAAATCATTTTTGTACGCAAATTCCATCGTTTACATCACTTTCTGAGGGTTTAAAAGTTTTGACGCACCATTTTCAATTTACTTACTTCTTGTTTTATTGTATAGAGCTATAAAGGAGATATTGGTGACGACCTAGGGTTCTTAATATATATGTTCAATCAATATGTATTCTTCAAAAAAAATAAGAGAAGAGGAAAAGAAAGGGGATCTTGTTCACATTTTCAACAACAACAAAACATTTGTAAAATATGAGTTAAAAATTTCAACGGAGATAACTTTTTACTCGGGTATCGGAAAGAATATTATAATATATCAAATCGAAGCTCGTATCAAATTACAAAATATGATAAGATCCTCCCTTCAAAAATCATTTTTGTACGCAAATTCCATCGTTTACATCACTTTCTGAGGGTTTAAAAGTTTTGACGCACCATTTTCATTTTACTTACTTCTTGTTTTATTGAATAGAGCTATAAAGGAGATATTGGTGCTGACCTAGGGTTCTTAATATCTATGTTCAATCAATCTGTATTCTTCAAAAAAAATAAGAGAAGAGGAAAAGAAAAGGGAACTTGTTCACATTTTCAACAACAAAACATTTGTAAAATATGAGTTAAAAGTTTCAACGGAGATAACTTTTTACTCGGGTATCGGAAAGAATATTATAATATATCAAATCGAAGCTCGTATCAAATTTCACAATATGATAAGGTCCTCCTTTCAAAAATCATTTTTTTACGCAAATTCCATCATTTACATCACTTTCTGAGGCTTTAAAAGTTTTCACGCACCATTTTCATTTTACTTACTTCTTGTTTAATTGAATAGAACTATAAAGGAGATATTGGTGCCGACCTAGGGTTCTTAATATATATGTTCAATCAATATGTATTCTTCAAAAAAAATAAGGCAATAGGAAAAGAAAGGAGATCTTGTTCACATTTTCAACAACAACAAAACATTTGTAAAATATGAGTTAAAACGTTCTACGGAGATAACTTTTTACTCGGGTATCGGAAAGAATATTATAATATATCAAATTGAAGCTCGTATAAAATTACACAATATGATAAGATCCTCCCTTCAAAAATCATTTTTGTACGCAAATTCCATCGTTTACATCACTTTCTGAGGGTTTAAAAGTTTTGACGCACCATTTTCAATTTACTTACTTCTTGTTTTATTGTATAGAGCTATAAAGGAGATATTGGTGACGACCTAGGGTTCTTAATATATATGTTCAATCAATATTTATTCTTCAAAAAAAATAAGAGAAGAGGAAAAGAAAGGGGATCTTGTTCACATTTTCAACAACAACAAAACATTTGTAAAATATGAGTTAAAAATTTCAACGGAGATAACTTTTTACTCGGGTATCGGAAAGAATATTATAATATATCAAATCGAAGCTCGTATCAAATTACAAAATATGATAAGATCCTCCCTTCAAAAATCATTTTTGTACGCAAATTCCATCGTTTACATCACTTTCTGAGGGTTTAAAAGTTTTGACGCACCATTTTCATTTTATTATTTCTTGTTTTATTGTATAGAGCTATAAAGGAGATATTGGTGCCGACCTAGGGTTCTTAATATATATGCTCAATAAATCTGTATTCTTCAAAAAAATAAGAGAAGAGGAAAAGAAAAGGGATCTTGTTCACATTTTCAACAACTACAATACATTTGTAAATTGAGCTAAAACTTTCAACGGAGATAACTTTTTACTCGGGTATCGAAAAGAATATTATAATATATCAAATCGAATCTCGTATAAAATTACACAATATGAAAAGGTCCTCCCTCCAAAAATCATTTTTTTACGTAAATTCCATCGTTTACATCACTTTCTTAGGGTTTAAAAGTTTTGACGCACCATTTTCATTTCACTTACTTCTTGTTTTATTGAATAGAACTATAAAAGAGATATTGGTGCTGACCTAGGGTTCTTAATATATATGTTCAATCAATCTGTATTCTTCAAAAAAAATAAGAGAAGAGGAAAAGAAAGGAGATCTTGTTCAAATTTTCAACAACAACAAAACATTTGTAAAATATGAGTTAAAACTTTCAACGGAGATAACTTTTTACTCGGGTATCGAAAAGAATATTATAATATATCAAATCGAAGCTCGTATAAAATTACACAATATGATAAGATCCTCCCTTCAAAAATCATTTTTGTACGCAAATTCCATCGTTTACATCACTTTCTGAGGGTTTAAAAGTTTTGACGCACCATTTTCAATTTACTTACTTCTTGTTTTATTGTATAGAGCTATAAAGGAGATATTGGTGACGACCTAGGGTTCTTAATTTATATGTTCAATCAATATGTATTCTTCAAAAAAAATAAGAGAAGAGGAAAAGAAAGGGGATCTTCTTCACATTTTCAACAACAACAAAACATTTGTAAAATATGAGTTAAAAATTTCAACGGAGATAACTTTTTACTCGGGTATCGGAAAGAATATTATAATATATCAAATCGAAGCTCATATCAAATTACAAAATATCATAAGATCCTCCCTTCAAAAATCATTTTTGTACGCAAATTCCATCGTTTACATCACTTTCCGAGGGTTTAAAAGTTTTGACGCACCATTTTCATTTTACTTATTTCTTGTTTTATTGTATAGAGCTATAAAGGAGATATTGGTGCCGACCAAGGGTTCTTAATATATATGTTCAATCAATCTGTATTCTTCAAAAAAATAAGAGAAGAGGAAAAGAAAAGGGATCTTGTTCACATTTTCAACAACTACAATACATTTGTAAATTGAGCTAAAACTTTCAACGCAGATAACTTTTTACTCGGGTATCGAAAATAATATTATAATATATCAAATCGAATCTCGTATCAAATTACACAATATGATAAGGTCCTCCCTTCAAAAATCATTTTTGTACGCAAATTCCATCGTTTACATCACTTTCTGAGGGTTTAAAAGTTTTGACGCACCATTTTCATTTTACTTACTTCTTGTTTTATTGAATAGAACTATAAAGGAGATATTGGTGCCGACCTAGGGTTCTTAATATATATGTTCAATCAATCTGTATTCTTCAAAAAAACAATAAGAGAAGAGGAAAAGAAAGGAGATCTTGTTCACATTTTCAACAACAACAAAACATTTGTAAAATATGAGTTAAAACTTTCAACGGAGATAACTTTTTACTCGGGTATCGGAAAGAATATTATAATATATCAAATCGAAGCTCGTATAAAATTACACAATATGATAAGATCCTCCCTTCAAAAATCATTTTTGTACGCAAATTCCATCGTTTACATCACTTTCTGAGGGTTTAAAAGTTTTGACGCACCATTTTCATTTTACTTACTTCTTGTTTTATTGTATAGAGCTATAAAGGAGATATTGGTGCCGACCTAGGGTTCTTAATATCTATGTTCAATCAATCTGTATTCTTCAAAAAAAATAAGAGAAGAGGAAAAGAAAAGGGATCTTGTTCACATTTTCAACAACTACAATACATTTGTAAATTGAGCTAAAACTTTCAACGCAGATAACTTTTTACTCGGGTATCGAAAATAATATTATAATATATCAAATCGAATCTCGTATCAAATTACACAATATGATAAAGTCCTCCCTTCAAAAATCATTTTTGTACGCAAATTCCATCGTTTACATCACTTTCTGAGGGTTTAAAAGTTTTGACGCACCATTTTCATTTTACTTACTTCTTGTTTTATTGAATAGAACTATAAAGGAGATATTGGTGCCGACCTAGGGTTCTTAATATATATGTTCAATCAATCTGTATTCTTCAAAAAAAATAAGAGAAGAGGAAAAGAAAGGAGATCTTGTTCACATTTTCAACAACAACAAAACATTTGTAAAATATGAGTTAAAACGTTCTACGGAGATAACTTTTTACTCGGGTATCGGAAAGAATATTATAATATATCAAATCGAAGCTCGTATAAAATTACACAATATGATAAGATCCTCCCTTCAAAAATCATTTTTGTACGCAAATTCCATCGTTTACATCACTTTCTGAGGGTTTAAAAGTTTTGACGCACCATTTTCATTTTACTTACTTCTTGTTTTATTGAATAGAGCTATAAAGGAGATATTGGTGCCGACCTAGGGTTCTTAATATATATGTTCAATCAATCTGTATTCTTCAAAAAAACAATAAGAGAAGAGGAAAAGAAAGGAGATCTTGTTCACATTTTCAACAACAACAAAACATTTGTAAAATATGAGTTAAAACTTTCAACGGAGATAACTTTTTACTCGGGTATCGGAAAGAATATTATAATATATCAAATCGAAGCTCGTATAAAATTACACAATATGATAAGATCCTCCCTTCAAAAATCATTTTTGTACGCAAATTCCATCGTTTACATCACTTTCTGAGGGTTTAAAAGTTTTGACGCACCATTTTCAATTTACTTACTTCTTGTTTTATTGTATAGAGCTATAAAGGAGATATTGGTGACGACCTAGGGTTCTTAATATATATGTTCAATCAATATGTATTCTTCAAAAAAAAAATAAGAGAAGAGGAAAAGAAAGGGGATCTTGTTCACATTTTCAACAACAACAAAACATTTGTAAAATATGAGTTAAAAATTTCAACGGAGATAACTTTTTACTCGGGTATCGGAAAGAATATTATAATATATCAAATCGAAGCTCGTATCAAATTACAAAATATGATAAGATCCTCCCTTCAAAAATCATTTTT
This sequence comes from Hippophae rhamnoides, assembly GCA_033030585.1. Classification (NCBI taxonomy): domain Eukaryota; kingdom Viridiplantae; phylum Streptophyta; class Magnoliopsida; order Rosales; family Elaeagnaceae; genus Hippophae; species Hippophae rhamnoides. Next base: position 218,323 of record JAVHJT010000060.1, read on the forward strand.
GTACGCAAATTCCATCGTTTACATCACTTTCTGAGGGTTTAAAAGTTTTGACGCACCATTTTCATTTTACTTATTTCTTGTTTTATTGTATAGAGCTATAAAGGAGATATTGGTGCCGACCAAGGGTTCTTAATATCTATGTTCAATCAATCTGTATTCTTCAAAAAAAATAAGAGAAGAGGAAAAGAAAAGGGATCTTGTTCACATTTTCAACAACTACAATACATTTGTAAATTGAGCTAAAACTTTCAACGCAGATAACTTTTTACTCGGGTATCGAAAATAATATTATAATATATCAAATCGAATCTCGTATCAAATTACACAATATGATAAGGTCCTCCCTTCAAAAATCATTTTTGTACGCAAATTCCATCGTTTACATCACTTTCTGAGGGTTTAAAAGTTTTGACGCACCATTTTCATTTTACTTACTTCTTGTTTTATTGAATAGAACTATAAAGGAGATATTGGTGCCGACCTAGGGTTCTTAATATATATGTTCAATCAATCTGTATTCTTCAAAAAAAATAAGAGAAGAGGAAAAGAAAGGAGATCTTGTTCACATTTTCAACAACAACAAAACATTTGTAAAATATGAGTTAAAACTTTCAACGGAGATAACTTTTTACTCGGGTATCGAAAAGAATATTATAATATATCAAATCGAAGCTCGTATAAAATTACACAATATGATAAGGTCCTCCCTTCAAAAATCATTTTTGTACGCAAATTCCATCGTTTACATCACTTTCTGAGGGTTTAAAAGTTTTGACGCACCATTTTCATTTTACTTACTTCTTGTTTTATTTTATAGAGCTATAAAGGAGATATTGGTGCCGACCTAGGGTTCTTAATATATAGGTTCAATCAATCTGTATTCTTCAAAAAAAAATAAGAGAAGAGGAAAAGAAAGGAGATCTTGTTAACATTTTCAACAACTACAAAACATTTGTTAAATATAAGTTAAAACTTTCAACGAAGATAACTTTTTACTCGGGTATCGAAACGACTATTATAATATATCAAATCGAAGCTCGTATCAAATTACACAATATGATAAAGTCCTCCCTTCAAAAATCTTTTTTGTATGCAAATTCCATCATTTACATCACTTTCTGAGGGTTTAAAAGTTTTGACGCACCATTTTCATTTTACTTACTTCTTGTTTTATTGAATAGAACTATAAAGGAGATATTGGTGCCGACCTAGGGTTCTTAATATATATGTTCAATCAATCTGTATTCTTCAAAAAAAAAATAAGACAAGAGGAAAAGAAAGGAGATCTTGTTCACATTTTCAACAACAACAAAACATTTGTAAAATATGAGTTAAAACGTTCTACGGAGATAACTTTTTACTCGGGTATCGGAAAGAATATTATAATATATCAAATCGAAGCTCGTATAAAATTACACAATATGATAAGATCCTCCCTTCAAAAATCATTTTTGTACGCAAATTCCATCGTTTACATCACTTTCTGAGGGTTTAAAAGTTTTGACGCACCATTTTCAATTTACTTACTTCTTGTTTTATTGTATAGAGCTATAAAGGAGATATTGGTGCCGACCTAGGGTTCTTAATATATATGTTCAATCAATATGTATTCTTCAAAAAAAAAAGAGAAGAGGAAAAGAAAGGAGATCCTGTTCACATTTTCAACAACAACAAAACATTTGTAAAATATGAGTTAAAACTTTCAACGGAGATAACGTTTTACTCGGGTATCGGAAAGAATATTATAATATATCAAATCGAACCTCGTATCAAATTACACAATATGATAAGATCCTTCCTTCAAAAATCATTTTTTTACGCAAATTCCATCATTTACATCACTTTCAGAGGGTTTAAAAGTTTTGACGCCCCAGTTTCATTTTACTTATTTCTTGTTTTATTGAATAGAGCTATAAAGGAGATATTGGTGCCAACCTAGGGTTCTTAATATCTATGTTCAATCAATCTGTATTCTTCAAAAAAAATAAGAGAAGAGGAAAAGAAAAGGGATCTTGTTCACATTTTCAACAACTACAATACATTTGTAAATTGAGCAAAACCTTTCAACGCAGATAACTTTTTACTCGGGTATAGAAAATAATATTATAAGATATCAAATCGAATCTCGTATCAAATTACACAATATGATAAGGTCCTCCCTTCAAAAATCATTTTTTTACGTAAATTCCATCGTTTACATCACTTTCTTAGGGTTTAAAAGTTTTGACGCACCATTTTCATTTCACTTACTTCTTGTTTTATTGAATAGAACTATAAAAGAGATATTGGTGCTGACCTAGGGTTCTTAATATATATGTTCAATCAATCTGTATTCTTCAAAAAAAATAAGAGAAGAGGAAAAGAAAGGAGATCTTGTTCACATTTTCAACAACAACAAAACATTTGTAAAATATGAGTTAAAACTTTCAACGGAGATAACTTTTTACTCGGGTATCGAAAAGAATATTATAATATATCAAATCGAAGCTCGTATAAAATTACCCAATATGATAAGGTCCTCCCTTCAAAAATCATTTTTGTACGCAAATTCCATCGTTTACATCACTTTCTGAGGGTTTAAAAGTTTTGACGCACCATTTTCATTTTACTTACTTCTTGTTTTATTGTATAGAGCTATAAAGGAGATATTGGTGCCGACCTAGGGTTCTTAATATCTATGTTCAATCAATCTGTATTCTTCAAAAAAAAATAAGAGAAGAGGAAAAGAAAAGGGATCTTGTTCACATTTTCAACAACTACAATACATTTGTAAATTGAGCTAAAACTTTCAACGCAGATAACTTTTTACTCGGGTATCGAAAATAATATTATAATATATCAAATCGAATCTCGTATCAAATTACACAATATGATAAGGTCCTCCCTTCAAAAATCATTTTTGTACGCAAATTCCATCGTTTACATCACTTTCTGAGGGTTTAAAAGTTTTGACGCACCATTTTCATTTTACTTACTTCTTGTTTTATTGAATAGAACTATAAAGGAGATATTGGTGCCGACCTAGGGTTCTTAATATATATGTTCAATCAATCTGTATTCTTCAAAAAAAAAAAAATAAGACAAGAGGAAAAGAAAGGAGATCTTGTTCACATTTTCAACAACAACAAAACATTTGTAAAATATGAGTTAAAACGTTCTACGGAGATAACTTTTTACTCGGGTATCGGAAAGAATATTATAATATATCAAATCGAAGCTCGTATAAAATTACACAATATGATAAGATCCTCCCTTCAAAAATCATTTTTGTACGCAAATTCCATCGTTTACATCACTTTCTGAGGGTTTAAAAGTTTTGACGCACCATTTTCATTTTACTTACTTCTTGTTTTATTGAATAGAACTATAAAGGAGATATTGGTGCCGACCTAGGGTTCTTAATATATATGTTCAATCAATCTGTATTCTTCAAAAAAAATAAGAGAAGAGGAAAAGAAAGGAGATCTTGTTCACATTTTCAACAACAACAAAACATTTGTAAAATATGAGTTAAAACTTTCAACGGAGATAACTTTTTACTCGGGTATCGGAAAGAATATTATAATATATCAAATCGAAGCTCGTATAAAATTACACAATATGATAAGATCCTCCCTTCAAAAATCATTTTTGTACGCAAATTCCATCGTTTACATCACTTTCTGAGGGTTTAAAAGTTTTGACGCACCATTTTCATTTTACTTACTTCTTGTTTTATTGTATAGAGCTATAAAGGAGATATTGGTGACGACCTAGGGTTCTTAATATATATGTTCAATCAATATGTATTCTTCAAAAAAAATAAGAGAAGAGGAAAAGAAAGGGGATCTTGTTCACATTTTCAACAACAACAAAACATTTGTAAAATATGAGTTAAAAATTTCAACGGAGATAACTTTTTACTCGGGTATCGGAAAGAATATTATAATATATCAAATCGAAGCTCGTATCAAATTACACAATATGATAAGATCCTCCCTTCAAAAATCATTTTTGTACGCAAATTCCATCGTTTACATCACTTTCTAAGGGTTTAAAAGTTTTGACGCACCATTTTCATTTTACTTATTTCTTGTTTTATTGTATAGAGCTATAAAGGAGATATTGGTGCCGACCTAGGGTTCTTAATATCTATGTTCAATCAATCTGTATTCTTCAAAAAAAAATAAGAGAAGAGGAAAAGAAAAGGGATCTTGTTCACATTTTCAACAACTACAATACATTTGTAAAATATGAGCTAAAACTTTCAACGCAGATAACTTTTTACTCGGGTATCGAAAATAATATTATAATATATCAAATCGAATCTCGTATCAAATTACACAATATGATAAGGTCCTCCCTTCAAAAATCATTTTTGTACGCAAATTCCATCGTTTACATCACTTTCTGAGGGTTTAAAAGTTTTGACGCACCATTTTCATTTTACTTACTTCTTGTTTTATTGAATAGAACTATAAAGGAGATATTGGTGCCGACCTAGGGTTCTTAATATATATGTTCAATCAATCTGTATTCTTCAAAAAAAATAAGAGAAGAGGAAAAGAAAGGAGATCTTGTTCACATTTTCAACAACAACAAAACATTTGTAAAATATGAGTTAAAACGTTCTACGGAGATAACTTTTTACTCGGGTATCGGAAAGAATATTATAATATATCAAATCGAAGCTCGTATAAAATTACACAATATGATAAGATCCTCCCTTCAAAAATCATTTTTGTACGCAAATTCCATCGTTTACATCACTTTCTGAGGGTTTAAAAGTTTTGACGCACCATTTTCATTTTACTTACTTCTTGTTTTATTGAATAGAACTATAAATGAGATATTGGTGCCGCCCTAGGGTTCTTAATATATATGTTCAATCAATCTGTATTCTTCAAAAAAAAATAAGAGAAGAGGAAAAGAAAGGAGATCTTGTTCACATTTTCAACAACAACAAAACATTTGTAAAATATGAGTTAAAACTTTCAACGGAGATAACTTTTTGCTCGGGTATCGGAAAGAATATTATAATATATCAAATCGAAGCTCGTATAAAATTACATAATATGATTAGATCCTCCCTTCAAAAAACATTTTTAACGCAAATTCCATCGTTTACATCACTTTCTGAGGGTTTAAAAGTTTTGACGCACCATTTTCATTTTACTTACTTCTTGTTTTATTTTATAGAGCTATAAAGGAGATATTGGTGCCGACCTAGGGTTCTTAATATATAGGTTCAATCAATCTGTATTCTTCAAAAAAAAATAAGAGAAGAGGAAAAGAAAGGAGATCTTGTTCACATTTTCAACAACAACAAAACATTTGTAAAATATGTGTTAAAACTTTCAACGGAGATAACTTTTTACTCGGGTATCGAAAAGAATATTATAATATATCAAATCGAAGCTTGTATAAAATTACCCAATATGATAAGGTCCTCCCTTCAAAAATCATTTTTGTACGCAAATTCCATCGTTTACATCACTTTCTGAGGGTTTAAAAGTTTTGACGCACCATTTTCATTTTACTTACTTCTTGTTTTATTGAATAGAGCTATAAAGGAGATATTGGTGCCGACCTGGGGTTCTTAATATATATGTTCAATCAATCTGTATTCTTCCAAAAAAATAAGAGAAGAGGAAAAGAAAGGGGATCTTGTTCACATTTTCAACAACAACAAAACATTTGTAAAATATGAGTTAAAACTTTCAACGGAGATAACTTTTTACTCGGGTATCGAAAAGAATATTATAATATATCAAATCGAAGCTCGTATCAAATTACACAATATTATAATGTCCTCCCTTCAAAAATCATTTTTTTACGCAAATTCCATCATTTACATCACTTTCTGACGGTTTAAAATTTTCCACGCACCATTTTCATTTTACTTATTTCTTGTTTTATTGTATAGAGCTATAAAGGAGATATTGGTGCCGACCTGGGGTTCTTAATATCTATGTTCAATCAATCTGTATTCTTCAAAAAAAATAAGAGAAGAGGAAAAGAAAAGGGATCTTGTTCACATTTTCAACAACTACAAAACATTTGTAAAATGAGCTAAAACTTTCAACGGAGATAACTTTTTACTCGGGTATCGAAAAGAATATTATAATATATCAAATCGAAGCTCGTATAAAAATACACAATATTTTAAGGTCCTCCCTTCAAAAATCATGTTTTTACGCAAATTCCATCGTTTACATCACTTTCCGAGGGTTTAAAAGTTTTGACGCACCATTTTCATTTTTCATACTTCTTGTTTTATTGAATAGAACTATAAAGGAGATATTGGTGCCGACCTATTGTTCTTAATATATATGTTCAATCAATCTGTATTCTTCCAAAAACAATAAGAGAAGAGGAAAAGAAAGGTGATCTTGTTCACATTTTCAACAACAACAAAACATTTGTAAAATATTAGTTAAAAATTTCAATGGAGATAACTTTTTACTCGGGTATCGAAAAGAATATTATAATATATCAAATCGAAGCTCATATAAAATTACACAATATGATAAGATCCTCCCTTCAAAAATCATTTTTGTACGCAATTCCATCGTTTACATCACTTTCCGAGGGTTTAAAAGTTTTGACGCACCATTTTCATTTTACTTACTTCTTGTTTTATTGAATAGAGCTATAAAGGAGATATTGGTGCCGACCTAGGGTTCTTAATATATATGTTCAATCAATCTGTATTCTTCAAAAAAAATAAGAGAAGAGGAAAAGAAAGGAGATCTTGTTCACATTTTCAACAACAACAAAACATTTGTAAAATATGAGTTAAAACTTTCAACGGAGATAACTTTTTACTCGGGTATCGAAAAGAATATTATAATATATCAAATCAAAGCTCGTATAAAATTACATAATATGATAAAGTCCTCCCTTCAAAAATCATTTTTGTACGCAAATTCCATCGTTTACATCACTTTTCGAGAGTTTAAAAGTTTTGATGCACCATTTTCATTTTACTTACTTCTTCTTTTATTGAATAGAGCTATAAAGGAGATATTGGTGCCGACCTAGGGTTCTTAATATATATGTTCAATCAATCTGTATTCTTCAAAAAAAAATAAGAGAAGAGGAAAAGAAAGGAGATCTTGTTCACATTTTCAACAACAACAAAACATTTGTAAAATATGAGTTAAAACTTTCAACGGAGATAACTTTTTACTCGGGTATCGGAAAGAATATTATAATATATCAAATCGAAGCTCGTATAAAATTACACAATATGATAAGATCCTCCCTTCAAAAATCATTTTTGTACGCAAATTCCATCGTTTACATCACTTTCTGAGGGTTTAAAAGTTTTGACGCACCATTTTCATTTTACTTACTTCTTGTTTTATTGAATAGAGCTATAAAGGAGATATTGGTGCCGACCTAGGGTTCTTAATATATATGTTCAATCAATCTGTATTCTTCAAAAAAAATAAGAGAAGAGGAAAAGAAAGGGGATCTTGTTCACATTTTCAACAACAACAAAACATTTGTAAAATATGAGTTAAAAATTTCAACGGAGATAACTTTTTACTCGGGTATCGAAAAGAATATTATAATATATCAAATCGAAGCTCGTATCAAATTACACAATATGATAAGATCCTCCCTTCAAAAATCATTTTTAACGCAAATTCCATCGTTTACATCACTTTCTGAGGGTTTAAAAGTTTTGACGCACCATTTTCATTTTACTTACTTCTTGTTTTATTGAATAGAGCTATAAAGGAGATATTGGTGCCGACCTAGGGTTCTTAATATATATGTTCAATCAATCTGTATTCTTCAAAAAAAATAAGAGAAGAGGAAAAGAAAGGAGATCTTGTTCACATTTTCAACAACAACAAAACATTTGTAAAATATGAGTTAAAACTTTCAACGGAGATAACTTTTTACTCGGGTATCGGAAAGAATATTATAATATATCAAATCGAAGCTCGTATAAAATTACACAATATGATAAGATCCTCCCTTCAAAAATCATTTTTGTACGCAAATTCCATCGTTTACATCACTTTCCGAGGGTTTAAAAGTTTTGACGCACCATTTTCATTTTACTTACTTCTTGTTTTATTGAATAGAGCTATAAAGGAGATATTGGTGCCGACCTAGGGTTCTTAATATATATGTTCAATCAATATGTATTCTTCAAAAAAAATAAGAGAAGAGGAAAAGAAAGGGGATCTTGTTCACATTTTCAACAACAACAAAACATTTGTAAAATATGAGTTAAAACTTTCAACGGAGATAACTTTTTACTCGGGTATCGAAAAGAATATTATAATATATCAAATCGAAGCTCGTATAAAATTACCCAATATGATAAGGTCCTCCCTTCAAAAATCATTTTTGTACGCAAATTCCATCGTTTACATCACTTTCCGAGGGTTTAAAAGTTTTGACGCACCATTTTCATTTTACATACTTCTTGTTTTATTGAATAGAGCTATAAAGGAGATATTGGTGCCAACCTGGGGTTCTTAATATATATGTTCAATCAATCTGTATTCTTCCAAAAAAAATAAGAGAAGAGGAAAAGAAAGGGGATCTTGTTCACATTTTCAACAACAACAAAACATTTGTAAAATATGAGTTAAAAATTTCAACGGAGATAACTTTTTACTTGGGTATCGAAAAGAAAATTATAATATATCAAATCGAAGCTCGTATAAAAATACACAATATTTTAAGGTCCTCCCTTCAAAAATCATGTTTGTACGCAAATTCCATCGTTTACATCACTTTCCGAGGGTTTAAAAGTTTTGACGCACCATTTTCATTTTTCATACTTCTTGTTTTATTGAATAGAGCTGTAAAGGAGATATTGGTGCCAACCTGGGGTTCTTAATATATATGTTCAATCAATCTGTATTCTTCAAAAAAAAATAAGAGAAGACGAAAAGAAAGGAGATCTTGTTCACATTTTCAACAACAACAAAACATTTGTAAAATATGAGTTAAAACTTTCAACGGAGATAACTTTTTACTCGGGTATCGAAAAGAATATTATAATATATCAAATCGAAGCTCGTATAAAATTACCCAATATGATAAGGTCCTCCCTTCAAAAATCATTTTTGTACGCAAATTCCATCGTTTACATCACTTTCCGAGGGTTTAAAAGTTTTGACGCACCATTTTCATTTTACTTACTTCTTGTTTTATTGAATAGAGCTATAAAGGAGATATTGGTGCCGACCTGGGGTTCTTAATATATATGTTCAATCAATCTGTATTCTTCAAAAAAAATAAGAGAAGAGGAAAAGAAAAGGGATCTTGTTCACATTTTCAACAACAACAAAACATTTGTAAAATATGAGTTAAATTTTTCAACGGAGATAACTTTTTACTCGGGTTTCGAAAAGAATATTATAATATATCAAATCGAATCTCGTATAAAATTACACAATATGATAAGGTTCTCCCTCCAAAAATCATTTTTTTACGTAAATTCTAACGTTTACATCACTTTCTTGAGGTTTAAAAGTTTTGACGCACCATTTTCATTTCACTTACTTCTTGTTTTATTGAATAGAACTATAAAAGAGATATTGGTGCTGACCTAGGGTTCTTAATATATATGTTCAATCAATCTGTATTCTTCAAAAAAAAATAAGAGAAGAGGAAAAGAAAGGAGATCTTGTTCACATTTTCAACAACAACAAAACATTTGTAAAATATGAGTTAAAACTTTCAACGGAGATAACTTTTTACTCGGGTATCGAAAAGAATATTATAATATATCAAATCGAAGCTCGTATAAAATTACACAATATGATTAGGTCCTCCCTTCAAAAATCATTTTTGTACGCAAATTCCATCGTTTACATCACTTTCCGAGGGTTTAAAAGTTTTGACGCACCATTTTCATTTTACTTACTTCTTGTTTTATTGAATAGAGCTATAAAGGAGATATTGGTGCCGACCTAGGGTTCTTAATATATATGTTCAATCAATATGTATTCTTCAAAAAAAATAAGAGAAGAGGAAAAGAAAGGGGATCTTGTTCACATTTTCAACAACAACAAAACATTTGTAAAATATGAGTTAAAACTTTCAACGGAGATAACTTTTTACTCGGGTATCGAAAAGAATATTATAATATATCAAATCGAATCTCGTATAAAATTACACAATATGATAAGGTCCTGCCTTCAAAAATCATTTTTGTACGCAAATGCCATCGTTTACATCACTTTCCAAAGGTTTAAAAGTTTTGACGCACCATTTTCATTTTACTTACTTCTTGTTTTATTGAATAGAGCTATAAAGGAGATATTGGTGCCGACCTAGGGTTCTTAATATATATGTTCAATCAATCTGTATTCTTCAAAAAAAAATAAGAGAGGAGGAAAAGAAAGGAGATCTTGTTCACATTTTCAATAACAACAAATTATTTGTAAAATATGAGTTAAAACTTTCAACGTAGATAACTTTTTACTCGGGTATCGAAAAGAATATTATAATATATCAAATCGAACCTCGTATAAAATTACCCAATATGATTAGGTCCTACCTTCAAAAATCATTTTTGTACGCAAATTCCATCGTTTACATCACTTTCCGAAGGTTTAAAAGTTTTGACGCACCATTTTCATTTTACTTACTTCTTGTTTTATTGAATAGAGCTATAAAGGAGATATTGGTGCCGACCTAGGGTTCTTAATATATATGTTCAATCAATCTGTATTCTTCAAAAAAAAAATAAGAGAAGAGGAAAAGAAAGGAGATCTTGTTCACATTTTCAACAACAACAAAACATTTGTAAAATATGAGTTAAAACTTTCAACGGAGATAACTTTTTACTCGGGTATCGAAAAGAATATTATAATATATCAAATCGAAGCTCGTATAAAATTACACAATATAATTAGGTCCTCCCTTCAAAAATCATTTTTGTACGCAAATTCCATCGTTTACATCACTTTCCGAAGGTTTAAAAGTTTTGACGCACCATTTTCATTTTACTTACTTCTTGTTTTATTGAATAGAGCTATAAAGGAGATATTGGTGCCGACCTAGGGTTCTTAATATATATGTTCAATCAATCTGTATTCTTCAAAAAAAAAATAAGAGAGGAGTGATGAGTGCTCAAAAAGCACTAAAATAACCATGATTTTATGCACTTTAATTGATTAAAAATATATATATTTATATGTTTTATCATATATTTATATAAATTTGTCTTTTTCGGAATCACGGGTATTTTTATTGTTTTTCAGGAATTTTGGCCTAAAAACGCAATGTAAAGACTCAAAGAAGAATACTTGAAGCAATACATCACAAATAAATTGATAAATAAGTGGAAAAAGGTCAACAAACATGGAAAAATTGGACAAAATGGGTCGAAAAGGTCAAAAATGTCAAAAGACGGAACGCGCGCGCCTTGACCCAGCGCCTTGCCAGCGCCTGGCGCCAGCGCCTTATTGATGCTGATCGTTTCACGCCGTACAGCGCGCGCGCGGCTGTTCACGCGCAGCGCGCTGGCTCAGCGCCAATGCCGCTGCGCCAGCATGCCAAGCGCGCTCAACGTTTTGACCCATTTTTCACGTGCACCGCCCATGACGTCATGCGACGTCATTGATGACCTCAAAGGTCCAAAACACGTTTTTTATTTTTTTAATATTTTTTTTAACATTTTTTTAATCATTTTTTCTCTCCATCCTCACCTATAAATACCCCCCTTCCATTCACTTCAAAACACACCTCAAAACCTCACTTCTCTCTTCTTTCTTTCTCTCATTTCTTAGTTTTTAAGTTTTTCTTAGTTTCTTTCTTAGTTTCTAAGCTTTTCTTAGTTTTTAGTTCAATTGTCTTAGGTTTAGAGTTCTTCTCTTTTTGAGAGGAACTTGTAATGTTTTTGTAATAATTTAGATTTTTGATTCAATAAATGGAAGTGCAAATTCCGCTTGGAGGTTTTCTAGCAACGGGAATAGCGTCAAGAAATCTTGTAAGGATTCTATTTTCTTTCCACTTCTTTTTGTGGTTTATTCTTCCATCTTATCTTTAATTTGTCTGTGATTAAATTTAACTGTGCTAGCTGTTTATAATCATGATATAATAATAATGTTGTTATGCTTGCGAAATATTAAATAGGTGAAAATTTCTAAAATGAATTGATTTTATTTTTATTCAAGATTTTATATTAAGGATGTTAGAGAGAAATATATTATTTTTCATTACAAACTTAAATCAAAGTTAGACTTTAAGGTTTAGTTATCCTGGTCTAATTTAGAGTAGTCTTTCTTTTATTTGTTGGTACAATCGCCCGTAGTTAGAGTGAAGCTCTATTTCAAAAGTTTTTATAAGAATTATTATGTGGAAATGTATTGACAACATGTTTTCAATAGTGGTTTTAAAACTTGAAAGTTAGTACTCCGGATAACTAAATTCTTGGGTTTAATTTGGACACCTTGGATAAAGTTTAAATCGTCTAACCCCACCAAATTGGCGTTTAAATGGTTCATTTTCAATCTCTTAGAAAAAGGAATTAATTTAATTAACCAAATTAGTTATCAACCCCACCCATAGGTGTTAATTGATTTGTTTAGTTAACAAAGAAGATCTAACTCACCAAAGGTGGTATTCATATAAAAAAGAGAGAATCAATAAAATATCAATTTATATCTTTAATAATTTAGATAATATGAAAGCGTAATTAACTTAGTTATTATATCCATAAATACTCCACTAATTTAAATGATAAAATTTGCATGAATATTTATTGAATCTGTAATTATATTTATTTGTAGATAAATATTTATTGAATTTGTATCTATGTTTATTTTTTTTATTTAATTAATCAGTATATATGTTTATTTTAATGTTATTAGATTAGGAACACAAAAACCAAAATATCGTGACAGGATGTTTAGGATTTAATTTCGTTTTTAAAAGTTTGAATAATAAATTAAGAACCACATACATTCCTTCCTTTGATCGACCTCGGGAGTATACTTATCATTTTCTACGAAATGATTCGTGCACTTGCGAGAGTTTTACAAATATTAAAACCAAAGAATTTGCGAGAATTGGCGATCTGGGTTTTTATTTCATCAAGTTTTTCGCCATTCTTGGAAGGAATAAGCGTTTTTAATTTATTTATCAAAATTTTAAAAATATTTTTTGTGTTGTAAATAATTGTGATTTTTTTTTTTAGAAAATAAAATAAAATAAAAATAAAAATAAAAATAAAATAAAATAAAATAAAATAAAAATAAAAATTTTTAATCAAATTTCAAATTTCATAAAAAAAAAAATAAATAAAAAAAAATAAAAAAAATAAAAAATAATAAAAAAAAATAAAAATTAAAAATAAAAAAATAAAAAAATAAAAAAAAAAAATAAAAAAATTTTTTTTAAATAGTAAAAAAAATAATTTAGAAATTCGAAATTTGAAGTAAAAAGTTTTTACCGTTCATGAATAGTAAAAAAAAAAAAAAAAAATTTAAAATTTTAAGTTAATAAGAAATAAGTTAGCGTGAATAGTAAAATAAAATTACCGTTCGTAAAAAAAAAAAATTTTTTTTTAAAAAAAAATAATAATTTAAAAAAAAAAAATTTTAAGTTAATAAGAAATAAGATAGCGTGAATAGTAAAATAAAATTACCGTTCGTAAAAAAAAAAAAAACGTAAAAAATTTAAAAAAAAAAAAAAAAAAACTAAAAGGCATGAAAAGGAAAAATCTAAGGGAGTTCTGTCTAGGAGACTAGTTCTTTGAAGCCTTTGTGCATAGTCTTTCCTTAACGTTGTTCGCTAGGAGAGTGGTTTTTAAGGAAGCCATGTACCACCATTCTTTCATGGGAACACTCTTGGTTAATACTGATTATGTTATTTAAAAATAAAAAAAAATTTAAAAAAAAAAAAAAATTTGTCCAGTGTTTTGTATTAAATGCCATGGAAAATTTCTCTAATTTTCTTTTATTTTTGTTGACAGGAGTTTTAAATTTACGTTTAAAAATAGTCTATGCGTGGTAGGAGATCCTTAGGAAACCCCCTTACACCATATGTAAATAATATTCATAAATTTAAACAAGTGTCAACAACACTGGATCCTACCCATCAACCTGATTTTGAGCCAAACATAGAACGTCTTAATCCTTTACTAGAACCAAAAGAAATGGAGGAAAACCAACATGTTAGGGAAACCACGATGAAAGAGTTTGCAAGACCGGTGATTGGCACGAATCGCCGCTATCCGATTGGGAGAAGTCGCTCGGAATTATGACCTTAAAAATATTCATTTTTCTATGCTTCCTTCCTTCTATGGGCTACCTAATGAAGATTCTCTTTCCTTTATGAGAGATTTCTATGCTACGGTCCAAACATTCCCCTCAGGTATTCTAAACGAGGATCAGCGTAGAATGAGATGTTTCCCGTACACCTTAAAGGGTAAGGCTAAAGCTTGGTTGATGTCCCTTCCGCCTGGTTCTCTGATGACATGGGGGCAAATTTACAATAAATTCATGGGAAAATTCTATTCCCATCAAAAACATCGGTGAGAGGAAAGATTGCTACTTTCTCTCGGATGGAAGGAGAACCATTCCATGAAGCTTGGGATAGGTTCAAAATGTTTCTCACTCAATGTCCCCATCATAGCTTTCCCTACGGTTGCGGAACCAATTCTTTTACGATGGACTTACACAACAATGTCGGTTCATTGTCGACAACGCTGCGGGAGGAGCAATAGGAGAAAAAGCGCATCGAAACGTATAATCTCTTTGAGATGTTGGGTGCTAATTCAGTGAGAAAAGCTCCAGAGTGAGAAAAGGCGGTGTTCATGAGATTGACTCCGTAATGAAGTTCAACAACAACTTGTTCAACTGACTAAGCAAGTTGCCGCTTCTCGCTACACAAACCAACACAAATAATGAACAATATGGTTTGTACAGACAACGTGGGACAAGGTAATCAAGCCTGGTCCATATCAAGGAGATACAACCGGACCTGAGCAGGTTAATGTGTTGGGAGCATATCAACAGAGACCAAGGTTTGATCCCAATTCAAATACCTATAATCCTGGGTGGAGAAGTCATCCAAATTTCTCTTGGAGGCAAAACATGGTGCACCAGCCGGGCAATTCCACCCACCTATTCCAAGAAGCATTCCAAATAAACCAACCCTGGAGGACAACTTGAATTCTTTTATTCAAGTTTGTAGGGATAATCAGTCTAAAACCAATCAACGGTTGGACTCTGTGGAAGCTTCAATCAAAAAGGTGGAAGTTCAAGTTGAACAGTTAGTTGAACATTTGCAAAAAGGCAAAGACTAAATTGAAACTTAAATGAATTCAATGAAGAGGAGACATTGAGTTTTTCATTCTGCAATCTCCGAGCAACGTCTTACTAGAAGACGATAAATTTTAGTCCTACATGGGAGGTCACCCATTATTGTATTTTCCTTTGTTTTAGTTTGCGTGTAAAAAAAAAAAAAAAATTTCAAATGAAATAAATTTGCTTGTGTTCAAAAATTGTGTCCCTTCGTTTAAATTAAAATTAAAAAAAAAAAAAAAAAATTTTGCATTTTTAGAGATATCTACTATTGTTTTTAAGAGCAAAATGTTGATTCACAATAGGAGGAGGATCATTTTCAACTACAAACAACCATGGGAGATGCTGAAGATAGGCGGAAAAAGATGAAAGACTATACAATGCCAATCATTGGCAATGTAATTTCCGGCATCCAATTACAAGAGGCTGCAAGGAATTATGAATTAAAAAAGATTCATTATTCTTTGTTGCCTTCCTTTCACGGTATCCCTAATGAAGATCCTTTGCATTTCATTCGAGAATTCTATGCTATTGTCCAAACCTTTCCACTACATGCAATTAGTGAAGATCAACTTAGGATGAGGTGTTTTCCTTACACTCTCAAAGATAAAGCTTGGTCATGGTTCATTACTCTACAAATCGGAGTTCTCTTAAAACTTGGGAGGCGATCTATGAAATTTTTATGGGTAGGTTCTATTCCCATCAAAAGACCATTGATCTAAGAACAAAGATAGCAACATTTTCTCAAATGAATGAAGAGCCACTTTCATGAAGCTTGGGAACGATTCAAACTCCTTTTCATTCAATGTCAAAATCATAGCTTTCCACTACACTACAAAACCAATTCTTTTACGATGGATTGACACTACGAGTCAATACATGGTTGATAATCTTCTTTGGAGGTCTTTGTAGGAGAAAAGACAGCAGAGGAAGCCTATAATCTCTATGAGCTATTGGGTTCTATTTCCCAACAAAGAGGCGGCAGAACGCAAGCAAAGGGCAAGGAAGACAGCTGGGATGATGAGATCACCTGGCAAATTGTGAATTGACTAAACAAGTGAAATTCCTCACGTCTCACCAAATTTCAAATCAAGAGGTATGTGGAGTGTGTTGTTCAATTGGGCATGGTACTCATAATTATTCTAATACTTGTGATTCTAGTGTCGATGCCATAGAGGAAGTCCAATATTTTCAAAAGTATCATCCAAACACCTATAATCACCCAACCTACAACCACCCTTACCCACCAAGCCAATCTTTTAAACCAACCTTAGAAGATAGCTTGAATGCTTTTATTCAAGTTAGTCGTGACAACCAACTGATGACTAATCAAAGGTTGAACACCATGGAGGCTTCGGTTAAAAGAATTGAATCTAAAGTTGGGCAACCGGTGAACAAATGCAAAAGAAAGAACCAGGAAAGTTGCCCAGTCAACCGTAACAAGCAAAAGATGTTAGAACCCTTCAAGTGGTTAGGTAGTCAATACGAGTGTACGAGAAATCTCGAACAAAGAAGGCGACATTCTAATGTCGCAAAAAGGAGAAACGAGTGTTAAACTTCACAAGCTTTCTGAAAAACTCATTGGGGGGTCATCTGACACTCCCAAAATTCAAAAGACAACGAGAACCACACCGGATGCAAGTACCTTTTCCCCACCGGTTGAAAGAGTCCAAACAGGATAAGCAATTCAATGATCTTTTTAATATGCTCTCTAAAGTAAATATCAATTTACCATTATTAGAAGTGATCATGAATGTGCCCTCATATGCCAAGTTTTTCAAAGAGTTGAACACTAAGAAAAGGAGGTATGAATCGAATGAACGAGTAGTAGTGTCGAGAAATTTCTAGCGTACTTCAAAGACAAACTACCCCTAAGTTGAAAGACCCTGGAAGTTTTATTATAAACATAACTATGGGGGATAGGAAGGTTGCTAAGGCAATGCTTGATTTAGGTGCTAGTATAAATTTGATGCCCTACTCTATATTCTCACAAATTTCAATCTAGGGGATTTAAAACCCACAACTATGTCCCTGCAACTTGCGGATAGATCTCTTAAATATCCGGAGGAATAGTTGAGGATGTTTTGGTACAGGTAGACAAACCGATAATACCTGTTGACTTTGTGGTTCCTGGATATGCAAGAAAATCCGGCATTGGACGAGAGAGCATACAATATTGCTTGGTAGACCATTTATGGCAACTACTAAAACTATTATTGATGTCCAAGATGGAAATTTGACAATGACAGGTCTTAGGAGAGACTGTTCATTTCAAAGTTTTTGATTCTTCACCTTTCCCTTCTATTTACGCCATCGATGAAATATTCGAAGTTGATCCTTTGGATAATCTTGTCCAAAACACCTTTTTCCAAACCAGAATAGAAGACAAGCTTGAAACCGTTCTTACACTTGAAAAGGTTGAAGAAGATTTAGATGAAGAAATTAAGGGTACCTTGAACAACTAGACAATAATGAAGTGATGACAAAATCTAGTACACTTTTAAATCTACCCAAGTCCTTCATCATTAAAGAGGCCAATCCACCCGAACTTGAACTCAAAGACTTACCCGAGCACTTAAAATATGTGTTTTTGGGAGAAGGAGAAACATATCCGGTGATAATTTCTTCAACCTTGACCAAATCACAAGAAAAAGAACTTCATCAAAGTGCTTAAACAGTTTAAGAAATCTATAGGTTGGAGTATAGGGGATATAAGAGGCATTAGTCCAACAATGTGTATGCACAAGATCAACTTGGAGGATGGTGCTAAACACATGCGAGAGGCCCAAAGAAGACTAAACCCAAACATGCAAGAGGTAGTTAAAAAGGAAATCCTTAAATTGTTAGGAGAAGGGATTATCTATCCTATTGCGGATAGTAAGTGGGTTAGTCCAAAGGTGCATGTGGTACCAAAGAAATGCGGGATAACATTGTTAAAAATGATAAAAGTGAATTAGTACCCACTAGAATAATCCTTTGGATGGAGAATGTGTATAGATTTTAGGAAACTAAATTTATATACGAAAAAGGATCACTTTCCTCTTCCATTCATTTATCAAATGTTGGAAAGATTAGTCAAGTACACGAATTTTCTTGTTTTTGGATGGACTCTGGATATTATCAAGTACCCATAGCACCAAGATCGGGAAAAGACCACATTTACATGTCCTTTTGGGACATTTGCTTTTCATGAGAATGCCATTTGGGTTATGCAATGCTCGCGCCACTTTCCGTAGATGCATGATATCCATTTTCTCGGACATGGTGGAGAAGTTCATTGAAATTTTCATGGACGATTTCTCTGTCTTTGGGAACTCATTTGATGATTGCTTACATAAATTGACTTTGGTTTTAGAAAGATGCATTGAATGCAATCTAACCCTTAGTTGGGAGAAAAGTCATTTTATGGTTCAACAAGGGATAGTTTTGGGACATATAATTTCAAACAAGGGTATTGAAGTTGATAAGGCAAAAGTTGAATTGATATCCAAACTACCTCCCCCTACATCTGTGAAGGGGATAAGAAGCTTCTTGGGACATGCAGGATTTTATAGACGATTTATTAAAGATTTCTCTAAAATAAGTCGTCCTTTATGTAACTTATTATCCAAAGATGCTGAATTTGACTTCAACAATGACTGCCTTATTTCCTTTAATACCTTGAAAGAGAAACTGACATCTACCCCTGTTATAATGGCACCAAACTGGTCTTTACCTTTTGAGATAATGTGTGATGCTTCGATTATGCAATAGGAGCAGTCTGGGACAAAGAGTGGATAAGCGTTTACATGTCATCTACTATGCTAGCAAAACACTCAATGATGCCCAAATGAATTACACCACCATCGAAAAGGAATTCTTGGCTATAGTATTCTCTTTAGACAAATTTCGGTCTTATTTAGTAGGATCTAAAGTGATTGTACATTCTGATCATCTTTGCTTTAAGATACCTATTAAGTAAACCAAATGCCAAGCCAAGATTAATCGTGGTGGGTCTTACTCTTACAAGAATTTGACCTAGAAATCAAGGATAAGAAAGGCGGTGAAAACTTAGTAGTGACCATTTGTCTAGGTTGATTTCGACTTCAATTCTCTTAAAGATGAGAGTAATGACGATATAGTTGAAACCTTTCTGATGAACAGTTATTTTTCATAGGTCCGAACCCATGGTATCTTTGATATTGTAAACTATCTTGCCACTTGGTGTTTTGCGACCTAACACTTCATATCGAGGACAAGAAAAGGTTTTTAAAACTATTAAGGACTATTTCGGGATGACCCTTATTTATACAAGATTGGTCAAGATCAAGTCATCAGGAGATGTGTACCGGAAGAAGAACATAAGAGCATTCGACTTTTTGTCATGAACTTCATTGTGGGGTCATTTTGGAGGTGAAAAAGACAGCCCGTAAGATATTACGATCTGGATTCTTTTGGCCCACTCTTTTTAAAGATGCTCATATGTTTTGTGCACAATGTGATAGATGTCAAAGAACAGGAAACATAAGCAAAAGAGATGAAATGCCTTTGACATCTAATTTAGTTGTTGAACTCTTTGATGTATGGTGGATTGACTTCATGGGTCCTTTTCCCCCATCTAATGGTTTTCAATACATTTTGGTTGCTGTGGATTATGTGTCCAAGTGGGTAGAAGCTATCCCCACCAAAACCAATGATGCTAATGTTGTTGTGAAATTCTTGAAAGATTTCATATTCAATAGGTTCGGAACGCCTAGAGCTATAATAAGTGATGGAGGTAGCCATTTTTGTAACAAACTCTTTGATGGAATACTAAACAAGTACAACATCACACATAAAGTAGCTACTCCATATCATCCTCAAACTTCCGGTTTAGTGGAAGTGAGTAATAGGCAAATTAAGGGAATACTGGAGCCGAGCGTGCGTCCGTGAAGGAAGGATTGGGCATTTAAGCTAAATGATGCCTTATGGGCATACCGCACCGCTTACAAAACACCTATTGGGATGAGCCCTTACCGGTTAATTTTTGGGAAAGCGTGCCACCTTCCAGTTGAACTTGAACACAAAGCTTATTGGGCAATTAAAGAGTTAAACATGGATTTAGATAAAGCGGTGAAAAACGATTACTCGACTTCATGAGTTGGAAGAAATTAGGAATGAAGCCTATGAGAATGCCAAATTATACAAGGAGCGTACTAAGCGCTATCATGACAAGAGGCTAGTTCCTAAGACTCTTCACCATGGAATGAAAGTTCTTTTATTTAACTCTCGTTTGAGATTGTTTCCAGGAAAGCTGAGATCAAGATGGGATGGACCATTCAAAATAGTTCAAGTATTTGAACATGGAGTAGTGGAACTATTGGACTCCAAGACACAAAAAACGTTCAAAGTCAATGGCCATCGTGTCAAGCCTTATTTAGAAGAACCAAACAACATTGCTGAAATGGATTGCATTTGGCTGAGTAACCCTTAGCACCAAAAAGATACGTCTTGCTAAGACGTTAAACTAAGCGCTGGATGGGAGGCAACCCATAATTTTAGGTAAAATATAAAAAAAAAAATATAATTTTTGTTTGTTATTTGTTTTCTTTACTTAATTTTATTGTTTATTTCATTTTAATTGCATGTGAATAATTTTTAAATTGTTAGAACTAAAAATATTTGTTGAGATGTTAGAAGTTTACAGCGATCTGTCTGTATACACTTTAATGATGAATATGATGGATGCACCTGCATTTTCCATTACTACTTGCACATTCTCAGGAAATAGGTAATCTTTCTTCTCTTCTCTCTTTATCTTTAATTTACAGTTGTTACATTGAGGACAATGTAAGTTCTAGGTTGGGGGTGGTGAAAAGTTACCATGCTTAATTAAAAAAATAAAAAAATAAAAAAAAATATACTTTTTGTGTGTTTGGTTTTATTTCTATTTTGTGTGATTTAGTAATTTTTCGAATAAAAAAAAAAAAAAAGTTTTCACAAAAATTTATCTTTTCTTTAAATCAAATTTAAGTAAATAGTTAAGTCTTTTGTACTGTTAGATTAATTTTTGAAAACATATCATGAAATATTTTGTAATTATTTTTGATAATTAGTTAGTTTTTGTCATAATTAGTATTTCTTGATAAGATGTAGAAATTATATCAAACCCAAAATCGGTGTTTATGAGTTTTTTTAGTGGAGACTACCTTTGTGAGATAATTTGAGCCTAATTTCCTTTATTCAGAGTGAAATATATATTTTTTCTACTCCAAACACATTTCTTATTTCTTCAAATTTTTAGATGATCTCTATAGGTATTAGCATTGAATGTATGAATTTTTTTCATCTTAATAGAGTATCATATATTTTTGATTATTATTTTTGCTTAGATTAAATGATTTGAGTAGAAATTGATAGTATATGCTTATATCTCATTTATGCATGACTACTACAAAAACAAAAAGACATATCTGGGGTTACCTAAACCAAGATCAAACAGAAAAGCCACAAAATTAACCACTCACCAAAATCCAAAGAAATGTACAATCTGTACATGGGTTGACTCTCTAAAAAATACACATATTGAAAAATATCTACAGAAAAAAAAATAAGAGAGAGATAAAAATAGTATCATCTACATACTATAACCCGCATTGCCTACAAAGTTGTGAGTAAAGGCTAATTACAAAAGAAAGATATAAGAAGTAATTCCCCAAAAAGTCATTGCAATTTCTTCATTTGTAAAAGGCATATATCTTGAAATTCTTTCTTAATGAGTTTGATTTATGCATGAAAATAATTTTTATATATGATATCTTTATAATTTATACATTTGATTCCTTTCATGAGATCAATGTTAAAATAACACTTTGAGCCTTTATTCTTTATACATATGCGAACATATTAGTTCATTTCTATACATCAACTCTTTCGCATACAAATTAGTATGAGTGTTTGAACCCATAGGATTCAGTGTTTTGAGAGTATTGACTTGTGAGGAATAGAGTCGAAGCGAATTCTGATTCATGACACTGAAATTGGGTGAAATTAAATTGATACATTTTTGATATGAAATATGAAAATGATTTTCGACTAATTATTATAATAAATCATGATTGTTTAAAGAGATTAAAATAACTTATGCTTGAGATTTTAATTATGATCTTAAAGGAGATTAAAAAGTATGAGACATTTTTGTGAGATGTTGATAATTTGTGATTTTGTTGTAAATTTAATTTTTAAGTTGTTTGTTTTTATTGTTTCTTTTGTTTTTACATTTAGTACAATGTTTGTGGGTATCATTACTGAAAACCCTCACGAGACTCAAACTCGTCCACTAGGGCAACCTAGGGGTTTAAAGGCTTGTTGCATAGGCTAAATGCAACCGTGTCAATCCACGGAAGTGATTTAGGATAGTTTAATTTTTAGTTTTTATCGCTTCTCTTGCTAAGGGACTAGCAAGAAGGCAGTTGGGGTTGTGATGAGTGCTCAAGAAGCACTAAAATAACCATGATTTTATGCACTTTAATTGATTAAAAATATATATATTTATATGTTTTATCATATATTTATATAAATTTGTCTTTTTCGAATCACGGGTATTTTTATTGTTTTTCGTGAATTTTGGCCTAAAAACACAATGTAAAGACTCAAAGAAGAATACTTGAAGCAATACATCACAAATAAATTGATAAATAAGTGGAAAAAGGTCAACAAACATGGAAAAATTGGACAAAATGGGTCGAAAAGGTCAAAAATGTCAAAAGACGGAAAAACGCGCGCGGCCCGGCCAGCGCCCAGCGCCACTGCCCAGCGCTGCATACGCAGCCGCGCGGCCGCGTTGATGCTTCCGCGCGCGCGCAGCGGCGGGCAATGTTCACGCTAGCGCAATGCAGCGGCAATATGTAGCGCCAACGTTTTTGACCCATTTTTCACGTGCAGCCGCCCCATGACGTCATCTTGACGTCATTGATGACCTCAGCAGGTCCAAAACACGTTTTTTATTTTTTTAATATTTTTTTAACATTTTTTTACTCATTTTTTCTCTCCATCCTCACCTATAAATACCCCTCTTCCATTCACTTCAAAACACACCTCAAAACCTCACTTCTCTCTTCTTTCTTTCTCTCATTTCTTAGTTTTTAAGTTTTTCTTAGTTTCTTTCTTAGTTTCTAAGCTTTTCTTAGTTTTTCTCTTAGTTTTTAGTTCAATTGTCTTAGGTTTAGAGTTCTTCTCTTTTTGAGAGGAACTTGTAATGTTTTTGTAATAATTTAGATTTTTGATTCAATAAATGGAAGTGCAAATTCCGCTTGGAGGTTTTCTAGCAACGGGAATAGCGTCGAAGTACTGTAAGGATTTTATTTTCTTTACAGTTATTTTTGTGCTTTATTCTTACATGTTATATTTAATTTGTCTGTGATTAAATTTAACTATGCTAGCTGTTTATAATCATGATATAATAATAATGTTGTTATGCTTGCGAAATATTAAATAGGTGAAAATTTCTAAAATGAATTGATTTTATTTTTATTCAAGATTTTATATTAAGGATGTTAGAGAGAAATATATTATTTTTCATTACAAACTTAAATCTGAAAGTTAGACTTTAAGGTTTAGTTATCCGGTCTAATTTAGAGTAGTGCTCTTTTATTTGTTGGTACAATCGCCCGGTAGTTAGAGTGAAGCTCTATTTCAAAAGTTTTTATAAGAATTATTATGTGGAAATGTATTGACAACATGTTTTCAATAGTGGTTTTAAAACTTGAAAGTTAGTACTCGGATAACTAAATTCTTGGGTTTAATTTGGACACCTTGGATAAAGTTTAAACTGTCTAACCCCACCAAAGGTGGCATTTAAATGGTTCATTTTCAATCTCTTAGAAAAAGGAATTAATTTAATTAACCAAATTAGTTATCAACCCCACCCATAGGTGTTAATTGATTTGTTTAGTTAACAAAGAGTATCTAACCCCACCAAAGGTGGTATTCATATAAAAAAGAGAGAATCAATAAAATATCAATTTATATCTTTAATAGCCTAGATAATATGAGCAAGCATAATTAACTTAGTTATTATATCCATAAATACTCCACTAATTTAAATGATAAAATTTGCATGAATATTTATTGAATCTGTAATTATATTTATTTGTAGATAAATATTTATTGAATTTGTATCTATGTTTATTTTTTTAATTAATCTGTATATATGTTTATTTTAATGTTATTAGATTAGGAACACAAAAACCAAAATATCGTGACAGGATGTTTAGGATTTAATTTCGTTTTTAAAAGTTTGAATAATAAATTAAGAACCACATACATTCCTTCCTTAGATCGACCTTGGGAGTATACTTATCATTTTCTACGAAATGATTCGTGCACTTGCGAGAGTTTTACAAATATTAAAACCAAAGTATTTGCGAGAATTGGCGATGCCGGTTTTCGCTCATCAAGGAGGAAAAGAAAGGAGATCTTGTTCACATTTTCAATAGCAACAAAAAATTTGTAAAATATGAGTTAAAACTTTCAACGGAGATAACTTTTTACTCGGGTATCGAAAAGAATATTATAATATATCAAATCGAAGCTCGTATAAAATTACCCAATATGATTAGGTCCTCCCTTCAAAAATCATTTTTGTACGCAAATTCCATCGTTTACATCACTTTCCGAAGGTTTAAAAGTTTTGACGCACCATTTTCATTTTACTTACTTCTTGTTTTATTGAATAGAGCTATAAAGGAGATATTGGTGCCGACCTAGGGTTCTTAATATATATGTTCAATCAATCTGTATTCTTCAAAAAAAAAATAAGAGAGGAGGAAAAGAAAGGAGATCTTGTTCACATTTTCAATAACAACAAAACATTTGTAAAATATGAGTTAAAACTTTCAACGGAGATAACTTTTTACTCGGGTATCGAAAAGAATATTATAATATATCAAATCGAAGATCGTATAAAATTACACAATAATTTGAGGTCCTACCTTCAAAAATCATTTTTGTACGCAAATTCAAACATTTACATCACTTTCCGAGGGTTTAATAGTCTTGACTCCCCATTTTCATTTTACTTACTCCTTGTTTTATTGAATAGAGCTATAAAGGAGATATTGGTCCCGATCTAGGGATCTTAATATATATGTTCAATCAATCTGTATTCCTCAAAAAAAAAATAAGAGAAGAGGAAAAGAAAGGGGATCTTGTTCACATTTTCAACAACAACAAAAAATTTGTAAAATATGAGTTAAAACTTTCAACGGAGATAACTTTTTACTCGAGTATCGAAAAGAATATTATAATATATCAAATCGAAGCACGTATAAAATTACCCAATATGATTAGGTCCTACCTTCAAAAATCATTTTTGTACGCAAATTCCATCGTTTACATCACTTTCCGAAGGTTTAAAAGTTTTGACGCACCATTTTCATTTTACTTACTTCTTGTTTTATTGAATAGAGCTATAAAGGAGATATTGGTGCCGACCTAGGGTTCTTAATATATATGTTCAATCAATCTGTATTCTTCAAAAAAAAAATAAGAAAGGAGGAAAAGAAAGGAGATCTTATTCACATTTTCAACAACAACAAAACATTTGTAAAATATGAGTTAAAACTTTCAACGGAGATAACTTTTTACTCGAGTATCGAAAAGAATATTATAATATATCAAATCGAAGCACGTATAAAATTACCCAATATGATTAGGTCCTACCTTCAAAAATCATTTTTGTACGCAAATTCCATCGTTTACATCACTTTCCGAAGGTTTAAAAGTTTTGACGCACCATTTTCATTTTACTTACTTCTTGTTTTATTGAATAGAGCTATAAAGGAGATATTGGTGCCGACCTAGGGTTCTTAATATATATGTTCAATCAATCTGTATTCTTCAAAAAAAATAAGAAAGGAGGAAAAGAAAGGAGATCTTGTTCACATTTTCAACAACAACAAAACATTTGTAAAATATGAGTTAAAACTTTCAACGGAGATAACTTTTTACTCGGGTATCGAAAAGAATATTATAATATATCAAATCGAAGCTCGTATAAAATTACCCAATATGATTAGGTCCTACCTTCAAAAATCATTTTTGTACGCAAATTCCATCGTTTACATCACTTTCCGAAGGTTTAAAAGTTTTGACGCACCATTTTCATTTTACTTACTTCTTGTTTTATTGAATAGAGCTATAAAGGAGATATTGGTGCCGACCTAGGGTTCTTAATATATATGTTCAATCAATCTGTATTCTTCAAAAAAAAATAAGAGAGGAGGAAAAGAAAGTTGATCTTGTTCACATTTTCAATAACAACAAAACATTTGTAAAATATGAGTTAAAACTTTCAACGGAGATAACTTTTTACTCGGGTATCGAAAAGAATATTATAATATATCAAATCGAAGATCGTATAAAATTACACAATAATTTGAGGTCCTACCTTCAAAAATCATTTTTGTACGCAAATTCCATCGTTTACATCACTTTCCGAAGGTTTAAAAGTTTTGACGCACCATTTTCATTTTACTTACTTCTTGTTTTATTGAATAGAGCTATAAAGGAGATATTGGTGCCGACCTAGGGTTCTTAATATATATGTTCAATCAATCTGTATTCTTCAAAAAAAAAATAAGAAAGGAGGAAAAGAAAGGAGATCTTGTTCACATTTTCAACAACAACAAAACATTTGTAAAATATGAGTTAAAACTTTCAACGGATATAACTTTTTACACGGATATCGAAAAGAATATTATAATATATCAAATCGAAGCTCGTATAAAATTACCCAATATGATTAGGTCCTCCCTTCAAAAATCATTTTTGTACGCAAATTCCATCGTTTACATCACTTTCCGAAGGTTTAAAAGTTTTGACGCACCATTTTCATTTTACTTACTTCTTGTTTTATTGAATAGAGCTATAAAGGAGATATTGGTGCCGACCTAGGGTTCTTATTATATATGTTCAATCAATCTGTACTCTTCAAAAAAATAATAAGAGAAGAGGAAAAAAAGGGGATCTTGTTCACATTTTCAACAACAAAAAATTTGTAAAATATGAGTTAAAACTTTCAACGAAGATAACTTTTTACTCGGGTATCGAAAAGAATATTATAATATATCAAATCGAAGCACGTATAAAATTACCCAATATGATTAGGTCCTACCTTCAAAAATCATTTTTGTACGCAAATTCCATCGTTTACATCACTTTCCGAAGGTTTAAAAGTTTTGACGCACCATTTTCATTTTACTTACTTCTTGTTTTATTGAATAGAGCTATAAAGGAGATATTGGTGCCGACCTAGGGTTCTTAATATATATTTTCAATCAATCTGTATTCTTTAAAAAAAATAAGAGAGGAGGAAAAGAAAGGAGATCTTGTTCACATTTTCAATAACAACAAAAAATTTGTAAAATATGAGTTAAAACTTTCAACGGAGATAACTTTTTACTCGGGTATCGAAAAGAATATTATAATATATCAAATCGAAGCTCGTATAAAATTACCCAATATGATTAGGTCCTCCCTTCAAAAATCATTTTTGTACGCAAATTCCATCGTTTACATCACTTTCCGAAGGTTTAAAAGTTTTGACGCACCATTTTCATTTTACTTACTTCTTGTTTTATTGAATAGAGCTATAAAGGAGATATTGGTGCCGACCTAGGGTTCTTAATATATATGTTCAATCAATCTGTATTCTTCAAAAAAAATAAGAAAGGAGGAAAAGAAAGGAGATCTTGTTCACATTTTCAACAACAACAAAACATTTGTAAAATATGAGTTAAAACTTTCAACGGAGATAACTTTTTACTCGGGTATCGAAAAGAATATTATAATATATCAAATCGAAGCTCGTATAAAATTACCCAATATGATTAGGTCCTCCCTTCAAAAATCATTTTTGTACGCAAATTCCATCGTTTACATCACTTTCCGAAGGTTTAAAAGTTTTGACGCACCATTTTCATTTTACTTACTTCTTGTTTTATTGAATAGAGCTATAAAGGAGATATTGGTGCCGACCTAGGGTTCTTAATATATATGTTCAATCAATCTGTATTCTTCAAAAAAAAAATAAGAGAAGAGGAAAAGAAAGGGGATCTTGTTCACATTTTCAACAACAACAAAAAATTTGTAAAATATGAGTTAAAACTTTCAACGGAGATAACTTTTTACTCGGGTATCGAAAAGAATATTATAATATATCAAATCGAAGCACGTATAAAATTACCCAATATGATTAGGTCCTACCTTCAAAAATCATTTTTGTACGCAAATTCCATCGTTTACATCACTTTCCGAAGGTTTAAAAGTTTTGACGCACCATTTTCATTTTACTTACTTCTTGTTTTATTGAATAGAGCTATAAAGGAGATATTGGTGCCGACCTAGGGTTCTTAATATATATGTTCAATCAATCTGTATTCTTCAAAAAAAAAAATAAGAAAGGAGGAAAAGAAAGGAGATCTTGTTCACATTTTCAACAACAACAAAACATTTGTAAAATATGAGTTAAAACTTTCAACGGAGATAACTTTTTACTCGGGTATCGAAAAGAATATTATAATATATCAAATCGAAGCTCGTATAAAATTACCCAATATGATTAGGTCCTCCCTTCAAAAATCATTTTTGTACGCAAATTCCATCGTTTACATCACTTTCCGAAGGTTTAAAAGTTTTGACGCACCATTTTCATTTTACTTACTTCTTGTTTTATTGAATAGAGCTATAAAGGAGATATTGGTGCCGACCTAGGGTTCTTAATATATATGTTCAATCAATCTGTATTCTTCAAAAAAAAAATAAGAGAAGAGGAAAAGAAAGGGGATCTTGTTCACATTTTCAACAACAACAAAAAATTTGTAAAATATGAGTTAAAACTTTCAACGGAGATAACTTTTTACTCGGGTATCGAAAAGAATATTATAATATATCAAATCGAAGCTCGTATAAAATTACCCAATATGATTAGGTCCTACCTTCAAAAATCATTTTTGTACGCAAATTCCATCGTTTACATCACTTTCCGAAGGTTTAAAAGTTTTGACGCACCATTTTCATTTTACTTACTTCTTGTTTTATTGAATAGAGCTATAAAGGAGATATTGGTGCCGACCTAGGGTTCTTAATATATATGTTCAATCAATCTGTATTCTTCAAAAAAAAATAAGAGAGGAGGAAAAGAAAGTTGATCTTGTTCACATTTTCAATAACAACAAAACATTTGTAAAATATGAGTTAAAACTTTCAACGGAGATAACTTTTTACTCGGGTATCGAAAAGAATATTATAATATATCAAATCGAAGCTCGTATAAAATTACCCAATATGATTAGGTCCTCCCTTCAAAAATCATTTTTGTACGCAAATTCCATCGTTTACATCACTTTCCGAAGGTTTAAAAGTTTTGACGCACCATTTTCATTTTACTTACTTCTTGTTTTATTGAATAGAGCTATAAAGGAGATATTGGTGCCGACCTAGGGTTCTTAATATATATGTTCAATCAATCTGTATTCTTCAAAAAAAAAAAATAAGAAAGGAGGAAAAGAAAGGAGATCTTATTCACATTTTCAACAACAACAAAACATTTGTAAAATATGAGTTAAAACTTTCAACGGAGATAACTTTTTACTCGGGTATCGAAAAGAATATTATAATATATCAAATCGAAGCTCGTATAAAATTACCCAATATGATTAGGTCCTACCTTCAAAAATCATTTTTGTACGCAAATTCCATCGTTTACATCACTTTCCGAAGGTTTAAAAGTTTTGACGCACCATTTTCATTTTACTTACTTCTTGTTTTATTGAATAGAGCTATAAAGGAGATATTGGTGCCGACCTAGGGTTCTTAATATATATGTTCAATCAATCTGTATTCTTCAAAAAAAAATAAGAGAGGAGGAAAAGAAAGTTGATCTTGTTCACATTTTCAATAACAACAAAACATTTGTAAAATATGAGTTAAAACTTTCAACGGAGATAACTTTTTACTCGGGTATCGAAAAGAATATTATAATATATCAAATCGAAGCTCGTATAAAATTACCCAATATGATTAGGTCCTACCTTCAAAAATCATTTTTGTACGCAAATTCCATCGTTTACATCACTTTCCGAAGGTTTAAAAGTTTTGACGCACCATTTTCATTTTACTTACTTCTTGTTTTATTGAATAGAGCTATAAAGGAGATATTGGTGCCGACCTAGGGTTCTTAATATATATGTTCAATCAATCTGTATTCTTCAAAAAAAAAAATAAGAGAAGAGGAAAAGAAAGGAGATCTTGTTCACATTTTCAACAACAACAAAAAATTTGTAAAATATGAGTTAAAACTTTCAACGGAGATAACTTTTTACTCGGGTATCGAAAAGAATATTATAATATATCAAATCGAAGCTCGTATAAAATTACCCAATATGATTAGGTCCTCCCTTCAAAAATCATTTTTGTACGCAAATTCCATCGTTTACATCACTTTCCGAAGGTTTAAAAGTTTTGACGCACCATTTTCATTTTACTTACTTCTTGTTTTATTGAATAGAGCTATAAAGGAGATATTGGTGCCGACCTAGGGTTCTTAATATATATGTTCAATCAATCTGTATTCTTCAAAAAAAATAAGAGAGGAGGAAAAGAAAGGAGATCTTGTTCACATTTTCAACAACAACAAAAAATTTGTAAAATATGAGTTAAAACTTTCAACGGAGATAACTTTTTACTCGGGTATCGAAAAGAATATTATAATATATCAAATCGAAGCTCGTATAAAATTACCCAATATGATTAGGTCCTCCCTTCAAAAATCATTTTTGTACGCAAATTCCATCGTTTACATCACTTTCCGAAGGTTTAAAAGTTTTGACGCACCATTTTCATTTTACTTACTTCTTGTTTTATTGAATAGAGCTATAAAGGAGATATTGGTGCCGACCTAGGGTTCTTAATATATATGTTCAATCAGTCTGTATTCTTCAAAAAAAAATAAGAGAGGAGGAAAAGAAAGGAGATCTTGTTCACATTTTCAATAACAACAACACATTTGTAAAATATGAGTTAAAACTTTCAACGGAGATAACTTTTTACTCGGGTATCGAAAAGAATATTATAATATAACAAATCGAAGCTCGTATAAATTTACACAATAATTTAAGGTCCTCCCTTCAAAAATCATTTTTGTACGCAAATTCCATCGTTTACAACAGTTTCCGATTGTTTAAAAGTATTGACGCACCATTTTCATTTTACTTACTTCTTGTTTTAATGAATAGAGCTATAAAGGAGATATTGGTCCCGATCTAGGGATGTTAATTTATATGTTCAATCAATCTGTATTCCTCAAAAAAAAATAAGAGAAGAGGAAAAGAAAGGGGATCTTGTTCACATTTTCAACAACAACAAAAAATTTGTAAAATATGAGTTAAAACTTTCAACGGAGATAACTTTTTACTCGGGTATCGAAAAGAATATTATAATATATCAAATCGAAGCTCGTATAAAATTACCCAATATGATTAGGTCCTCCCTTCAAAAATCATTTTTGTACGCAAATTCCATCGTTTACATCACTTTCCGAAGGTTTAAAAGTTTTGACGCACCATTTTCATTTTACTTACTTCTTGTTTTATTGAATAGAGCTATAAAGGAGATATTGGTGCCGACCTAGGGTTCTTAATATATATGTTCAATCAATCTGTATTCTTCAAAAAAAAATAAGAAAGGAGGAAAAGAAAGGAGATCTTGTTCACATTTTCAACAACAACAAAACATTTGTAAAATATGAGTTAAAACTTTCAACGGAGATAACTTTTTACTCGGGTATCGAAAAGAATATTATAATATATCAAATCGAAGCTCGTATAAAATTACCCAATATGATTAGGTCCTCCCTTCAAAAATCATTTTTGTACGCAAATTCCA
The DNA here is from genome assembly GCA_033030585.1 of Hippophae rhamnoides. Taxonomy (NCBI): domain Eukaryota; kingdom Viridiplantae; phylum Streptophyta; class Magnoliopsida; order Rosales; family Elaeagnaceae; genus Hippophae; species Hippophae rhamnoides. The sequence continues at coordinate 250,494 of JAVHJT010000060.1, forward strand.
TCGTTTACATCACTTTCCGAAGGTTTAAAAGTTTTGACGCACCATTTTCATTTTACTTACTTCTTGTTTTATTGAATAGAGCTATAAAGGAGATATTGGTGCCGACCTAGGGTTCTTAATATATATGTTCAATCAATCTGTATTCTTCAAAAAAAAAATAAGAGAGGAGGAAAAGAAAGTTGATCTTGTTCACATTTTCAATAACAACAAAACATTTGTAAAATATGAGTTAAAACTTTCAACGGAGATAACTTTTTACTCGGGTATCGAAAAGAATATTATAATATATCAAATCGAAGCTCGTATAAAATTACCCAATATGATTAGGTCCTACCTTCAAAAATCATTTTTGTACGCAAATTCCATCGTTTACATCACTTTCCGAAGGTTTAAAAGTTTTGACGCACCATTTTCATTTTACTTACTTCTTGTTTTATTGAATAGAGCTATAAAGGAGATATTGGTGCCGACCTAGGGTTCTTAATATATATGTTCAATCAATCTGTATTCTTCAAAAAAAAATAAGAGAGGAGGAAAAGAAAGTTGATCTTGTTCACATTTTCAATAACAACAAAACATTTGTAAAATATGAGTTAAAACTTTCAACGGAGATAACTTTTTACTCGGGTATCGAAAAGAATATTATAATATATCAAATCGAAGATCGTATAAAATTACACAATAATTTGAGGTCCTACCTTCAAAAATCATTTTTGTACGCAAATTCCATCGTTTACATCACTTTCCGAAGGTTTAAAAGTTTTGACGCACCATTTTCATTTTACTTACTTCTTGTTTTATTGAATAGAGCTATAAAGGAGATATTGGTGCCGACCTAGGGTTCTTAATATATATGTTCAATCAATCTGTATTCTTCAAAAAAAATAAGAGAAGAGGAAAAGAAAGGAGATCTTGTTCACATTTTCAACAACAACAAAAAATTTGTAAAATATGAGTTAAAACTTTCAACGGAGATAACTTTTTACTCGGGTATCGAAAAGAATATTATAATATATCAAATCGAAGCTCGTATAAAATTACCCAATATAATTAGGTCCTCCCTTCAAAAATCATTTTTGTACGCAAATTCCATCGTTTACATCACTTTCCGAAGGTTTAAAAGTTTTGACGCACCATTTTCATTTTACTTACTTCTTGTTTTATTGAATAGAGCTATAAAGGAGATATTGGTGCCGACCTAGGGTTCTTAATATATATGTTCAATCAATCTGTATTCTTCAAAAAAAAAATAAGAGAGGAGGAAAAGAAAGGAGATCTTGTTCACATTTTCAATAGCAACAAAAAATTTGTAAAATATGAGTTAAAACTTTCAACGGAGATAACTTTTTACTCGGGTATCGAAAAGAATATTATAATATATCAAATCGAAGCTCGTATAAAATTACCCAATATGATTAGGTCCTCCCTTCAAAAATCATTTTTGTACGCAAATTCCATCGTTTACATCACTTTCCGAAGGTTTAAAAGTTTTGACGCACCATTTTCATTTTACTTACTTCTTGTTTTATTGAATAGAGCTATAAAGGAGATATTGGTGCCGACCTAGGGTTCTTAATATATATGTTCAATCAATCTGTATTCTTCAAAAAAAAATAAGAGAGGAGGAAAAGAAAGGAGATCTTGTTCACATTTTCAATAACAACAAAACATTTGTAAAATATGAGTTAAAACTTTCAACGGAGATAACTTTTTACTCGGGTATCGAAAAGAATATTATAATATATCAAATCGAAGCTCGTATAAAATTACCCAATATGATAAGGTCCTACCTTCAAAAATCATTTTTGTACGCAAATTCCATCGTTTACATCACTTTCTGAGGGTTTAAAAGTTTTGTCGCACCATTTTCATTTTACTTACTTCTTGTTTTATTGAATAGAGCTATAAAGGAGATATTGGTGCCGACCTAGGGTTCTTAATATATATGTTCAATCAATCTGTATTCTTCAAAAAAAAATAAGAGAAGAGGAAAAGAAAGGGGATCTTGTTCACATTTTCAACAACAACAAAAAATTTGTAAAATATGAGTTAAAACTTTCAACGGAGATAACTTTTTACTCGGGTATCGAAAAGAATATTATAATATATCAAATCGAAGCTCGTATAAAATTACCCAATATGATTAGGTCCTACCTTCAAAAATCATTTTTGTACGCAAATTCCATCGTTTACATCACTTTCCGAAGGTTTAAAAGTTTTGACGCACCATTTTCATTTTACTTACTTCTTGTTTTATTGAATAGAGCTATAAAGGAGATATTGGTGCCGACCTAGGGTTCTTAATATATATGTTCAATCAATCTGTATTCTTCAAAAAAAAATAAGAAAGGAGGAAAAGAAAGGAGATCTTGTTCACATTTTCAACAACAACAAAACATTTGTAAAATATGAGTTAAAACTTTCAACGGAGATAACTTTTTACTCGGGTATCGAAAAGAATATTATAATATATCAAATCGAAGCTCGTATAAAATTACCCAATATGATTAGGTCCTCCCTTCAAAAATCATTTTTGTACGCAAATTCCATCGTTTACATCACTTTCCGAAGGTTTAAAAGTTTTGACGCACCATTTTCATTTTACTTACTTCTTGTTTTATTGAATAGAGCTATAAAGGAGATATTGGTGCCGACCTAGGGTTCTTAATATATATGTTCAATCAATCTGTATTCTTCAAAAAAAAATAAGAGAGGAGGAAAAGAAAGTTGATCTTGTTCACATTTTCAATAACAACAAAACATTTGTAAAATATGAGTTAAAACTTTCAACGGAGATAACTTTTTACTCGGGTATCGAAAAGAATATTATAATATATCAAATCGAAGCTCGTATAAAATTACCCAATATGATTAGGTCCTACCTTCAAAAATCATTTTTGTACGCAAATTCCATCGTTTACATCACTTTCCGAAGGTTTAAAAGTTTTGACGCACCATTTTCATTTTACTTACTTCTTGTTTTATTGAATAGAGCTATAAAGGAGATATTGGTGCCGACCTAGGGTTCTTAATATATATGTTCAATCAATCTGTATTCTTCAAAAAAAAATAAGAGAAGAGGAAAAGAAAGGAGATCTTGTTCACATTTTCAACAACAACAAAAAATTTGTAAAATATGAGTTAAAACTTTCAACGGAGATAACTTTTTACTCGGGTATCGAAAAGAATATTATAATATATCAAATCGAAGCTCGTATAAAATTACCCAATATGATAAGGTCCTCCCTTCAAAAATCATTTTTGTACGCAAATTCCATCGTTTACATCACTTTCCGAAGGTTTAAAAGTTTTGACGCACCATTTTCATTTTACTTACTTCTTGTTTTATTGAATAGAGCTATAAAGGAGATATTGGTGCCGACCTAGGGTTCTTAATATATATGTTCAATCAATCTGTATTCTTCAAAAAAAAATAAGAGAGGAGGAAAAGAAAGGAGATCTTGTTCACATTTTCAATAACAACAAAACATTTGTAAAATATGAGTTAAAACTTTCAACGGAGATAACTTTTTACTCGGGTATCGAAAAGAATATTATAATATATCAAATCGAAGCTCGTATAAAATTACCCAATATGATTAGGTCCTCCCTTCAAAAATCATTTTTGTACGCAAATTCCATCGTTTACATCACTTTCCGAAGGTTTAAAAGTTTTGACGCACCATTTTCATTTTACTTACTTCTTGTTTTATTGAATAGAGCTATAAAGGAGATATTGGTGCCGACCTAGGGTTCTTAATATATATGTTCAATCAATCTGTATTCTTCAAAAAAAATAAGAGAGGAGGAAAAGAAAGGAGATCTTGTTCACATTTTCAACAACAACAAAACATTTGTAAAGTATGTGTTAAAACTTTCAAAGGAGATAACTTTTTACTCAGGTATCGAAAAGAATATTATAATATATCAAATCGAAGCTTGTATAAAATTACCCAATATGATAAGGTCCTACCTTCAAATATCATTTTTGTACGCAAATTCCATCGTTTACATCACTTTCTGAGGGTTTAAAAGTTTTGTCGCACCATTTTCATTTTACTTCTTGTTTTAATGAATAGAGCTACAAAGGAGATATTGGTGCCGACCTACGGTTCTTAATATATATGTTCAATCAATCTGTATTCTTCAAAAAAAAAATAAGACAAGAGGAAAAGAAAGCGAATCTTGTTCACATTTTCAACAACAACAAAACATTTGTAAAATATGAGTTAAAACTTTCAACGGAGATAACTTTTTACTCGGGTATCGAAAAGAATATTATAATATATCAAATCGAAGCACGTATAAAATTACCCAATATGATTAGGTCCTACCTTCAAAAATCATTTTTGTACGCAAATTCCATCGTTTACATCACTTTCCGAAGGTTTAAAAGTTTTGACGCACCATTTTCATTTTACTTACTTCTTGTTTTATTGAATAGAGCTATAAAGGAGATATTGGTGCCGACCTAGGGTTCTTAATATATATGTTCAATCAATCTGTATTCTTCAAAAAAAAAAATAAGAAAGGAGGAAAAGAAAGGAGATCTTGTTCACATTTTCAACAACAACAAAACATTTGTAAAATATGAGTTAAAACTTTCAACGGAGATAACTTTTTACTCGGGTATCGAAAAGAATATTATAATATATCAAATCGAAGCTCGTATAAAATTACCCAATATGATTAGGTCCTCCCTTCAAAAATCATTTTTGTACGCAAATTCCATCGTTTACATCACTTTCCGAAGGTTTAAAAGTTTTGACGCACCATTTTCATTTTACTTACTTCTTGTTTTATTGAATAGAGCTATAAAGGAGATATTGGTGCCGACCTAGGGTTCTTAATATATATGTTCAATCAATCTGTATTCTTCAAAAAAAAATAAGAGAGGAGGAAAAGAAAGGAGATCTTGTTCACATTTTCAACAACAACAAAACATTTGTAAAATATGAGTTAAAACTTTCAACGGAGATAACTTTTTACTCGGGTATCGAAAAGAATATTATAATATATCAAATCGAAGCTCGTATAAAATTACCCAATATGATTAGGTCCTACCTTCAAAAATCATTTTTGTACGCAAATTCCATCGTTTACATCACTTTCCGAAGGTTTAAAAGTTTTGACGCACCATTTTCATTTTACTTACTTCTTGTTTTATTGAATAGAGCTATAAAGGAGATATTGGTGCCGACCTAGGGTTCTTAATATATATGTTCAATCAATCTGTATTCTTCAAAAAAAAAATAAGAAAGGAGGAAAAGAAAGGAGATCTTGTTCACATTTTCAACAACAACAAAAAATTTGTAAAATATGAGTTAAAACTTTCAACGGAGATAACTTTTTACTCGGGTATCGAAAAGAATATTATAATATATCAAATCGAAGCACGTATAAAATTACCCAATATGATTAGGTCCTACCTTCAAAAATCATTTTTGTACGCAAATTCCATCGTTTACATCACTTTCCGAAGGTTTAAAAGTTTTGACGCACCATTTTCATTTTACTTACTTCTTGTTTTATTGAATAGAGCTATAAAGGAGATATTGGTGCCGACCTAGGGTTCTTAATATATATGTTCAATCAATCTGTATTCTTCAAAAAAAAAAATAAGAGAGGAGGAAAAGAAAGTTGATCTTGTTCACATTTTCAATAACAACAAAACATTTGTAAAATATGAGTTAAAACTTTCAACGGAGATAACTTTTTACTCGGGTATCGAAAAGAATATTATAATATATCAAATCGAAGCTCGTATAAAATTACCCAATATGATTAGGTCCTCCCTTCAAAAATCATTTTTGTACGCAAATTCCATCGTTTACATCACTTACCGAGGGTTTAAATGTTTTGACGCACCATTTTCATTTTACTTACTTCTTGTTTTAATGAATAGAGCTATAAAGGAGATATTGGTGCCGACCTAGGGTTCTTAATATATATGTTCAATCAATCTGTATTCTTCAAAAAAAATAATAAGAGAAGAGGAAAAGAAAGGGGATCTTGTTCACATTTTCAACAACAACAAAAAATTTGTAAAATATGAGTTAAAACTTTCAACGCAGATAACTTTTTACTCGGGTATCGAAAAGAATATTATAATATATCAAATCGAAGCACGTATAAAATTACCCAATATGATTAGGTCCTACCTTCAAAAATCATTTTTGTACGCAAATTCCATCGTTTACATCACTTTCCGAAGGTTTAAAAGTTTTGACGCACCATTTTCATTTTACTTACTTCTTGTTTTATTGAATAGAGCTATAAAGGAGATATTGGTGCCGACCTAGGGTTCTTAATATATATGTTCAATCAATCTGTATTCTTCAAAAAAAATAAGAGAGGAGGAAAAGAAAGGAGATCTTGTTCACATTTTCAACAACAACAAAAAATTTGTAAAATATGAGTTAAAACTTTCAACGGAGATAACTTTTTACTCGGGTATCGAAAAGAATATTATAATATATCAAATCGAAGCTCGTATAAAATTACCCAATATAATTAGGTCCTCCCTTCAAAAATCATTTTTGTACGCAAATTCCATCGTTTACATCACTTTCCGAAGGTTTAAAAGTTTTGACGCACCATTTTCATTTTACTTACTTCTTGTTTTATTGAATAGAGCTATAAAGGAGATATTGGTGCCGACCTAGGGTTCTTAATATATATGTTCAATCAATCTGTATTCTTCAAAAAAAAAATAAGAGAGGAGGAAAAGAAAGTTGATCTTGTTCACATTTTCAATAACAACAAAACATTTGTAAAATATGAGTTAAAACTTTCAACGGAGATAACTTTTTACTCGGGTATCGAAAAGAATATTATAATATATCAAATCGAAGCTCGTATAAAATTACCCAATATGATTAGGTCCTACCTTCAAAAATCATTTTTGTACGCAAATTCCATCGTTTACATCACTTTCCGAAGGTTTAAAAGTTTTGACGCACCATTTTCATTTTACTTACTTCTTGTTTTATTGAATAGAGCTATAAAGGAGATATTGGTGCCGACCTAGGGTTCTTAATATATATGTTCAATCAATCTGTATTCTTCAAAAAAAAAATAAGAAAGGAGGAAAAGAAAGGAGATCTTGTTCACATTTTCAACAACAACAAAAAATTTGTAAAATATGAGTTAAAACTTTCAACGGAGATAACTTTTTACTCGGGTATCGAAAAGAATATTATAATATATCAAATCGAAGCACGTATAAAATTACCCAATATGATTAGGTCCTACCTTCAAAAATCATTTTTGTACGCAAATTCCATCGTTTACATCACTTTCCGAAGGTTTAAAAGTTTTGACGCACCATTTTCATTTTACTTACTTCTTGTTTTATTGAATAGAGCTATAAAGGAGATATTGGTGCCGACCTAGGGTTCTTAATATATATGTTCAATCAATCTGTATTCTTCAAAAAAAAATAAGAGAGGAGGAAAAGAAAGTTGATCTTGTTCACATTTTCAATAACAACAAAACATTTGTAAAATATGAGTTAAAACTTTCAACGGAGATAACTTTTTACTCGGGTATCGAAAAGAATATTATAATATATCAAATCGAAGCTCGTATAAAATTACCCAATATGATTAGGTCCTCCCTTCAAAAATCATTTTTGTACGCAAATTCCATCGTTTACATCACTTTCCGAAGGTTTAAAAGTTTTGACGCACCATTTTCATTTTACTTACTTCTTGTTTTATTGAATAGAGCTATAAAGGAGATATTGGTGCCGACCTAGGGTTCTTAATATATATGTTCAATCAATCTGTATTCTTCAAAAAAAAATAAGAGAGGAGGAAAAGAAAGGAGATCTTGTTCACATTTTCAACAACAACAAAAAATTTGTAAAATATGAGTTAAAACTTTCAACGGAGATAACTTTTTACTCGGGTATCGAAAAGAATATTATAATATATCAAATCGAAGCTCGTATAAAATTACCCAATATGATTAGGTCCTCCCTTCAAAAATCATTTTTGTACGCAAATTCCATCGTTTACATCACTTTCCGAAGGTTTAAAAGTTTTGACGCACCATTTTCATTTTACTTACTTCTTGTTTTATTGAATAGAGCTATAAAGGAGATATTGGTGCCGACCTAGGGTTCTTAATATATATGTTCAATCAATCTGTATTCTTCAAAAAAAAAATAAGAGAGGAGGAAAAGAAAGGAGATCTTGTTCACATTTTCAACAACAACAAAAAATTTGTAAAATATGAGTTAAAACTTTCAACGGAGATAACTTTTTACTCGGGTATCGAAAAGAATATTATAATATATCAAATCGAAGCTCGTATAAAATTACCCAATATGATTAGGTCCTCCCTTCAAAAATCATTTTTGTACGCAAATTCCATCGTTTACATCACTTTCCGAAGGTTTAAAAGTTTTGACGCACCATTTTCATTTTACTTACTTCTTGTTTTATTGAATAGAGCTATAAAGGAGATATTGGTGCCGACCTAGGGTTCTTAATATATATGTTCAATCAATCTGTATTCTTCAAAAAAAAATAAGAGAGGAGGAAAAGAAAGGAGATCTTGTTCACATTTTCAATAACAACAAAACATTTGTAAAATATGAGTTAAAACTTTCAACGGAGATAACTTTTTACTCGGGTATCGAAAAGAATATTATAATATATCAAATCGAAGCTCGTATAAAATTACACAATATTTTGAGGTCCTACCTTCAAAAATCATTTTTGTACGCAAATTCCATCGTTTACATCACTTTCCGAGGGTTTAAAAGTTTTGACGCACCATTTTCATTTTACTTACTTCTTGTTTTATTGAATAGAGCTATAAAGGAGATATTGGTCCCGATCTAGGGATCTTAATATATATGTTCAATCAATCTGTATTCCTCAAAAAAAAAATAAGAGAAGAGGAAAAGAAAGGGGATCTTGTTCACATTTTCAACAACAACAAAAAATTTGTAAAATATGAGTTAAAACTTTCAACGGAGATAACTTTTTACTCGAGTATCGAAAAGAATATTATAATATATCAAATCGAAGCACGTATAAAATTACCCAATATGATTAGGTCCTACCTTCAAAAATCATTTTTGTACGCAAATTCCATCGTTTACATCACTTTCCGAAGGTTTAAAAGTTTTGACGCACCATTTTCATTTTACTTACTTCTTGTTTTATTGAATAGAGCTATAAAGGAGATATTGGTGCCGACCTAGGGTTCTTAATATATATGTTCAATCAATCTGTATTCTTCAAAAAAAAATAAGAAAGGAGGAAAAGAAAGGAGATCTTGTTCACATTTTCAACAACAACAAAACATTTGTAAAATATGAGTTAAAACTTTCAACGGAGATAACTTTTTACTCGGGTATCGAAAAGAATATTATAATATATCAAATCGAAGCTCGTATAAAATTACCCAATATGATTAGGTCCTACCTTCAAAAATCATTTTTGTACGCAAATTCCATCGTTTACATCACTTTCCGAAGGTTTAAAAGTTTTGACGCACCATTTTCATTTTACTTACTTCTTGTTTTATTGAATAGAGCTATAAAGGAGATATTGGTGCCGACCTAGGGTTCTTAATATATATGTTCAATCAATCTGTATTCTTCAAAAAAAAAAATAAGAGAGGAGGAAAAGAAAGTTGATCTTGTTCACATTTTCAATAACAACAAAACATTTGTAAAATATGAGTTAAAACTTTCAACGGAGATAACTTTTTACTCGGGTATCGAAAAGAATATTATAATATATCAAATCGAAGCTCGTATAAAATTACCCAATATGATTAGGTCCTACCTTCAAAAATCATTTTTGTACGCAAATTCCATCGTTTACATCACTTTCCGAAGGTTTAAAAGTTTTGACGCACCATTTTCATTTTACTTACTTCTTGTTTTATTGAATAGAGCTATAAAGGAGATATTGGTGCCGACCTAGGGTTCTTAATATATATGTTCAATCAATCTGTATTCCCCAAAAAAAAAATAATAAGAGAAGAGGAAAAGAAAGTTGATCTTGTTCACATTTTCAATAACAACAAAACATTTGTAAAATATGAGTTAAAACTTTCAACGGAGATAACTTTTTAGTCGGGTATCGAAAAGAATATTATAATATATCAAATCGAAGCTCGTATAAAATTACCCAATATGATTAGGTCCTCCCTTCAAAAATCATTTTTGTACGCAAATTCCATCGTTTACATCACTTTCCGAAGGTTTAAAAGTTTTGACGCACCATTTTCATTTTACTTACTTCTTGTTTTATTGAATAGAGCTATAAAGGAGATATTGGTGCCGACCTAGGGTTCTTAATATATATGTTCAATCAATCTGTATTCTTCAAAAAAAAATAAGAGAGGAGGAAAAGAAAGGAGATCTTGTTCACATTTTCAACAACAACAAAAAATTTGTAAAATATGAGTTAAAACTTTCAACGGAGATAACTTTTTACTCGGGTATCGAAAAGAATATTATAATATATCAAATCGAAGCTCGTATAAAATTACCCAATATGATTAGGTCCTCCCTTCAAAAATCATTTTTGTACGCAAATTCCATCGTTTACATCACTTTCCGAAGGTTTAAAAGTTTTGACGCACCATTTTCATTTTACTTACTTCTTGTTTTATTGAATAGAGCTATAAAGGAGATATTGGTGCCGACCTAGGGTTCTTAATATATATGTTCAATCAATCTGTATTCTTCAAAAAAAAATAAGAGAGGAGGAAAAGAAAGGAGATCTTGTTCACATTTTCAACAACAACAAAAAATTTGTAAAATATGAGTTAAAACTTTCAACGGAGATAACTTTTTACTCGGGTATCGAAAAGAATATTATAATATATCAAATCGAAGCTCGTATAAAATTACCCAATATGATTAGGTCCTCCCTTCAAAAATCATTTTTGTACGCAAATTCCATCGTTTACATCACTTTCCGAAGGTTTAAAAGTTTTGACGCACCATTTTCATTTTACTTACTTCTTGTTTTATTGAATAGAGCTATAAAGGAGATATTGGTGCCGACCTAGGGTTCTTAATATATATGTTCAATCAATCTGTATTCTTCAAAAAAAAAATAAGAGAGGAGGAAAAGATAGGAGATCTTGTTCACATTTTCAATAACAACAAAACATTTGTAAAATATGAGTTAAAACTTTCAACGGAGATAACTTTTTACTCGGGTATCGAAAAGAATATTATAATATATCAAATCGAAGCTCGTATAAAATTACACAATATGATAAGGTCCTCCCTTCAAAAATCATTTTTGTACGCAAATTCCATCGTTTACATCACTTTCTGAGGGTTTAAAAGTTTTGTCGCACCATTTTCATTTTACTTCTTGTTTTAATGAATAGAGCTACAAAGGAGATATTGGTGCCGACCTACGGTTCTTAATATATATGTTCAATCAATCTGTATTCTTCAAAAAAAAAATAAGAGAAGAGGAAAAGAAAGGAGATCTTGTTCACATTTTCAACAACAACAAAACATTTGTAAAATATGAGTTAAAACTTTCAACGGAGATAACTTTTTACTCGGGTATCGAAAAGAATATTATAATATATCAAATCGAAGCACGTATAAAATTACCCAATATGATTAGGTCCTACCTTCAAAAATCATTTTTGTACGCAAATTCCATCGTTTACATCACTTTCCGAAGGTTTAAAAGTTTTGACGCACCATTTTCATTTTACTTACTTCTTGTTTTATTGAATAGAGCTATAAAGGAGATATTGGTGCCGACCTAGGGTTCTTAATATATATGTTCAATCAATCTGTATTCTTCAAAAAAAAATAAGAAAGGAGGAAAAGAAAGGAGATCTTGTTCACATTTTCAACAACAACAAAACATTTGTAAAATATGAGTTAAAACTTTCAACGGAGATAACTTTTTACTCGGGTATCGAAAAGAATATTATAATATATCAAATCGAAGCTCGTATAAAATTACCCAATATGATTAGGTCCTACCTTCAAAAATCATTTTTGTACGCAAATTCCATCGTTTACATCACTTTCCGAAGGTTTAAAAGTTTTGACGCACCATTTTCATTTTACTTACTTCTTGTTTTATTGAATAGAGCTATAAAGGAGATATTGGTGCCGACCTAGGGTTCTTAATATATATGTTCAATCAATCTGTATTCTTCAAAAAAAAATAAGAGAGGAGGAAAAGAAAGTTGATCTTGTTCACATTTTCAATAACAACAAAACATTTGTAAAATATGAGTTAAAACTTTCAACGGAGATAACTTTTTACTCGGGTATCGAAAAGAATATTATAATATATCAAATCGAAGCTCGTATAAAATTACCCAATATGATTAGGTCCTACCTTCAAAAATCATTTTTGTACGCAAATTCCATCGTTTACATCACTTTCCGAAGGTTTAAAAGTTTTGACGCACCATTTTCATTTTACTTACTTCTTGTTTTATTGAATAGAGCTATAAAGGAGATATTGGTGCCGACCTAGGGTTCTTAATATATATGTTCAATCAATCTGTATTCTTCAAAAAAAAATAAGAGAAGAGGAAAAGAAAGGAGATCTTGTTCACATTTTCAACAACAACAAAAAATTTGTAAAATATGAGTTAAAACTTTCAACGGAGATAACTTTTTACTCGGGTATCGAAAAGAATATTATAATATATCAAATCGAAGCTCGTATAAAATTACCCAATATGATAAGGTCCTCCCTTCAAAAATCATTTTTGTACGCAAATTCCATCGTTTACATCACTTTCCGAAGGTTTAAAAGTTTTGACGCACCATTTTCATTTTACTTACTTCTTGTTTTATTGAATAGAGCTATAAAGGAGATATTGGTGCCGACCTAGGGTTCTTAATATATATGTTCAATCAATCTGTATTCTTCAAAAAAAAATAAGAGAGGAGGAAAAGAAAGGAGATCTTGTTCACATTTTCAACAACAACAAAAAATTTGTAAAATATGAGTTAAAACTTTCAACGGAGATAACTTTTTACTCGGGTATCGAAAAGAATATTATAATATATCAAATCGAAGCTCGTATAAAATTACCCAATATGATTAGGTCCTCCCTTCAAAAATCATTTTTGTACGCAAATTCCATCGTTTACATCACTTTCCGAAGGTTTAAAAGTTTTGACGCACCATTTTCATTTTACTTACTTCTTGTTTTATTGAATAGAGCTATAAAGGAGATATTGGTGCCGACCTAGGGTTCTTAATATATATGTTCAATCAATCTGTATTCTTCAAAAAAAAATAAGAGAGGAGGAAAAGAAAGGAGATCTTGTTCACATTTTCAATAACAACAAAACATTTGTAAAATATGAGTTAAAACTTTCAACGGAGATAACTTTTTACTCGGGTATCGAAAAGAATATTATAATATATCAAATCGAAGCTCGTATAAAATTACCCAATATGATTAGGTCCTACCTTCAAAAATCATTTTTGTACGCAAATTCCATCGTTTACATCACTTTCCGAGGGTTTAAATGTTTTGACGCACCATTTTCATTTTACTTACTTCTTGTTTTATTGAATAGAGCTATAAAGGAGATATTGGTGCCGACCTAGGGTTCTTAATATATATGTTCAATCAATCTGTATTCTTCAAAAAAAAATAAGAGAAGAGGAAAAGAAAGGGGATCTTGTTCACATTTTCAACAACAACAAAAAATTTGTAAAATATGAGTTAAAACTTTCAACGGAGATAACTTTTTACTCGAGTATCGAAAAGAATATTATAATATATCAAATCGAAGCACGTATAAAATTACCCAATATGATTAGGTCCTACCTTCAAAAATCATTTTTGTACGCAAATTCCATCGTTTACATCACTTTCCGAAGGTTTAAAAGTTTTGACGCACCATTTTCATTTTACTTACTTCTTGTTTTATTGAATAGAGCTATAAAGGAGATATTGGTGCCGACCTAGGGTTCTTAATATATATGTTCAATCAATCTGTATTCTTCAAAAAAAAATAAGAAAGGAGGAAAAGAAAGGAGATCTTGTTCACATTTTCAACAACAACAAAACATTTGTAAAATATGAGTTAAAACTTTCAACGGAGATAACTTTTTACTCGGGTATCGAAAAGAATATTATAATATATCAAATCGAAGCTCGTATAAAATTACCCAATATGATTAGGTCCTCCCTTCAAAAATCATTTTTGTACGCAAATTCCATCGTTTACATCACTTTCCGAAGGTTTAAAAGTTTTGACGCACCATTTTCATTTTACTTACTTCTTGTTTTATTGAATAGAGCTATAAAGGAGATATTGGTGCCGACCTAGGGTTCTTAATATATATGTTCAATCAATCTGTATTCTTCAAAAAAAAAAAATAAGAGAAGAGGAAAAGAAAGGGGATCTTGTTCACATTTTCAACAACAACAAAACATTTGTAAAATATGAGTTAAAACTTTCAACGGAGATAACTTTTTACTCGGGTATCGAAAAGAATATTATAATATATCAAATCGAAGCACGTATAAAATTACCCAATATGATTAGGTCCTACCTTCAAAAATCATTTTTGTACGCAAATTCCATCGTTTACATCACTTTCCGAAGGTTTAAAAGTTTTGACGCACCATTTTCATTTTACTTACTTCTTGTTTTATTGAATAGAGCTATAAAGGAGATATTGGTGCCGACCTAGGGTTCTTAATATATATGTTCAATCAATCTGTATTCTTCAAAAAAAAAAAATAAGAAAGGAGGATAAGAAAGGAGATCTTGTTCACATTTTCAACAACAACAAAAAATTTGTAAAATATGAGTTAAAACTTTCAACGGAGATAACTTTTTACTCGGGTATCGAAAAGAATATTATAATATATCAAATCGAAGCACGTATAAAATTACCCAATATGATTAGGTCCTACCTTCAAAAATCATTTTTGTACGCAAATTCCATCGTTTACATCACTTTCCGAAGGTTTAAAAGTTTTGACGCACCATTTTCATTTTACTTACTTCTTGTTTTATTGAATAGAGCTATAAAGGAGATATTGGTGCCGACCTAGGGTTCTTAATATATATGTTCAATCAATCTGTATTCTTCAAAAAAAAATAAGAGAGGAGGAAAAGAAAGTTGATCTTGTTCACATTTTCAATAACAACAAAACATTTGTAAAATATGAGTTAAAACTTTCAACGGAGATAACTTTTTACTCGGGTATCGAAAAGAATATTATAATATATCAAATCGAAGCTCGTATAAAATTACCCAATATGATTAGGTCCTCCCTTCAAAAATCATTTTTGTACGCAAATTCCATCGTTTACATCACTTTCCGAGGGTTTAAATGTTTTGACGCACCATTTTCATTTTACTTACTTCTTGTTTTAATGAATAGAGCTATAAAGGAGATATTGGTGCCGACCTAGGGTTCTTAATATATATGTTCAATCAATCTGTATTCCTCAAAAAAAAAATAATAAGAGAAGAGGAAAAGAAAGGGGATCTTGTTCACATTTTCAACAACAACAAAAAATTTGTAAAATATGAGTTAAAACTTTCAACGGAGATAACTTTTTACTCGGGTATCGAAAAGAATATTATAATATATCAAATCGAAGCACGTATAAAATTACCCAATATGATTAGGTCCTACCTTCAAAAATCATTTTTGTACGCAAATTCCATCGTTTACATCACTTTCCGAAGGTTTAAAAGTTTTGACGCACCATTTTCATTTTACTTACTTCTTGTTTTATTGAATAGAGCTATAAAGGAGATATTGGTGCCGACCTAGGGTTCTTAATATATATGTTCAATCAATCTGTATTCTTCAAAAAAAATAAGAAAGGAGGAAAAGAAAGGAGATCTTGTTCACATTTTCAACAACAACAAAAAATTTGTAAAATATGAGTTAAAACTTTCAACGGAGATAACTTTTTACTCGGGTATCGAAAAGAATATTATAATATATCAAATCGAAGCTCGTATAAAATTACCCAATATGATTAGGTCCTACCTTCAAAAATCATTTTTGTACGCAAATTCCATCGTTTACATCACTTTCCGAAGGTTTAAAAGTTTTGACGCACCATTTTCATTTTACTTACTTCTTGTTTTATTGAATAGAGCTATAAAGGAGATATTGGTGCCGACCTAGGGTTCTTAATATATATGTTCAATCAATCTGTATTCTTCAAAAAAAAAATAAGAGAGGAGGAAAAGAAAGGAGATCTTGTTCACATTTTCAACAACAACAAAAAATTTGTAAAATATGAGTTAAAACTTTCAACGGAGATAACTTTTTACTCGGGTATCGAAAAGAATATTATAATATATCAAATCGAAGCTCGTATAAAATTACCCAATATGATTAGGTCCTACCTTCAAAAATCATTTTTGTACGCAAATTCCATCGTTTACATCACTTTCCGAAGGTTTAAAAGTTTTGACGCACCATTTTCATTTTACTTACTTCTTGTTTTATTGAATAGAGCTATAAAGGAGATATTGGTGCCGACCTAGGGTTCTTAATATATATGTTCAATCAATCTGTATTCTTCAAAAAAAAATAAGAAAGGAGGAAAAGAAAGGAGATCTTGTTCACATTTTCAACAACAACAAAACATTTGTAAAATATGAGTTAAAACTTTCAACGGAGATAACTTTTTACTCGGGTATCGAAAAGAATATTATAATATATCAAATCGAAGCTCGTATAAAATTACCCAATATGATTAGGTCCTCCCTTCAAAAATCATTTTTGTACGCAAATTCCATCGTTTACATCACTTTCCGAAGGTTTAAAAGTTTTGACGCACCATTTTCATTTTACTTACTTCTTGTTTTATTGAATAGAGCTATAAAGGAGATATTGGTGCCGACCTAGGGTTCTTAATATATATGTTCAATCAATCTGTATTCTTCAAAAAAAAAATAAGAGAGGAGGAAAAGAAAGGGGATCTTGTTCACATTTTCAACAACAACAAAACATTTGTAAAATATGAGTTAAAACTTTCAACGCAGATAACTTTTTACTCGGGTATCGAAAAGAATATTATAATATATCAAATCGAAGCTCGTATAAAATTACCCAATATGATTAGGTCCTACCTTCAAAAATCATTTTTGTACGCAAATTCCATCGTTTACATCACTTTCCGAAGGTTTAAAAGTTTTGACGCACCATTTTCATTTTACTTACTTCTTGTTTTATTGAATAGAGCTATAAAGGAGATATTGGTGCCGACCTAGGGTTCTTAATATATATGTTCAATCAATCTGTATTCTTCAAAAAAAAATAAGAAAGGAGGAAAAGAAAGGAGATCTTGTTCACATTTTCAACAACAACAAAAAATTTGTAAAATATGAGTTAAAACTTTCAACGGAGATAACTTTTTACTCGGGTATCGAAAAGAATATTATAATATATCAAATCGAAGCTCGTATAAAATTACCCAATATGATTAGGTCCTACCTTCAAAAATCATTTTTGTACGCAAATTCCATCGTTTACATCACTTTCCGAAGGTTTAAAAGTTTTGACGCACCATTTTCATTTTACTTACTTCTTGTTTTATTGAATAGAGCTATAAAGGAGATATTGGTGCCGACCTAGGGTTCTTAATATATATGTTCAATCAATCTGTATTCTTCAAAAAAAAAAAATAAGAGAGGAGGAAAAGAAAGTTGATCTTGTTCACATTTTCAATAACAACAAAACATTTGTAAAATATGAGTTAAAACTTTCAACGGAGATAACTTTTTACTCGGGTATCGAAAAGAATATTATAATATATCAAATCGAAGCTCGTATAAAATTACCCAATATGATTAGGTCCTCCCTTCAAAAATCATTTTTGTACGCAAATTCCATCGTTTACAACACTTTCCGAGGGTTTAAATGTTTTGACGCACCATTTTCATTTTACTTACTTCTTGTTTTAATGAATAGAGCTATAAAGGAGATATTGGTGCCGACCTAGGGTTCTTAATATATATCTTCAATCAATCTGTATTCCCAAAAAAAAATAATAAGAGAAGAGGAAAAGAAAGGGGATCTTGTTCACATTTTCAACAACAACAAAAAATTTGTAAAATATGAGTTAAAACTTTCAACGCAGATAACTTTTTACTCGGGTATCGAAAAGAATATTATAATATATCAAATCGAAGCACGTATAAAATTACCCAATATGATTAGGTCCTACCTTCAAAAATCATTTTTGTACGCAAATTCCATCGTTTACATCACTTTCCGAAGGTTTAAAAGTTTTGACGCACCATTTTCATTTTACTTACTTCTTGTTTTATTGAATAGAGCTATAAAGGAGATATTGGTGCCGACCTAGGGTTCTTAATATATATGTTCAATCAATCTCTATTCTTCAAAAAAAAATAAGAAAGGAGGAAAAGAAAGGAGATCTTGTTCAAATTTTCAACAACAACAAAAAAGTTGTAAAATATGAGTTAAAACTTTCAACGGAGATAACTTTTTACTCGGGTATCGAAAAGAATATTATAATATATCAAATCGAAGCTCGTATAAAATTACCCAATATAATTAGGTCCTCCCTTCAAAAATCATTTTTGTACGCAAATTCCATCGTTTACATCACTTTCCGAAGGTTTAAAAGTTTTGACGCACCATTTTCATTTTACTTACTTCTTGTTTTATTGAATAGAGCTATAAAGGAGATATTGGTGCCGACCTAGGGTTCTTAATATATATGTTCAATCAATCTGTATTCTTCAAAAAAAAAAGAGAGGAGGAAAAGAAAGTTGATCTTGTTCACATTTTCAATAACAACAAAACATTTGTAAAATATGAGTTAAAACTTTCAACGGAGATAACTTTTTACTCGGGTATCGAAAAGAATATTATAATATATCAAATCGAAGCTCGTATAAAATTACCCAATATGATTAGGTCCTACCTTCAAAAATCATTTTTGTACGCAAATTCCATCGTTTACATCACTTTCCGAAGGTTTAAAAGTTTTGACGCACCATTTTCATTTTACTTACTTCTTGTTTTATTGAATAGAGCTATAAAGGAGATATTGGTGCCGACCTAGGGTTCTTAATATATATGTTCAATCAATCTGTATTCTTCAAAAAAAAATAAGAGAAGAGGAAAAGAAAGGAGATCTTGTTCACATTTTCAACAACAACAAAAAATTTGTAAAATATGAGTTAAAACTTTCAACGGAGATAACTTTTTACTCGGGTATCGAAAAGAATATTATAATATATCAAATCGAAGCACGTATAAAATTACCCAATATGATTAGGTCCTACCTTCAAAAATCATTTTTGTACGCAAATTCCATCGTTTACATCACTTTCCGAAGGTTTAAAAGTTTTGACGCACCATTTTCATTTTACTTACTTCTTGTTTTATTGAATAGAGCTATAAAGGAGATATTGGTGCCGACCTAGGGTTCTTAATATATATGTTCAATCAATCTGTATTCTTCAAAAAAAAAAGAGAGGAGGAAAAGAAAGTTGATCTTGTTCACATTTTCAATAACAACAAAACATTTGTAAAATATGAGTTAAAACTTTCAACGTAGATAACTTTTTACTCGGGTATCGAAAAGAATATTATAATATATCAAATCGAAGCTCGTATAAAATTACCCAATATGATTAGGTCCTCCCTTCAAAAATCATTTTTGTACGCAAATTCCATCGTTTACATCACTTTCCGAAGGTTTAAAAGTTTTGACGCACCATTTTCATTTTACTTACTTCTTGTTTTAATGAATAGAGCTATAAAGGAGATATTGGTGCCGACCTAGGGTTCTTAATATATATGTTCAATCAATCTGTATTCCCAAAAAAAAAATAATAAGAGAAGAGGAAAAGAAAGGGGATCTTGTTCACATTTTCAACAACAACAAAAAATTTGTAAAATATGAGTTAAAACTTTCAACGCAGATAACTTTTTACTCGGGTATCGAAAAGAATATTATAATATATCAAATCGAAGCACGTATAAAATTACCCAATATGATTAGGTCCTACCTTCAAAAATCATTTTTGTACGCAAATTCCATCGTTTACATCACTTTCCGAAGGTTTAAAAGTTTTGACGCACCATTTTCATTTTACTTACTTCTTGTTTTATTGAATAGAGCTATAAAGGAGATATTGGTGCCGACCTAGGGTTCTTAATATATATGTTCAATCAATCTGTATTCTTCAAAAAAAAATAAGAAAGGAGGAAAAGAAAGGAGATCTTGTTCACATTTTCAACAACAACAAAAAAGTTGTAAAATATGAGTTAAAACTTTCAACGGAGATAACTTTTTACTCGGGTATCGAAAAGAATATTATAATATATCAAATCGAAGCTCGTATAAAATTACCCAATATAATTAGGTCCTCCCTTCAAAAATCATTTTTGTACGCAAATTCCATCGTTTACATCACTTTCCGAAGGTTTAAAAGTTTTGACGCACCATTTTCATTTTACTTACTTCTTGTTTTATTGAATAGAGCTATAAAGGAGATATTGGTGCCGACCTAGGGTTCTTAATATATATGTTCAATCAATCTGTATTCTTCAAAAAAAAAAATAAGAGAGGAGGAAAAGAAAGTTGATCTTGTTCACATTTTCAATAACAACAAAACATTTGTAAAATATGAGTTAAAACTTTCAACGGAGATAACTTTTTACTCGGGTATCGAAAAGAATATTATAATATATCAAATCGAAGCTCGTATAAAATTACCCAATATGATTAGGTCCTCCCTTCAAAAATCATTTTTGTACGCAAATTCCATCGTTTACAACAGTTTCCGAGGGTTTAAATGTTTTGACGCACCATTTTCATTTTACTTACTTCTTGTTTTAATGAATAGAGCTATAAAGGAGATATTGGTGCCGACCTAGGGTTCTTAATATATATGTTCAATCAATCTGTATTCCTCAAAAAAAAAAATAATAAGAGAAGAGGAAAAGAAAGGGGATCTTGTTCACATTTTCAACAACAACAAAAAATTTGTAAAATATGAGTTAAAACTTTCAACGGAGATAACTTTTTACTCGGGTATCGAAAAGAATATTATAATATATCAAATCGAAGCACGTATAAAATTACCCAATATGATTAGGTCCTACCTTCAAAAATCATTTTTGTACGCAAATTCCATCGTTTACATCACTTTCCGAAGGTTTAAAAGTTTTGACGCACCATTTTCATTTTACTTACTTCTTGTTTTATTGAATAGAGCTATAAAGGAGATATTGGTGCCGACCTAGGGTTCTTAATATATATGTTCAATCAATCTCTATTCTTCAAAAAAAAAAAAAATAAGAAAGGAGGAAAAGAAAGGAGATCTTGTTCAAATTTTCAACAACAACAAAAAGTTGTAAAATATGAGTTAAAACTTTCAACGGAGATAACTTTTTACTCGGGTATCGAAAAGAATATTATAATATATCAAATCGAAGCTCGTATAAAATTACCCAATATGATTAGGTCCTCCCTTCAAAAATCATTTTTGTACGCAAATTCCATCGTTTACATCACTTTCCGAAGGTTTAAAAGTTTTGACGCACCATTTTCATTTTACTTACTTCTTGTTTTATTGAATAGAGCTATAAAGGAGATATTGGTGCCGACCTAGGGTTCTTAATATATATGTTCAATCAATCTGTATTCTTCAAAAAAAAATAAGAGAGGAGGAAAAGAAAGTTGATCTTGTTCACATTTTCAATAACAACAAAACATTTGTAAAATATGAGTTAAAACTTTCAACGGAGATAACTTTTTACTCGGGTATCGAAAAGAATATTATAATATATCAAATCGAAGCTCGTATAAAATTACCCAATATGATTAGGTCCTCCCTTCAAAAATCATTTTTGTACGCAAATTCCATCGTTTACATCACTTTCCGAAGGTTTAAAAGTTTTGACGCACCATTTTCATTTTACTTACTTCTTGTTTTATTGAATAGAGCTATAAAGGAGATATTGGTGCCGACCTAGGGTTCTTAATATATATGTTCAATCAATCTGTATTCTTCAAAAAAAAATAAGAGAGGAGGAAAAGAAAGGAGATCTTGTTCACATTTTCAATAACAACAAAACATTTGTAAAATATGAGTTAAAACTTTCAACGGAGATAACTTTTTACTCGGGTATCGAAAAGAATATTATAATATATCAAATCGAATCTCGTATAAAATTACCCAATATGATAAGGTCCTACCTTCAAAAATCAGGTTTGTACGCAAATTCCATCGTTTACATCACTTTCCGAGTGTTTAAAAGTTTTGTCGCACCATTTTAAATTTACTTACTTCTTGTTTTATTGAATAGAGCTATAAAGGAGATATTGGTGCCGACCTAGGGTTCTTAATATATATGTTCAATCAATCTGTATTCTTCAAAAAAAAATAAGAGAAGAGGAAAAGAAAGGGATCTTGTTCACATTTTCAACAACAACAAAAAATTTGTAAAATATGAGTTAAAACTTTCAACGCAGATAACTTTTTACTCGGGTATCGAAAAGAATATTATAATATATCAAATCGAAGCACGTATAAAATTACCCAATATGATTAGGTCCTACCTTCAAAAATCATTTTTGTACGCAAATTCCATCGTTTACATCACTTTCCGAAGGTTTAAAAGTTTTGACGCACCATTTTCATTTTACTTACTTCTTGTTTTATTGAATAGAGCTATAAAGGAGATATTGGTGCCGACCTAGGGTTCTTAATATATATGTTCAATCAATCTGTATTCTTCAAAAAAAAAAATAAGAAAGGAGGAAAAGAAAGGAGATCTTGTTCACATTTTCAACAACAACAAAAAATTTGTAAAATATGAGTTAAAACTTTCAACGGAGATAACTTTTTACTCGGGTATCGAAAAGAATATTATAATATATCAAATCGAAGCTCGTATAAAATTACCCAATATAATTAGGTCCTCCCTTCAAAAATCATTTTTGTACGCAAATTCCATCGTTTACATCACTTTCCGAAGGTTTAAAAGTTTTGACGCACCATTTTCATTTTACTTACTTCTTGTTTTATTGAATAGAGCTATAAAGGAGATATTGGTGCCGACCTAGGGTTCTTAATATATATGTTCAATCAATCTGTATTCTTCAAAAAAAAAATAAGAGAGGAGGAAAAGAAAGTTGATCTTGTTCACATTTTCAATAACAACAAAACATTTGTAAAATATGAGTTAAAACTTTCAACGGAGATAACTTTTTACTCGGGTATCGAAAAGAATATTATAATATATCAAATCGAAGCTCGTATAAAATTACCCAATATGATTAGGTCCTCCCTTCAAAAATCATTTTTGTACGCAAATTCCATCGTTTACAACAGTTTCCGAGGGTTTAAATGTTTTGACGCACCATTTTCATTTTACTTACTTCTTGTTTTAATGAATAGAGCTATAAAGGAGATATTGGTGCCGACCTAGGGTTCTTAATATATATGTTCAATCAATCTGTATTCTTCAAAAAAAAATAAGAGAAGAGGAAAAGAAAGGGGATCTTGTTCACATTTTCAACAACAACAAAAAATTTGTAAAATATGAGTTAAAACTTTCAACGCAGATAACTTTTTACTCGGGTATCGAAAAGAATATTATAATATATCAAATCGAAGCACGTATAAAATTACCCAATATGATTAGGTCCTACCTTCAAAAATCATTTTTGTACGCAAATTCCATCGTTTACATCACTTTCCGAAGGTTTAAAAGTTTTGACGCACCATTTTCATTTTACTTACTTCTTGTTTTATTGAATAGAGCTATAAAGGAGATATTGGTGCCGACCTAGGGTTCTTAATATATATGTTCAATCAATCTCTATTCTTCAAAAAAAAAATAAGAAAGGAGGAAAAGAAAGGAGATCTTGTTCAAATTTTCAACAACAACAAAAAAGTTGTAAAATATGAGTTAAAACTTTCAACGGAGATAACTTTTTACTCGGGTATCGAAAAGAATATTATAATATATCAAATCGAAGCTCGTATAAAATTACCCAATATAATTAGGTCCTCCCTTCAAAAATCATTTTTGTACGCAAATTCCATCGTTTACATCACTTTCCGAAGGTTTAAAAGTTTTGACGCACCATTTTCATTTTACTTACTTCTTGTTTTATTGAATAGAGCTATAAAGGAGATATTGGTGCCGACCTAGGGTTCTTAATATATATGTTCAATCAATCTGTATTCTTCAAAAAAAAATAAGAGAGGAGGAAAAGAAAGTTGATCTTGTTCACATTTTCAATAACAACAAAACATTTGTAAAATATGAGTTAAAACTTTCAACGGAGATAACTTTTTACTCGGGTATCGAAAAGAATATTATAATATATCAAATCGAAGCTCGTATAAAATTACCCAATATGATTAGGTCCTCCCTTCAAAAATCATTTTTGTACGCAAATTCCATCGTTTACATCACTTTCCGAAGGTTTAAAAGTTTTGACGCACCATTTTCATTTTACTTACTTCTTGTTTTATTGAATAGAGCTATAAAGGAGATATTGGTGCCGACCTAGTGTTCTTAATATATATGTTCAATAAATCTGTATTCCTCAAAAAAAAAAATAAGAGAAGAGGAAAAGAAAGGGGATCTTGTTCACATTTTCAACAACAACAAAAATTTGTAAAATATGAGTTAAAACTTTCAACGGAGATAACTTTTTACTCGGGTATCGAAAAGAATATTATAATATATCAAATCGAAGCTCGTATAAAATTACCCAATATGATTAGGTCCTCCCTTCAAAAATCATTTTTGTACGCAAATTCCATCGTTTACATCACTTTCCGAAGGTTTAAAAGTTTTGACGCACCATTTTCATTTTACTTACTTCTTGTTTTATTGAATAGAGCTATAAAGGAGATATTGGTGCCGACCTAGGGTTCTTAATATATATGTTCAATCAATCTGTATTCTTCAAAAAAAAAATAAGAAAGGAGGAAAAGAAAGGAGATCTTGTTCACATTTTCAACAACAACAAAAAATTTGTAAAATATGAGTTAAAACTTTCAACGGAGATAACTTTTTACTCGGGTATCGAAAAGAATATTATAATATATCAAATCGAAGCTCGTATAAAATTACCCAATATAATTAGGTCCTCCCTTCAAAAATCATTTTTGTACGCAAATTCCATCGTTTACATCACTTTCCGAAGGTTTAAAAGTTTTGACGCACCATTTTCATTTTACTTACTTCTTGTTTTATTGAATAGAGCTATAAAGGAGATATTGGTGCCGACCTAGGGTTCTTAATATATATGTTCAATCAATCTGTATTCTTCAAAAAAAAAAAATAAGAGAGAGGAGGAAAAGAAAGTTGATCTTGTTCACATTTTCAATAACAACAAAACATTTGTAAAATATGAGTTAAAACTTTCAACGGAGATAACTTTTTACTCGGGTATCGAAAAGAATATTATAATATATCAAATCGAAGCTCGTATAAAATTACCCAATATGATTAGGTCCTCCCTTCAAAAATCATTTTTGTACGCAAATTCCATCGTTTACAACAGTTTCCGAGGGTTTAAATGTTTTGACGCACCATTTTCATTTTACTTACTTCTTGTTTTAATGAATAGAGCTATAAAGGAGATATTGGTGCCGACCTAGGGTTCTTAATATATATGTTCAATCAATCTGTATTCCTCAAAAAAAAATAATAAGAGAAGAGGAAAAGAAAGGGGATCTTGTTCACATTTTCAACAACAAAAAATTTGTAAAATATGAGTTAAAACTTTCAACGAAGATAACTTTTTACTCGGGTATCGAAAAGAATATTATAATATATCAAATCGAAGCACGTATAAAATTACCCAATATGATTAGGTCCTACCTTCAAAAATCATTTTTGTACGCAAATTCCATCGTTTACATCACTTTCCGAAGGTTTAAAAGTTTTGACGCACCATTTTCATTTTACTTACTTCTTGTTTTATTGAATAGAGCTATAAAGGAGATATTGGTGCCGACCTAGGGTTCTTAATATATATGTTCAATCAATCTCTATTCTTCAAAAAAAATAAGAAAGGAGGAAAAGAAAGGAGATCTTGTTCAAATTTTCAACAACAACAAAAAAGTTGTAAAATATGAGTTAAAACTTTCAACGGAGATAACTTTTTACTCGGGTATCGAAAAGAATATTATAATATATCAAATCGAAGCTCGTATAAAATTACCCAATATAATTAGGTCCTCCCTTCAAAAATCATTTTTGTACGCAAATTCCATCGTTTACATCACTTTCCGAAGGTTTAAAAGTTTTGACGCACCATTTTCATTTTACTTACTTCTTGTTTTATTGAATAGAGCTATAAAGGAGATATTGGTGCCGACCTAGGGTTCTTAATATATATGTTCAATCAATCTGTATTCTTCAAAAAAAAAATAAGAGAGGAGGAAAAGAAAGTTGATCTTGTTCACATTTTCAATAACAACAAAACATTTGTAAAATATGAGTTAAAACTTTCAACGGAGATAACTTTTTACTCGGGTATCGAAAAGAATATTATAATATATCAAATCGAAGCTCGTATAAAATTACCCAATATGATTAGGTCCTCCCTTCAAAAATCATTTTTGTACGCAAATTCCATCGTTTACATCACTTTCCGAGGGTTTAAATGTTTTGACGCACCATTTTCATTTTACTTACTTCTTGTTTTAATGAATAGAGCTATAAAGGAGATATTGGTGCCGACCTAGGGTTCTTAATATATATGTTCAATCAATCTGTATTCCTCAAAAAAAATAATAAGAGAAGAGGAAAAGAAAGGGGATCTTGTTCACATTTTCAACAACAACAAAAAATTTGTAAAATATGAGTTAAAACTTTCAACGGAGATAACTTTTTACTCGGGTATCGAAAAGAATATTATAATATATCAAATCGAAGCTCGTATAAAATTACCCAATATGATTAGGTCCTACCTTCAAAAATCATTTTTGTACGCAAATTCCATCGTTTACATCACTTTCCGAAGGTTTAAAAGTTTTGACGCACCATTTTCATTTTACTTACTTCTTGTTTTATTGAATAGAGCTATAAAGGAGATATTGGTGCCGACCTAGGGTTCTTAATATATATGTTCAATCAATCTGTATTCCCCAAAAAAAAATAATAAGAGAAGAGGAAAAGAAAGGGGATCTTGTTCACATTTTCAACAACAACAAAAAATTTGTAAAATATGAGTTAAAACTTTCAACGCAGATAACTTTTTACTCGGGTATCGAAAAGAATATTATAATATATCAAATCGAAGCACGTATAAAATTACCCAATATGATTAGGTCCTACCTTCAAAAATCATTTTTGTACGCAAATTCCATCGTTTACATCACTTTCCGAAGGTTTAAAAGTTTTGACGCACCATTTTCATTTTACTTACTTCTTGTTTTATTGAATAGAGCTATAAAGGAGATATTGGTGCCGACCTAGGGTTCTTAATATATATGTTCAATCAATCTCTATTCTTCAAAAAAAAAAATAAGAAAGGAGGAAAAGAAAGGAGATCTTGTTCAAATTTTCAACAACAACAAAAAAGTTGTAAAATATGAGTTAAAACTTTCAACGGAGATAACTTTTTACTCGGGTATCGAAAAGAATATTATAATATATCAAATCGAAGCTCGTATAAAATTACCCAATATAATTAGGTCCTCCCTTCAAAAATCATTTTTGTACGCAAATTCCATCGTTTACATCACTTTCCGAAGGTTTAAAAGTTTTGACGCACCATTTTCATTTTACTTACTTCTTGTTTTATTGAATAGAGCTATAAAGGAGATATTGGTGCCGACCTAGGGTTCTTAATATATATGTTCAATCAATCTGTATTCTTCAAAAAAAAAAAATAAGAGAGGAGGAAAAGAAAGTTGATCTTGTTCACATTTTCAATAACAACAAAACATTTGTAAAATATGAGTTAAAACTTTCAACGGAGATAACTTTTTACTCGGGTATCGAAAAGAATATTATAATATATCAAATCGAAGCTCGTATAAAATTACCCAATATGATTAGGTCCTCCCTTCAAAAATCATTTTTGTACGCAAATTCCATCGTTTACAACAGTTTCCGAGGGTTTAAATGTTTTGACGCACCATTTTCATTTTACTTACTTCTTGTTTTAATGAATAGAGCTATAAAGGAGATATTGGTGCCGACCTAGGGTTCTTAATATATATGTTCAATCAATCTGTATTCCCCAAAAAAAATAATAAGAGAAGAGGAAAAGAAAGGGGATCTTGTTCACATTTTCAACAACAACAAAAAATTTGTAAAATATGAGTTAAAACTTTCAACGCAGATAACTTTTTACTCGGGTATCGAAAAGAATATTATAATATATCAAATCGAAGCACGTATAAAATTACCCAATATGATTAGGTCCTACCTTCAAAAATCATTTTTGTACGCAAATTCCATCGTTTACATCACTTTCCGAAGGTTTAAAAGTTTTGACGCACCATTTTCATTTTACTTACTTCTTGTTTTATTGAATAGAGCTATAAAGGAGATATTGGTGCCGACCTAGGGTTCTTAATATATATGTTCAATCAATCTCTATTCTTCAAAAAAAATAAGAAAGGAGGAAAAGAAAGGAGATCTTGTTCAAATTTTCAACAACAACAAAAAAGTTGTAAAATATGAGTTAAAACTTTCAACGGAGATAACTTTTTACTCGGGTATCGAAAAGAATATTATAATATATCAAATCGAAGCTCGTATAAAATTACCCAATATAATTAGGTCCTCCCTTCAAAAATCATTTTTGTACGCAAATTCCATCGTTTACATCACTTTCCGAAGGTTTAAAAGTTTTGACGCACCATTTTCATTTTACTTACTTCTTGTTTTATTGAATAGAGCTATAAAGGAGATATTGGTGCCGACCTAGGGTTCTTAATATATATGTTCAATCAATCTGTATTCTTCAAAAAAAAATAAGAGAGGAGGAAAAGAAAGTTGATCTTGTTCACATTTTCAATAACAACAAAACATTTGTAAAATATGAGTTAAAACTTTCAACGGAGATAACTTTTTACTCGGGTATCGAAAAGAATATTATAATATATCAAATCGAAGCTCGTATAAAATTACCCAATATGATTAGGTCCTCCCTTCAAAAATCATTTTTGTACGCAAATTCCATCGTTTACATCACTTACCGAGGGTTTAAATGTTTTGACGCACCATTTTCATTTTACTTACTTCTTGTTTTAATGAATAGAGCTATAAAGGAGATATTGGTGCCGACCTAGGGTTCTTAATATATATGTTCAATCAATCTGTATTCTTCAAAAAAAATAATAAGAGAAGAGGAAAAGAAAGGGGATCTTGTTCACATTTTCAACAACAACAAAAAATTTGTAAAATATGAGTTAAAACTTTCAACGGAGATAACTTTTTACTCGGGTATCGAAAAGAATATTATAATATATCAAATCGAAGCTCGTATAAAATTACCCAATATGATTAGGTCCTACCTTCAAAAATCATTTTTGTACGCAAATTCCATCGTTTACATCACTTTCCGAAGGTTTAAAAGTTTTGACGCACCATTTTCATTTTACTTACTTCTTGTTTTATTGAATAGAGCTATAAAGGAGATATTGGTGCCGACCTAGGGTTCTTAATATATATGTTCAATCAATCTGTATTCCCCAAAAAAAAATAATAAGAGAAGAGGAAAAGAAAGGGGATCTTGTTCACATTTTCAACAACAACAAAAATTTGTAAAATATGAGTTAAAACTTTCAACGCAGATAACTTTTTACTCGGGTATCGAAAAGAATATTATAATATATCAAATCGAAGCACGTATAAAATTACCCAATATGATTAGGTCCTACCTTCAAAAATCATTTTTGTACGCAAATTCCATCGTTTACATCACTTTCCGAAGGTTTAAAAGTTTTGACGCACCATTTTCATTTTACTTACTTCTTGTTTTATTGAATAGAGCTATAAAGGAGATATTGGTGCCGACCTAGGGTTCTTAATATATATGTTCAATCAATCTCTATTCTTCAAAAAAAAAAATAAGAAAGGAGGAAAAGAAAGGAGATCTTGTTCAAATTTTCAACAACAACAAAAAAGTTGTAAAATATGAGTTAAAACTTTCAACGGAGATAACTTTTTACTCGGGTATCGAAAAGAATATTATAATATATCAAATCGAAGCTCGTATAAAATTACCCAATATAATTAGGTCCTCCCTTCAAAAATCATTTTTGTACGCAAATTCCATCGTTTACATCACTTTCCGAAGGTTTAAAAGTTTTGACGCACCATTTTCATTTTACTTACTTCTTGTTTTATTGAATAGAGCTATAAAGGAGATATTGGTGCCGACCTAGGGTTCTTAATATATATGTTCAATCAATCTGTATTCTTCAAAAAAAAAAAATAAGAGAGGAGGAAAAGAAAGTTGATCTTGTTCACATTTTCAATAACAACAAAACATTTGTAAAATATGAGTTAAAACTTTCAACGGAGATAACTTTTTACTCGGGTATCGAAAAGAATATTATAATATATCAAATCGAAGCTCGTATCAAATTACACAATATGATTAGGTCCACCTTTGGAAATTCATTTTTGTACGCAAATTCCATCGTTTACAACAGTTTCCGAGGGTTTAAATGTTTTGACGCACCATTTTCATTTTACTTACTTCTTGTTTTAATGAATAGAGCTATAAAGGAGATATTGGTGCCGACCTAGGGTTCTTAATATATATGTTCAATCAATCTGTATTCCCCAAAAAAAATAATAAGAGAAGAGGAAAAGAAAGGGGATCTTGTTCACATTTTCAACAACAACAAAAAATTTGTAAAATATGAGTTAAAACTTTCAACGCAGATAACTTTTTACTCGGGTATCGAAAAGAATATTATAATATATCAAATCGAAGCACGTATAAAATTACCCAATATGATTAGGTCCTACCTTCAAAAATCATTTTTGTACGCAAATTCCATCGTTTACATCACTTTCCGAAGGTTTAAAAGTTTTGACGCACCATTTTCATTTTACTTACTTCTTGTTTTATTGAATAGAGCTATAAAGGAGATATTGGTGCCGACCTAGGGTTCTTAATATATATGTTCAATCAATCTCTATTCTTCAAAAAAAAAAAATAAGAAAGGAGGAAAAGAAAGGAGATCTTGTTCAAATTTTCAACAACAACAAAAAAGTTGTAAAATATGAGTTAAAACTTTCAACGGAGATAACTTTTTACTCGGGTATCGAAAAGAATATTATAATATATCAAATCGAAGCTCGTATAAAATTACCCAATATAATTAGGTCCTCCCTTCAAAAATCATTTTTGTACGCAAATTCCATCGTTTACATCACTTTCCGAAGGTTTAAAAGTTTTGACGCACCATTTTCATTTTACTTACTTCTTGTTTTATTGAATAGAGCTATAAAGGAGATATTGGTGCCGACCTAGGGTTCTTAATATATATGTTCAATCAATCTGTATTCTTCAAAAAAAAATAAGAGAGGAGGAAAAGAAAGTTGATCTTGTTCACATTTTCAATAACAACAAAACATTTGTAAAATATGAGTTAAAACTTTCAACGGAGATAACTTTTTACTCGGGTATCGAAAAGAATATTATAATATATCAAATCGAAGCTCGTATAAAATTACCCAATATGATTAGGTCCTCCCTTCAAAAATCATTTTTGTACGCAAATTCCATCGTTTACAACACTTTCCGAGGGTTTAAATGTTTTGACGCACCATTTTCATTTTACTTACTTCTTGTTTTAATGAATAGAGCTATAAAGGAGATATTGGTGCCGACCTAGGGTTCTTAATATATATGTTCAATCAATCTGTATTCCCCAAAAAAAATAATAAGAGAAGAGGAAAAGAAAGGGGATCTTGTTCACATTTTCAACAACAACAAAAAATTTGTAAAATATGAGTTAAAACTTTCAACGCAGATAACTTTTTACTCGGGTATCGAAAAGAATATTATAATATATCAAATCGAAGCACGTATAAAATTACCCAATATGATTAGGTCCTACCTTCAAAAATCATTTTTGTACGCAAATTCCATCGTTTACATCACTTTCCGAAGGTTTAAAAGTTTTGACGCACCATTTTCATTTTACTTACTTCTTGTTTTATTGAATAGAGCTATAAAGGAGATATTGGTGCCGACCTAGGGTTCTTAATATATATGTTCAATCAATCTCTATTCTTCAAAAAAAAAAATAAGAAAGGAGGAAAAGAAAGGAGATCTTGTTCAAATTTTCAACAACAACAAAAAAGTTGTAAAATATGAGTTAAAACTTTCAACGGAGATAACTTTTTACTCGGGTATCGAAAAGAATATTATAATATATCAAATCGAAGCTCGTATAAAATTACCCAATATAATTAGGTCCTCCCTTCAAAAATCATTTTTGTACGCAAATTCCATCGTTTACATCACTTTCCGAAGGTTTAAAAGTTTTGACGCACCATTTTCATTTTACTTACTTCTTGTTTTATTGAATAGAGCTATAAAGGAGATATTGGTGCCGACCTAGGGTTCTTAATATATATGTTCAATCAATCTGTATTCTTCAAAAAAAATAAGAGAGGAGGAAAAGAAAGTTGATCTTGTTCACATTTTCAATAACAACAAAACATTTGTAAAATATGAGTTAAAACTTTCAACGGAGATAACTTTTTACTCGGGTATCGAAAAGAATATTATAATATATCAAATCGAAGCTCGTATAAAATTACCCAATATGATTAGGTCCTCCCTTCAAAAATCATTTTTGTACGCAAATTCCATCGTTTACAACAGTTTCCGAGGGTTTAAATGTTTTGACGCACCATTTTCATTTTACTTACTTCTTGTTTTAATGAATAGAGCTATAAAGGAGATATTGGTGCCGACCTAGGGTTCTTAATATATATGTTCAATCAATCTGTATTCCCCAAAAACAAATAATAAGAGAAGAGGAAAAGAAAGGGATCTTTTTCACATTTTCAACAACAACAAAAAATTTGTAAAATATGAGTTAAAACTTTCAACGCAGATAACTTTTTACTCGGGTATCGAAAAGAATATTATAATATATCAAATCGAAGCACGTATAAAATTACCCAATATGATTAGGTCCTACCTTCAAAAATCATTTTTGTACGCAAATTCCATCGTTTACATCACTTTCCGAAGGTTTAAAAGTTTTGACGCACCATTTTCATTTTACTTACTTCTTGTTTTATTGAATAGAGCTATAAAGGAGATATTGGTGCCGACCTAGGGTTCTTAATATATATGTTCAATCAATCTCTATTCTTCAAAAAAAAATAAGAGAGGAGGAAAAGAAAGGAGATCTTGTTCAAATTTTCAACAACAACAAAAAAGTTGTAAAATATGAGTTAAAACTTTCAACGGAGATAACTTTTTACTCGGGTATCGAAAAGAATATTATAATATATCAAATCGAAGCTCGTATAAAATTACCCAATATGATTAGGTCCTCCCTTCAAAAATCATTTTTGTACGCAAATTCCATCGTTTACATCACTTTCCGAAGGTTTAAATGTTTTGACGCACCATTTTCATTTTACTTACTTCTTGTTTTAATGAATAGAGCTATAAAGGAGATATTGGTGCCGACCTAGGGTTCTTAATATATATGTTCAATCAATCTGTATTCCCCAAAAAAAAATAATAAGAGAAGAGGAAAAGAAAGGGGATCTTGTTCACATTTTCAACAACAACAAAAAATTTGTAAAATATGAGTTAAAACTTTCAACGCAGATAACTTTTTACTCGGGTATCGAAAAGAATATTATAATATATCAAATCGAAGCACGTATAAAATTACCCAATATGATTAGGTCCTACCTTCAAAAATCATTTTTGTACGCAAATTCCATCGTTTACATCACTTTCCGAAGGTTTAAAAGTTTTGACGCACCATTTTCATTTTACTTACTTCTTGTTTTATTGAATAGAGCTATAAAGGAGATATTGGTGCCGACCTAGGGTTCTTAATATATATGTTCAATCAATCTCTATTCTTCAAAAAAAAATAAGAAAGGAGGAAAAGAAAGGAGATCTTGTTCAAATTTTCAACAACAACAAAAAAGTTGTAAAATATGAGTTAAAACTTTCAACGGAGATAACTTTTTACTCGGGTATCGAAAAGAATATTATAATATATCAAATCGAAGCTCGTATAAAATTACCCAATATGATTAGGTCCTACCTTCAAAAATCATTTTTGTACGCAAATTCCATCGTTTACATCACTTTCCGAAGGTTTAAAAGTTTTGACGCACCATTTTCATTTTACTTACTTCTTGTTTTATTGAATAGAGCTATAAAGGAGATATTGGTGCCGACCTAGGGTTCTTAATATATATGTTCAATCAATCTGTATTCTTCAAAAAAAAAAATAAGAAAGGAGGAAAAGAAAGGAGATCTTGTTCACATTTTCAACAACAACAAAAAATTTGTAAAATATGAGTTAAAACTTTCAACGGAGATAACTTTTTACTCGGGTATCGAAAAGAATATTATAATATATCAAATCGAAGCTCGTATAAAATTACCCAATATGATTAGGTCCTACCTTCAAAAATCATTTTTGTACGCAAATTCCATCGTTTACATCACTTTCCGAAGGTTTAAAAGTTTTGACGCACCATTTTCATTTTACTTACTTCTTGTTTTATTGAATAGAGCTATAAAGGAGATATTGGTGCCGACCTAGGGTTCTTAATATATATGTTCAATCAATCTGTATTCTTCAAAAAAAAAAATAAGAGAGGAGGAAAAGAAAGTTGATCTTGTTCACATTTTCAATAACAACAAAACATTTGTAAAATATGAGTTAAAACTTTCAACGGAGATAACTTTTTACTCGGGTATCGAAAATAATATTATAATATATCAAATCGAAGCTCGTATAAAATTACCCAATATGATTAGGTCCTCCCTTCAAAAATCATTTTTGTACGCAAATTCCATCGTTTACAACAGTTTCCGAGGGTTTAAATGTTTTGACGCACCATTTTCATTTTACTTACTTCTTGTTTTAATGAATAGAGCTATAAAGGAGATATTGGTGCCGACCTAGGGTTCTTAATATATATGTTCAATCAATCTGTATTCCCCAAAAAAAAATAATAAGAGAAGAGGAAAAGAAAGGGGATCTTGTTCACATTTTCAACAACAACAAAAAATTTGTAAAATATGAGTTAAAACTTTCAACGCAGATAACTTTTTACTCGGGTATCGAAAAGAATATTATAATATATCAAATCGAAGCACGTATAAAATTACCCAATATGATTAGGTCCTACCTTCAAAAATCATTTTTGTACGCAAATTCCATCGTTTACATCACTTTCCGAAGGTTTAAAAGTTTTGACGCACCATTTTCATTTTACTTACTTCTTGTTTTATTGAATAGAGCTATAAAGGAGATATTGGTGCCGACCTAGGGTTCTTAATATATATGTTCAATCAATCTCTATTCTTCAAAAAAAATAAGAAAGGAGGAAAAGAAAGGAGATCTTGTTCAAATTTTCAACAACAACAAAAAAGTTGTAAAATATGAGTTAAAACTTTCAACGGAGATAACTTTTTACTCGGGTATCGAAAAGAATATTATAATATATCAAATCGAAGCTCGTATAAAATTACCCAATATAATTAGGTCCTCCCTTCAAAAATCATTTTTGTACGCAAATTCCATCGTTTACATCACTTTCCGAAGGTTTAAAAGTTTTGACGCACCATTTTCATTTTACTTACTTCTTGTTTTATTGAATAGAGCTATAAAGGAGATATTGGTGCCGACCTAGGGTTCTTAATATATATGTTCAATCAATCTGTATTCTTCAAAAAAAAATAAGAGAGGAGGAAAAGAAAGTTGATCTTGTTCACATTTTCAATAACAACAAAACATTTGTAAAATATGAGTTAAAACTTTCAACGGAGATAACTTTTTACTCGGGTATCGAAAAGAATATTATAATATATCAAATCGAAGCTCGTATAAAATTACCCAATATGATTAGGTCCTCCCTTCAAAAATCATTTTTGTACGCAAATTCCATCGTTTACAACAGTTTCCGAGGGTTTAAATGTTTTGACGCACCATTTTCATTTTACTTACTTCTTGTTTTAATGAATAGAGCTATAAAGGAGATATTGGTGCCGACCTAGGGTTCTTAATATATATGTTCAATCAATCTGTATTCTTCAAAAAAAAATAATAAGAGAAGAGGAAAAGAAAGGGGATCTTGTTCACATTTTCAACAACAACAAAAAATTTGTAAAATATGAGTTAAAACTTTCAACGCAGATAACTTTTTACTCGGGTATCGAAAAGAATATTATAATATATCAAATCGAAGCACGTATAAAATTACCCAATATGATTAGGTCCTACCTTCAAAAATCATTTTTGTACGCAAATTCCATCGTTTACATCACTTTCCGAAGGTTTAAAAGTTTTGACGCACCATTTTCATTTTACTTACTTCTTGTTTTATTGAATAGAGCTATAAAGGAGATATTGGTGCCGACCTAGGGTTCTTAATATATATGTTCAATCAATCTCTATTCTTCAAAAAAAAAAAAATAAGAAAGGAGGAAAAGAAAGGAGATCTTGTTCAAATTTTCAACAACAACAAAAAAGTTGTAAAATATGAGTTAAAACTTTCAACGGAGATAACTTTTTACTCGGGTATCGAAAAGAATATTATAATATATCAAATCGAAGCTCGTATAAAATTACCCAATATAATTAGGTCCTCCCTTCAAAAATCATTTTTGTACGCAAATTCCATCGTTTACATCACTTTCCGAAGGTTTAAAAGTTTTGACGCACCATTTTCATTTTACTTACTTCTTGTTTTATTGAATAGAGCTATAAAGGAGATATTGGTGCCGACCTAGGGTTCTTAATATATATGTTCAATCAATCTGTATTCTTCAAAAAAAAATAAGAGAGGAGGAAAAGAAAGTTGATCTTGTTCACATTTTCAATAACAACAAAACATTTGTAAAATATGAGTTAAAACTTTCAACGGAGATAACTTTTTACTCGGGTATCGAAAAGAATATTATAATATATCAAATCGAAGCTCGTATAAAATTACCCAATATGATTAGGTCCTCCCTTCAAAAATCATTTTTGTACGCAAATTCCATCGTTTACAACAGTTTCCGAGGGTTTAAATGTTTTGACGCACCATTTTCATTTTACTTACTTCTTGTTTTAATGAATAGAGCTATAAAGGAGATATTGGTGCCGACCTAGGGTTCTTAATATATATGTTCAATCAATCTGTATTCCCAAAAAAAAAATAATAAGAGAAGAGGAAAAGAAAGGGGATCTTGTTCACATTTTCAACAACAACAAAAAATTTGTAAAATATGAGTTAAAACTTTCAACGCAGATAACTTTTTACTCGGGTATCGAAAAGAATATTATAATATATCAAATCGAAGCACGTATAAAATTACCCAATATGATTAGGTCCTACCTTCAAAAATCATTTTTGTACGCAAATTCCATCGTTTACATCACTTTCCGAAGGTTTAAAAGTTTTGACGCACCATTTTCATTTTACTTACTTCTTGTTTTATTGAATAGAGCTATAAAGGAGATATTGGTGCCGACCTAGGGTTCTTAATATATATGTTCAATCAATCTCTATTCTTCAAAAAAAAATAAGAGAGGAGGAAAAGAAAGGAGATCTTGTTCAAATTTTCAACAACAACAAAAAAGTTGTAAAATATGAGTTAAAACTTTCAACGGAGATAACTTTTTACTCGGGTATCGAAAAGAATATTATAATATATCAAATCGAAGCTCGTATAAAATTACCCAATATGATTAGGTCCTCCCTTCAAAAATCATTTTTGTACGCAAATTCCATCGTTTACAACAGTTTCCGAGGGTTTAAATGTTTTGACGCACCATTTTCATTTTACTTACTTCTTGTTTTAATGAATAGAGCTATAAAGGAGATATTGGTGCCGACCTAGGGTTCTTAATATATATCTTCAATCAATCTGTATTCCCCAAAAAAAAAATAATAAGAGAAGAGGAAAAGAAAGGGGATCTTGTTCACATTTTCAACAACAACAAAAAATTTGTAAAATATGAGTTAAAACTTTCAACGCAGATAACTTTTTACTCGGGTATCGAAAAGAATATTATAATATATCAAATCGAAGCACGTATAAAATTACCCAATATGATTAGGTCCTACCTTCAAAAATCATTTTTCTACGCAAATTCCATCGTTTACATCACTTTCCGAAGGTTTAAAAGTTTTGACGCACCATTTTCATTTTACTTACTTCTTGTTTTATTGAATAGAGCTATAAAGGAGATATTGGTGCCGACCTAGGGTTCTTAATATATATGTTCAATCAATCTCTATTCTTCAAAAAAAAAAAAATAAGAAAGGAGGAAAAGAAAGGAGATCTTGTTCAAATTTTCAACAACAACAAAAAAGTTGTAAAATATGAGTTAAAACTTTCAACGGAGATAACTTTTTACTCGGGTATCGAAAAGAATATTATAATATATCAAATCGAAGCTCGTATAAAATTACCCAATATAATTAGGTCCTCCCTTCAAAAATCATTTTTGTACGCAAATTCCATCGTTTACATCACTTTCCGAAGGTTTAAAAGTTTTGACGCACCATTTTCATTTTACTTACTTCTTGTTTTATTGAATAGAGCTATAAAGGAGATATTGGTGCCGACCTAGGGTTCTTAATATATATGTTCAATCAATCTGTATTCTTCAAAAAAAAAAATAAGAAAGGAGGAAAAGAAAGGAGATCTTGTTCACATTTTCAACAACAACAAAAAATTTGTAAAATATGAGTTAAAACTTTCAACGGAGATAACTTTTTACTCGGGTATCGAAAAGAATATTATAATATATCAAATCGAAGCTCGTATAAAATTACCCAATATAATTAGGTCCTCCCTTCAAAAATCATTTTTGTACGCAAATTCCATCGTTTACATCACTTTCCGAAGGTTTAAAAGTTTTGACGCACCATTTTCATTTTACTTACTTCTTGTTTTATTGAATAGAGCTATAAAGGAGATATTGGTGCCGACCTAGGGTTCTTAATATATATGTTCAATCAATCTGTATTCTTCAAAAAAAAAAAATAAGAGAGGAGGAAAAGAAAGTTGATCTTGTTCACATTTTCAATAACAACAAAACATTTGTAAAATATGAGTTAAAACTTTCAACGGAGATAACTTTTTACTCGGGTATCGAAAAGAATATTATAATATATCAAATCGAAGCTCGTATAAAATTACCCAATATGATTAGGTCCTCCCTTCAAAAATCATTTTTGTACGCAAATTCCATCGTTTACAACAGTTTCCGAGGGTTTAAATGTTTTGACGCACCATTTTCATTTTACTTACTTCTTGTTTTAATGAATAGAGCTATAAAGGAGATATTGGTGCCGACCTAGGGTTCTTAATATATATGTTCAATCAATCTGTATTCCCCAAAAAAAATAATAAGAGAAGAGGAAAAGAAAGGGGATCTTGTTCACATTTTCAACAACAACAAAAAATTTGTAAAATATGAGTTAAAACTTTCAACGCAGATAACTTTTTACTCGGGTATCGAAAAGAATATTATAATATATCAAATCGAAGCACGTATAAAATTACCCAATATGATTAGGTCCTACCTTCAAAAATCATTTTTGTACGCAAATTCCATCGTTTACATCACTTTCCGAAGGTTTAAAAGTTTTGACGCACCATTTTCATTTTACTTACTTCTTGTTTTATTGAATAGAGCTATAAAGGAGATATTGGTGCCGACCTAGGGTTCTTAATATATATGTTCAATCAATCTCTATTCTTCAAAAAAAATAAGAAAGGAGGAAAAGAAAGGAGATCTTGTTCAAATTTTCAACAACAACAAAAAAGTTGTAAAATATGAGTTAAAACTTTCAACGGAGATAACTTTTTACTCGGGTATCGAAAAGAATATTATAATATATCAAATCGAAGCTCGTATAAAATTACCCAATATAATTAGGTCCTCCCTTCAAAAATCATTTTTGTACGCAAATTCCATCGTTTACATCACTTTCCGAAGGTTTAAAAGTTTTGACGCACCATTTTCATTTTACTTACTTCTTGTTTTATTGAATAGAGCTATAAAGGAGATATTGGTGCCGACCTAGGGTTCTTAATATATATGTTCAATCAATCTGTATTCTTCAAAAAAAAAATAAGAGAGGAGGAAAAGAAAGTTGATCTTGTTCACATTTTCAATAACAACAAAACATTTGTAAAATATGAGTTAAAACTTTCAACGGAGATAACTTTTTACTCGGGTATCGAAAAGAATATTATAATATATCAAATCGAAGCTCGTATAAAATTACCCAATATGATTAGGTCCTCCTACAAAAATCATTTTTGTACGCAAATTCCATCGTTTACAACAGTTTCCGAGGGTTTAAATGTTTTGACGCACCATTTTCATTTTACTTACTTCTTGTTTTAATGAATAGAGCTATAAAGGAGATATTGGTGCCGACCTAGGGTTCTTAATATATATGTTCAATCAATCTGTATTCCCCAAAAAAAATAATAAGAGAAGAGGAAAAGAAAGGGGATCTTGTTCACATTTTCAACAACAACAAAAAATTTGTAAAATATGAGTTAAAACTTTCAACGCAGATAACTTTTTACTCGGGTATCGAAAAGAATATTATAATATATCAAATCGAAGCACGTATAAAATTACCCAATATGATTAGGTCCTACCTTCAAAAATCATTTTTGTACGCAAATTCCATCGTTTACATCACTTTCCGAAGGTTTAAAAGTTTTGACGCACCATTTTCATTTTACTTACTTCTTGTTTTATTGAATAGAGCTATAAAGGAGATATTGGTGCCGACCTAGGGTTCTTAATATATATGTTCAATCAATCTCTATTCTTCAAAAAAAATAAGAAAGGAGGAAAAGAAAGGAGATCTTGTTCAAATTTTCAACAACAACAAAAAAGTTGTAAAATATGAGTTAAAACTTTCAACGGAGATAACTTTTTACTCGGGTATCGAAAAGAATATTATAATATATCAAATCGAAGCTCGTATAAAATTACCCAATATAATTAGGTCCTCCCTTCAAAAATCATTTTTGTACGCAAATTCCATCGTTTACATCACTTTCCGAAGGTTTAAAAGTTTTGACGCACCATTTTCATTTTACTTACTTCTTGTTTTATTGAATAGAGCTATAAAGGAGATATTGGTGCCGACCTAGGGTTCTTAATATATATGTTCAATCAATCTGTATTCTTCAAAAAAAAAAATAAGAGAGGAGGAAAAGAAAGTTGATCTTGTTCACATTTTCAATAACAACAAAACATTTGTAAAATATGAGTTAAAACTTTCAACGGAGATAACTTTTTACTCGGGTATCGAAAAGAATATTATAATATATCAAATCGAAGCTCGTATAAAATTACCCAATATGATTAGGTCCTCCCTTCAAAAATCATTTTTGTACGCAAATTCCATCGTTTACAACAGTTTCCGAGGGTTTAAATGTTTTGACGCACCATTTTCATTTTACTTACTTCTTGTTTTAATGAATAGAGCTATAAAGGAGATATTGGTGCCGACCTAGGGTTCTTAATATATATGTTCAATCAATCTGTATTCTTCAAAAAAAAAAATAAGAGAAGAGGAAAAGAAAGGGGATCTTGTTCACATTTTCAACAACAACAAAAAATTTGTAAAATATGAGTTAAAACTTTCAACGGAGATAACTTTTTACTCGGGTATCGAAAAGAATATTATAATATATCAAATCGAAGCACGTATAAAATTACCCAATATGATTAGGTCCTACCTTCAAAAATCATTTTTGTACGCAAATTCCATCGTTTACATCACTTTCCGAAGGTTTAAAAGTTTTGACGCACCATTTTCATTTTACTTACTTCTTGTTTTATTGAATAGAGCTATAAAGGAGATATTGGTGCCGACCTAGGGTTCTTAATATATATGTTCAATCAATCTCTATTCTTCAAAAAAAAATAAGAAAGGAGGAAAAGAAAGGAGATCTTGTTCAAATTTTCAACAACAACAAAAAAGTTGTAAAATATGAGTTAAAACTTTCAACGGAGATAACTTTTTACTCGGGTATCGAAAAGAATATTATAATATATCAAATCGAAGCTCGTATAAAATTACCCAATATAATTAGGTCCTCCCTTCAAAAATCA
The DNA here is from genome assembly GCA_033030585.1 of Hippophae rhamnoides. Taxonomy (NCBI): domain Eukaryota; kingdom Viridiplantae; phylum Streptophyta; class Magnoliopsida; order Rosales; family Elaeagnaceae; genus Hippophae; species Hippophae rhamnoides. Next base: position 292,814 of record JAVHJT010000060.1, read on the forward strand.
TTTTTGTACGCAAATTCCATCGTTTACATCACTTTCCGAAGGTTTAAAAGTTTTGACGCACCATTTTCATTTTACTTACTTCTTGTTTTATTGAATAGAGCTATAAAGGAGATATTGGTGCCGACCTAGGGTTCTTAATATATATGTTCAATCAATCTGTATTCTTCAAAAAAAAAAAATAAGAGAGGAGGAAAAGAAAGTTGATCTTGTTCACATTTTCAATAACAACAAAACATTTGTAAAATATGAGTTAAAACTTTCAACGGAGATAACTTTTTACTCGGGTATCGAAAAGAATATTATAATATATCAAATCGAAGCTCGTATAAAATTACCCAATATGATTAGGTCCTCCCTTCAAAAATCATTTTTGTACGCAAATTCCATCGTTTACAACAGTTTCCGAGGGTTTAAATGTTTTGACGCACCATTTTCATTTTACTTACTTCTTGTTTTAATGAATAGAGCTATAAAGGAGATATTGGTGCCGACCTAGGGTTCTTAATATATATGTTCAATCAATCTGTATTCCCCAAAAAAAATAATAAGAGAAGAGGAAAAGAAAGGGGATCTTGTTCACATTTTCAACAACAACAAAAAATTTGTAAAATATGAGTTAAAACTTTCAACGCAGATAACTTTTTACTCGGGTATCGAAAAGAATATTATAATATATCAAATCGAAGCACGTATAAAATTACCCAATATGATTAGGTCCTACCTTCAAAAATCATTTTTGTACGCAAATTCCATCGTTTACATCACTTTCCGAAGGTTTAAAAGTTTTGACGCACCATTTTCATTTTACTTACTTCTTGTTTTATTGAATAGAGCTATAAAGGAGATATTGGTGCCGACCTAGGGTTCTTAATATATATGTTCAATCAATCTCTATTCTTCAAAAAAAAAAAATAAGAAAGGAGGAAAAGAAAGGAGATCTTGTTCAAATTTTCAACAACAACAAAAAAGTTGTAAAATATGAGTTAAAACTTTCAACGGAGATAACTTTTTACTCGGGTATCGAAAAGAATATTATAATATATCAAATCGAAGCTCGTATAAAATTACCCAATATGATTAGGTCCTCCCTTCAAAAATCATTTTTGTACGCAAATTCCATCGTTTACATCACTTTCCGAAGGTTTAAAAGTTTTGACGCACCATTTTCATTTTACTTACTTCTTGTTTTAATGAATAGAGCTATAAAGGAGATATTGGTGCCGACCTAGGGTTCTTAATATATATGTTCAATCAATCTGTATTCCCCAAAAAAAAATAATAAGAGAAGAGGAAAAGAAAGGGGATCTTGTTCACATTTTCAACAACAACAAAAAATTTGTAAAATATGAGTTAAAACTTTCAACGCAGATAACTTTTTACTCGGGTATCGAAAAGAATATTATAATATATCAAATCGAAGCACGTATAAAATTACCCAATATGATTAGGTCCTACCTTCAAAAATCATTTTTGTACGCAAATTCCATCGTTTACATCACTTTCCGAAGGTTTAAAAGTTTTGACGCACCATTTTCATTTTACTTACTTCTTGTTTTATTGAATAGAGCTATAAAGGAGATATTGGTGCCGACCTAGGGTTCTTAATATATATGTTCAATCAATCTCTATTCTTCAAAAAAAATAAGAAAGGAGGAAAAGAAAGGAGATCTTGTTCAAATTTTCAACAACAACAAAAAAGTTGTAAAATATGAGTTAAAACTTTCAACGGAGATAACTTTTTACTCGGGTATCGAAAAGAATATTATAATATATCAAATCGAAGCTCGTATAAAATTACCCAATATAATTAGGTCCTCCCTTCAAAAATCATTTTTGTACGCAAATTCCATCGTTTACATCACTTTCCGAAGGTTTAAAAGTTTTGACGCACCATTTTCATTTTACTTACTTCTTGTTTTATTGAATAGAGCTATAAAGGAGATATTGGTGCCGACCTAGGGTTCTTAATATATATGTTCAATCAATCTGTATTCTTCAAAAAAAAATAAGAGAGGAGGAAAAGAAAGTTGATCTTGTTCACATTTTCAATAACAACAAAACATTTGTAAAATATGAGTTAAAACTTTCAACGGAGATAACTTTTTACTCGGGTATCGAAAAGAATATTATAATATATCAAATCGAAGCTCGTATAAAATTACCCAATATGATTAGGTCCTCCCTTCAAAAATCATTTTTGTACGCAAATTCCATCGTTTACAACAGTTTCCGAGGGTTTAAATGTTTTGACGCACCATTTTCATTTTACTTACTTCTTGTTTTAATGAATAGAGCTATAAAGGAGATATTGGTGCCGACCTAGGGTTCTTAATATATATGTTCAATCAATCTGTATTCCCCAAAAAAAATAATAAGAGAAGAGGAAAAGAAAGGGGATCTTGTTCACATTTTCAACAACAACAAAAATTTGTAAAATATGAGTTAAAACTTTCAACGCAGATAACTTTTTACTCGGGTATCGAAAAGAATATTATAATATATCAAATCGAAGCACGTATAAAATTACCCAATATGATTAGGTCCTACCTTCAAAAATCATTTTTGTACGCAAATTCCATCGTTTACATCACTTTCCGAAGGTTTAAAAGTTTTGACGCACCATTTTCATTTTACTTACTTCTTGTTTTATTGAATAGAGCTATAAAGGAGATATTGGTGCCGACCTAGGGTTCTTAATATATATGTTCAATCAATCTCTATTCTTCAAAAAAAAAAAAATAAGAAAGGAGGAAAAGAAAGGAGATCTTGTTCAAATTTTCAACAACAAAAAAGTTGTAAAATATGAGTTAAAACTTTCAACGGAGATAACTTTTTACTCGGGTATCGAAAAGAATATTATAATATATCAAATCGAAGCTCGTATAAAATTACCCAATATGATTAGGTCCTCCCTTCAAAAATCATTTTTGTACGCAAATTCCATCGTTTACATCACTTACCGAGGGTTTAAATGTTTTGACGCACCATTTTCATTTTACTTACTTCTTGTTTTAATGAATAGAGCTATAAAGGAGATATTGGTGCCGACCTAGGGTTCTTAATATATATGTTCAATCAATCTGTATTCCTCAAAAAAAAATAAGAGAAGAGGAAAAGAAAGGGGATCTTGTTCACATTTTCAACAACAACAAAAAATTTGTAAAATATGAGTTAAAACTTTCAACGGAGATAACTTTTTACTCGGGTATCGAAAAGAATATTATAATATATCAAATCGAAGCACGTATAAAATTACCCAATATGATTAGGTCCTACCTTCAAAAATCATTTTTGTACGCAAATTCCATCGTTTACATCACTTTCCGAAGGTTTAAAAGTTTTGACGCACCATTTTCATTTTACTTACTTCTTGTTTTATTGAATAGAGCTATAAAGGAGATATTGGTGCCGACCTAGGGTTCTTAATATATATGTTCAATCAATCTCTATTCTTCAAAAAAAAATAAGAAAGGAGGAAAAGAAAGGAGATCTTGTTCAAATTTTCAACAACAACAAAAAAGTTGTAAAATATGAGTTAAAACTTTCAACGGAGATAACTTTTTACTCGGGTATCGAAAAGAATATTATAATATATCAAATCGAAGCTCGTATAAAATTACCCAATATAATTAGGTCCTCCCTTCAAAAATCATTTTTGTACGCAAATTCCATCGTTTACATCACTTTCCGAAGGTTTAAAAGTTTTGACGCACCATTTTCATTTTACTTACTTCTTGTTTTATTGAATAGAGCTATAAAGGAGATATTGGTGCCGACCTAGGGTTCTTAATATATATGTTCAATCAATCTGTATTCTTCAAAAAAAAATAAGAGAGGAGGAAAAGAAAGTTGATCTTGTTCACATTTTCAATAACAACAAAACATTTGTAAAATATGAGTTAAAACTTTCAACGGAGATAACTTTTTACTCGGGTATCGAAAAGAATATTATAATATATCAAATCGAAGCTCGTATAAAATTACCCAATATGATTAGGTCCTCCCTTCAAAAATCATTTTTGTACGCAAATTCCATCGTTTACAACAGTTTCCGAGGGTTTAAATGTTTTGACGCACCATTTTCATTTTACTTACTTCTTGTTTTAATGAATAGAGCTATAAAGGAGATATTGGTGCCGACCTAGGGTTCTTAATATATATGTTCAATCAATCTGTATTCCCCAAAAAAAATAATAAGAGAAGAGGAAAAGAAAGGGGATCTTGTTCACATTTTCAACAACAACAAAAAATTTGTAAAATATGAGTTAAAACTTTCAACGCAGATAACTTTTTACTCGGGTATCGAAAAGAATATTATAATATATCAAATCGAAGCACGTATAAAATTACCCAATATGATTAGGTCCTACCTTCAAAAATCATTTTTGTACGCAAATTCCATCGTTTACATCACTTTCCGAAGGTTTAAAAGTTTTGACGCACCATTTTCATTTTACTTACTTCTTGTTTTATTGAATAGAGCTATAAAGGAGATATTGGTGCCGACCTAGGGTTCTTAATATATATGTTCAATCAATCTCTATTCTTCAAAAAAAAAAATAAGAAAGGAGGAAAAGAAAGGAGATCTTGTTCAAATTTTCAACAACAACAAAAAAGTTGTAAAATATGAGTTAAAACTTTCAACGGAGATAACTTTTTACTCGGGTATCGAAAAGAATATTATAATATATCAAATCGAAGCTCGTATAAAATTACCCAATATAATTAGGTCCTCCCTTCAAAAATCATTTTTGTACGCAAATTCCATCGTTTACATCACTTTCCGAAGGTTTAAAAGTTTTGACGCACCATTTTCATTTTACTTACTTCTTGTTTTATTGAATAGAGCTATAAAGGAGATATTGGTGCCGACCTAGGGTTCTTAATATATATGTTCAATCAATCTGTATTCTTCAAAAAAAAAATAAGAGAGGAGGAAAAGAAAGTTGATCTTGTTCACATTTTCAATAACAACAAAACATTTGTAAAATATGAGTTAAAACTTTCAACGGAGATAACTTTTTACTCGGGTATCGAAAAGAATATTATAATATATCAAATCGAAGCTCGTATAAAATTACCCAATATGATTAGGTCCTCCCTTCAAAAATCATTTTTGTACGCAAATTCCATCGTTTACAACAGTTTCCGAGGGTTTAAATGTTTTGACGCACCATTTTCATTTTACTTACTTCTTGTTTTAATGAATAGAGCTATAAAGGAGATATTGGTGCCGACCTAGGGTTCTTAATATATATCTTCAATCAATCTGTATTCCCAAAAAAAAATAATAAGAGAAGAGGAAAAGAAAGGGGATCTTGTTCACATTTTCAACAACAACAAAAAATTTGTAAAATATGAGTTAAAACTTTCAACGCAGATAACTTTTTACTCGGGTATCGAAAAGAATATTATAATATATCAAATCGAAGCACGTATAAAATTACCCAATATGATTAGGTCCTACCTTCAAAAATCATTTTTGTACGCAAATTCCATCGTTTACATCACTTTCCGAAGGTTTAAAAGTTTTGACGCACCATTTTCATTTTACTTACTTCTTGTTTTATTGAATAGAGCTATAAAGGAGATATTGGTGCCGACCTAGGGTTCTTAATATATATGTTCAATCAATCTCTATTCTTCAAAAAAAATAAGAAAGGAGGAAAAGAAAGGAGATCTTGTTCAAATTTTCAACAACAACAAAAAAGTTGTAAAATATGAGTTAAAACTTTCAACGGAGATAACTTTTTACTCGGGTATCGAAAAGAATATTATAATATATCAAATCGAAGCTCGTATAAAATTACCCAATATAATTAGGTCCTCCCTTCAAAAATCATTTTTGTACGCAAATTCCATCGTTTACATCACTTTCCGAAGGTTTAAAAGTTTTGACGCACCATTTTCATTTTACTTACTTCTTGTTTTATTGAATAGAGCTATAAAGGAGATATTGGTGCCGACCTAGGGTTCTTAATATATATGTTCAATCAATCTGTATTCTTCAAAAAAAAAATAAGAGAGGAGGAAAAGAAAGTTGATCTTGTTCACATTTTCAACAACAACAAAACATTTGTAAAATATGAGTTAAAACTTTCAACGGAGATAACTTTTTACTCGGGTATCGAAAAGAATATTATAATATATCAAATCGAAGCTCGTATAAAATTACCCAATATGATTAGGTCCTACCTTCAAAAATCATTTTTGTACGCAAATTCCATCGTTTACATCACTTTCCGAAGGTTTAAAAGTTTTGACGCACCATTTTCATTTTACTTACTTCTTGTTTTATTGAATAGAGCTATAAAGGAGATATTGGTGCCGACCTAGGGTTCTTAATATATATGTTCAATCAATCTGTATTCTTCAAAAAAAAAATAAGAGAGGAGGAAAAGAAAGGAGATCTTGTTCACATTTTCAACAACAACAAAAAATTTGTAAAATATGAGTTAAAACTTTCAACGGAGATAACTTTTTACTCGGGTATCGAAAAGAATATTATAATATATCAAATCGAAGCTCGTATAAAATTACCCAATATGATTAGGTCCTCCCTTCAAAAATCATTTTTGTACGCAAATTCCATCGTTTACAACAGTTTCCGAGGGTTTAAATGTTTTGACGCACCATTTTCATTTTACTTACTTCTTGTTTTAATGAATAGAGCTATAAAGGAGATATTGGTGCCGACCTAGGGTTCTTAATATATATGTTCAATCAATCTGTATTCCCAAAAAAAAATAATAAGAGAAGAGGAAAAGAAAGGGGATCTTGTTCACATTTTCAACAACAACAAAAATTTGTAAAATATGAGTTAAAACTTTCAACGCAGATAACTTTTTACTCGGGTATCGAAAAGAATATTATAATATATCAAATCGAAGCACGTATAAAATTACCCAATATGATTAGGTCCTACCTTCAAAAATCATTTTTGTACGCAAATTCCATCGTTTACATCACTTTCCGAAGGTTTAAAAGTTTTGACGCACCATTTTCATTTTACTTACTTCTTGTTTTATTGAATAGAGCTATAAAGGAGATATTGGTGCCGACCTAGGGTTCTTAATATATATGTTCAATCAATCTCTATTCTTCAAAAAAAATAAGAAAGGAGGAAAAGAAAGGAGATCTTGTTCAAATTTTCAACAACAACAAAAAAGTTGTAAAATATGAGTTAAAACTTTCAACGGAGATAACTTTTTACTCGGGTATCGAAAAGAATATTATAATATATCAAATCGAAGCTCGTATAAAATTACCCAATATAATTAGGTCCTCCCTTCAAAAATCATTTTTGTACGCAAATTCCATCGTTTACATCACTTTCCGAAGGTTTAAAAGTTTTGACGCACCATTTTCATTTTACTTACTTCTTGTTTTATTGAATAGAGCTATAAAGGAGATATTGGTGCCGACCTAGGGTTCTTAATATATATGTTCAATCAATCTGTATTCTTCAAAAAAAAATAAGAGAGGAGGAAAAGAAAGTTGATCTTGTTCACATTTTCAATAACAACAAAACATTTGTAAAATATGAGTTAAAACTTTCAACGGAGATAACTTTTTACTCGGGTATCGAAAAGAATATTATAATATATCAAATCGAAGCTCGTATAAAATTACCCAATATGATTAGGTCCTCCCTTCAAAAATCATTTTTGTACGCAAATTCCATCGTTTACAACAGTTTCCGAGGGTTTAAATGTTTTGACGCACCATTTTCATTTTACTTACTTCTTGTTTTAATGAATAGAGCTATAAAGGAGATATTGGTGCCGACCTAGGGTTCTTAATATATATGTTCAATCAATCTGTATTCTTCAAAAAAAAATAATAAGAGAAGAGGAAAAGAAAGGGGATCTTGTTCACATTTTCAACAACAACAAAAAATTTGTAAAATATGAGTTAAAACTTTCAACGCAGATAACTTTTTACTCGGGTATCGAAAAGAATATTATAATATATCAAATCGAAGCACGTATAAAATTACCCAATATGATTAGGTCCTACCTTCAAAAATCATTTTTGTACGCAAATTCCATCGTTTACATCACTTTCCGAAGGTTTAAAAGTTTTGACGCACCATTTTCATTTTACTTACTTCTTGTTTTATTGAATAGAGCTATAAAGGAGATATTGGTGCCGACCTAGGGTTCTTAATATATATGTTCAATCAATCTCTATTCTTCAAAAAAAAAAAAATAAGAAAGGAGGAAAAGAAAGGAGATCTTGTTCAAATTTTCAACAACAACAAAAAAGTTGTAAAATATGAGTTAAAACTTTCAACGGAGATAACTTTTTACTCGGGTATCGAAAAGAATATTATAATATATCAAATCGAAGCTCGTATAAAATTACCCAATATGATTAGGTCCTCCCTTCAAAAATCATTTTTGTACGCAAATTCCATCGTTTACAACAGTTTCCGAGGGTTTAAATGTTTTGACGCACCATTTTCATTTTACTTACTTCTTGTTTTAATGAATAGAGCTATAAAGGAGATATTGGTGCCGACCTAGGGTTCTTAATATATATGTTCAATCAATCTGTATTCTTCAAAAAAAAAAATAAGAGAGGAGGAAAAGAAAGGAGATCTTGTTCACATTTTCAACAACAACAAAAAATTTGTAAAATATGAGTTAAAACTTTCAACGCAGATAACTTTTTACTCGGGTATCGAAAAGAATATTATAATATATCAAATCGAAGCACGTATAAAATTACCCAATATGATTAGGTCCTACCTTCAAAAATCATTTTTGTACGCAAATTCCATCGTTTACATCACTTTCCGAAGGTTTAAAAGTTTTGACGCACCATTTTCATTTTACTTACTTCTTGTTTTATTGAATAGAGCTATAAAGGAGATATTGGTGCCGACCTAGGGTTCTTAATATATATGTTCAATCAATCTCTATTCTTCAAAAAAAAAAATAAGAAAGGAGGAAAAGAAAGGAGATCTTGTTCAAATTTTCAACAACAACAAAAAAGTTGTAAAATATGAGTTAAAACTTTCAACGGAGATAACTTTTTACTCGGGTATCGAAAAGAATATTATAATATATCAAATCGAAGCTCGTATAAAATTACCCAATATAATTAGGTACTCCCTTCAAAAATCATTTTTGTACGCAAATTCCATCGTTTTGCTCACTTTTCGATGGTTTAAATGTTTTGACGCACCATTTTCATTTTACTTACTTCTTGTTTTATTGAATAGAGCTATAAAGGAGATATTGGTGCCGACCTAGGGTTCTTAATATATATGTTCAATCAATCTGTATTCTTCAAAAAAAATAATAAGAGAAGAGGAAAAGAAAGGAGATCTTGTTCACATTTTCAACAACAACAAAACATTTGTAAAATATGAGTTAAAACTTTCAACGGAGATAACTTTTTACTCGGGTATCGAAAAGAATATTATAATATATCAAATCGAAGCTCGTATAAAATTACCCAATATGATTAGGTCCTACCTTCAAAAATCATTTTTGTACGCAAATTCCATCGTTTACATCACTTTCCGAAGGTTTAAAAGTTTTGACGCACCATTTTCATTTTACTTACTTCTTGTTTTATTGAATAGAGCTATAAAGGAGATATTGGTGCCGACCTAGGGTTCTTAATATATATGTTCAATCAATCTGTATTCTTCAAAAAAAAAAAATAAGAGAGGAGGAAAAGAAAGTTGATCTTGTTCACATTTTCAATAACAACAAAACATTTGTAAAATATGAGTTAAAACTTTCAACGGAGATAACTTTTTACTCGGGTATCGAAAAGAATATTATAATATATCAAATCGAAGCTCGTATAAAATTACCCAATATGATTAGGTCCTCCCTTCAAAAATCATTTTTGTACGCAAATTCCATCGTTTACAACAGTTTCCGAGGGTTTAAATGTTTTGACGCACCATTTTCATTTTACTTACTTCTTGTTTTAATGAATAGAGCTATAAAGGAGATATTGGTGCCGACCTAGGGTTCTTAATATATATGTTCAATCAATCTGTATTCCCCAAAAAAAATAATAAGAGAAGAGGAAAAGAAAGGGGATCTTGTTCACATTTTCAACAACAACAAAAAATTTGTAAAATATGAGTTAAAACTTTCAACGCAGATAACTTTTTACTCGGGTATCGAAAAGAATATTATAATATATCAAATCGAAGCACGTATAAAATTACCCAATATGATTAGGTCCTACCTTCAAAAATCATTTTTGTACGCAAATTCCATCGTTTACATCACTTTCCGAAGGTTTAAAAGTTTTGACGCACCATTTTCATTTTACTTACTTCTTGTTTTATTGAATAGAGCTATAAAGGAGATATTGGTGCCGACCTAGGGTTCTTAATATATATGTTCAATCAATCTCTATTCTTCAAAAAAAAATAAGAGAGGAGGAAAAGAAAGGAGATCTTGTTCAAATTTTCAACAACAACAAAAAAGTTGTAAAATATGAGTTAAAACTTTCAACGGAGATAACTTTTTACTCGGGTATCGAAAAGAATATTATAATATATCAAATCGAAGCTCGTATAAAATTACCCAATATGATTAGGTCCTCCCTTCAAAAATCATTTTTGTACGCAAATTCCATCGTTTACAACAGTTTCCGAGGGTTTAAATGTTTTGACGCACCATTTTCATTTTACTTACTTCTTGTTTTAATGAATAGAGCTATAAAGGAGATATTGGTGCCGACCTAGGGTTCTTAATATATATGTTCAATCAATCTGTATTCTTCAAAAAAAAAATAAGAGAAGAGGAAAAGAAAGGGGATCTTGTTCACATTTTCAACAACAACAAAAAATTTGTAAAATATGAGTTAAAACTTTCAACGGAGATAACTTTTTACTCGGGTATCGAAAAGAATATTATAATATATCAAATCGAAGCACGTATAAAATTACCCAATATGATTAGGTCCTACCTTCAAAAATCATTTTTGTACGCAAATTCCATCGTTTACATCACTTTCCGAAGGTTTAAAAGTTTTGACGCACCATTTTCATTTTACTTACTTCTTGTTTTATTGAATAGAGCTATAAAGGAGATATTGGTGCCGACCTAGGGTTCTTAATATATATGTTCAATCAATCTCTATTCTTCAAAAAAAATAAGAAAGGAGGAAAAGAAAGGAGATCTTGTTCAAATTTTCAACAACAACAAAAAAGTTGTAAAATATGAGTTAAAACTTTCAACGGAGATAACTTTTTACTCGGGTATCGAAAAGAATATTATAATATATCAAATCGAAGCTCGTATAAAATTACCCAATATAATTAGGTCCTCCCTTCAAAAATCATTTTTGTACGCAAATTCCATCGTTTACATCACTTTCCGAAGGTTTAAAAGTTTTGACGCACCATTTTCATTTTACTTACTTCTTGTTTTATTGAATAGAGCTATAAAGGAGATATTGGTGCCGACCTAGGGTTCTTAATATATATGTTCAATCAATCTGTATTCTTCAAAAAAAAAATAAGAGAGGAGGAAAAGAAAGTTGATCTTGTTCACATTTTCAATAACAACAAAACATTTGTAAAATATGAGTTAAAACTTTCAACGGAGATAACTTTTTACTCGGGTATCGAAAAGAATATTATAATATATCAAATCGAAGCTCGTATAAAATTACCCAATATGATTAGGTCCTCCCTTCAAAAATCATTTTTGTACGCAAATTCCATCGTTTACATCACTTTCCGAAGGTTTAAAAGTTTTGACGCACCATTTTCATTTTACTTACTTCTTGTTTTATTGAATAGAGCTATAAAGGAGATATTGGTGCCGACCTAGGGTTCTTAATATATATGTTCAATCAATCTGTATTCTTCAAAAAAAAATAAGAGAGGAGGAAAAGAAAGGAGATCTTGTTCACATTTTCAACAACAACAAAAAATTTGTAAAATATGAGTTAAAACTTTCAACGGAGATAACTTTTTACTCGGGTATCGAAAAGAATATTATAATATATCAAATCGAAGCTCGTATAAAATTACCCAATATGATTAGGTCCTCCCTTCAAAAATCATTTTTGTACGCAAATTCCATCGTTTACAACAGTTTCCGAGGGTTTAAATGTTTTGACGCACCATTTTCATTTTACTTACTTCTTGTTTTATTGAATAGAGCTATAAAGGAGATATTGGTGCCGACCTAGGGTTCTTAATATATATGTTCAATCAATCTGTATTCCCCAAAAAAAAAATAATAAGAGAAGAGGAAAAGAAAGGGGATCTTGTTCACATTTTCAACAACAACAAAAAATTTGTAAAATATGAGTTAAAACTTTCAACGCAGATAACTTTTTACTCGGGTATCGAAAAGAATATTATAATATATCAAATCGAAGCACGTATAAAATTACCCAATATGATTAGGTCCTACCTTCAAAAATCATTTTTGTACGCAAATTCCATCGTTTACATCACTTTCCGAAGGTTTAAAAGTTTTGACGCACCATTTTCATTTTACTTACTTCTTGTTTTATTGAATAGAGCTATAAAGGAGATATTGGTGCCGACCTAGGGTTCTTAATATATATGTTCAATCAATCTCTATTCTTCAAAAAAAAATAAGAAAGGAGGAAAAGAAAGGAGATCTTGTTCAAATTTTCAACAACAACAAAAAAGTTGTAAAATATGAGTTAAAACTTTCAACGGAGATAACTTTTTACTCGGGTATCGAAAAGAATATTATAATATATCAAATCGAAGCTCGTATAAAATTACCCAATATAATTAGGTCCTCCCTTCAAAAATCATTTTTGTACGCAAATTCCATCGTTTACATCACTTTCCGAAGGTTTAAAAGTTTTGACGCACCATTTTCATTTTACTTACTTCTTGTTTTATTGAATAGAGCTATAAAGGAGATATTGGTGCCGACCTAGGGTTCTTAATATATATGTTCAATCAATCTGTATTCTTCAAAAAAAAATAAGAGAGGAGGAAAAGAAAGTTGATCTTGTTCACATTTTCAATAACAACAAAACATTTGTAAAATATGAGTTAAAACTTTCAACGGAGATAACTTTTTACTCGGGTATCGAAAAGAATATTATAATATATCAAATCGAAGCTCGTATAAAATTACCCAATATGATTAGGTCCTCCTACAAAAATCATTTTTGTACGCAAATTCCATCGTTTACAACAGTTTCCGAGGGTTTAAATGTTTTGACGCACCATTTTCATTTTACTTACTTCTTGTTTTAATGAATAGAGCTATAAAGGAGATATTGGTGCCGACCTAGGGTTCTTAATATATATGTTCAATCAATCTGTATTCCCCAAAAAAAATAATAAGAGAAGAGGAAAAGAAAGGGGATCTTGTTCACATTTTCAACAACAACAAAAAATTTGTAAAATATGAGTTAAAACTTTCAACGCAGATAACTTTTTACTCGGGTATCGAAAAGAATATTATAATATATCAAATCGAAGCACGTATAAAATTACCCAATATGATTAGGTCCTACCTTCAAAAATCATTTTTGTACGCAAATTCCATCGTTTACATCACTTTCCGAAGGTTTAAAAGTTTTGACGCACCATTTTCATTTTACTTACTTCTTGTTTTATTGAATAGAGCTATAAAGGAGATATTGGTGCCGACCTAGGGTTCTTAATATATATGTTCAATCAATCTCTATTCTTCAAAAAAAAAAAAATAAGAAAGGAGGAAAAGAAAGGAGATCTTGTTCAAATTTTCAACAACAACAAAAAAGTTGTAAAATATGAGTTAAAACTTTCAACGGAGATAACTTTTTACTCGGGTATCGAAAAGAATATTATAATATATCAAATCGAAGCTCGTATAAAATTACCCAATATAATTAGGTCCTCCCTTCAAAAATCATTTTTGTACGCAAATTCCATCGTTTACATCACTTTCCGAAGGTTTAAAAGTTTTGACGCACCATTTTCATTTTACTTACTTCTTGTTTTATTGAATAGAGCTATAAAGGAGATATTGGTGCCGACCTAGGGTTCTTAATATATATGTTCAATCAATCTGTATTCTTCAAAAAAAAAATAAGAGAAGAGGAAAAGAAAGGAGATCTTGTTCACATTTTCAACAACAACAAAAAATTTGTAAAATATGAGTTAAAACTTTCAACGGAGATAACTTTTTACTCGGGTATCGAAAAGAATATTATAATATATCAAATCGAAGCTCGTATAAAATTACCCAATATGATTAGGTCCTACCTTCAAAAATCATTTTTGTACGCAAATTCCATCGTTTACATCACTTTCCGAAGGTTTAAAAGTTTTGACGCACCATTTTCATTTTACTTACTTCTTGTTTTATTGAATAGAGCTATAAAGGAGATATTGGTGCCGACCTAGGGTTCTTAATATATATGTTCAATCAATCTGTATTCTTCAAAAAAAAAAAATAAGAGAGGAGGAAAAGAAAGTTGATCTTGTTCACATTTTCAATAACAACAAAACATTTGTAAAATATGAGTTAAAACTTTCAACGGAGATAACTTTTTACTCGGGTATCGAAAAGAATATTATAATATATCAAATCGAAGCTCGTATAAAATTACCCAATATGATTAGGTCCTCCCTTCAAAAATCATTTTTGTACGCAAATTCCATCGTTTACAACAGTTTCCGAGGGTTTAAATGTTTTGACGCACCATTTTCATTTTACTTACTTCTTGTTTTAATGAATAGAGCTATAAAGGAGATATTGGTGCCGACCTAGGGTTCTTAATATATATGTTCAATCAATCTGTATTCTTCAAAAAAAAAATAAGAGAGGAGGAAAAGATAGGAGATCTTGTTCACATTTTCAACAACAACAAAACATTTGTAAAATATGAGTTAAAACTTTCAACGGAGATAACTTTTTACTCGGGTATCGAAAAGAATATTATAATATATCAAATCGAAGCTCGTATAAAATTACCCAATATGATTAGGTCCTACCTTCAAAAATCATTTTTGTACGCAAATTCCATCGTTTACATCACTTTCCGAAGGTTTAAAAGTTTTGACGCACCATTTTCATTTTACTTACTTCTTGTTTTATTGAATAGAGCTATAAAGGAGATATTGGTGCCGACCTAGGGTTCTTAATATATATGTTCAATCAATCTGTATTCTTCAAAAAAAAATAAGAGAGGAGGAAAAGAAAGGAGATCTTGTTCACATTTTCAACAACAACAAAAAATTTGTAAAATATGAGTTAAAACTTTCAACGGAGATAACTTTTTACTCGGGTATCGAAAAGAATATTATAATATATCAAATCGAAGCTCGTATAAAATTACCCAATATGATTAGGTCCTACCTTCAAAAATCATTTTTGTACGCAAATTCCATCGTTTACATCACTTTCCGAAGGTTTAAAAGTTTTGACGCACCATTTTCATTTTACTTACTTCTTGTTTTATTGAATAGAGCTATAAAGGAGATATTGGTGCCGACCTAGGGTTCTTAATATATATGTTCAATCAATCTGTATTCTTCAAAAAAAAATAAGAAAGGAGGAAAAGAAAGGAGATCTTGTTCACATTTTCAACAACAACAAAAAATTTGTAAAATATGAGTTAAAACTTTCAACGGAGATAACTTTTTACTCGGGTATCGAAAAGAATATTATAATATATCAAATCGAAGCTCGTATAAAATTACCCAATATAATTAGGTCCTCCCTTCAAAAATCATTTTTGTACGCAAATTCCATCGTTTACATCACTTTCCGAAGGTTTAAAAGTTTTGACGCACCATTTTCATTTTACTTACTTCTTGTTTTATTGAATAGAGCTATAAAGGAGATATTGGTGCCGACCTAGGGTTCTTAATATATATGTTCAATCAATCTGTATTCTTCAAAAAAAAAATAAGAGAGGAGGAAAAGAAAGTTGATCTTGTTCACATTTTCAATAACAACAAAACATTTGTAAAATATGAGTTAAAACTTTCAACGGAGATAACTTTTTACTCGGGTATCGAAAAGAATATTATAATATATCAAATCGAAGCTCGTATAAAATTACCCAATATGATTAGGTCCTCCCTTCAAAAATCATTTTTGTACGCAAATTCCATCGTTTACAACAGTTTCCGAGGGTTTAAATGTTTTGACGCACCATTTTCATTTTACTTACTTCTTGTTTTAATGAATAGAGCTATAAAGGAGATATTGGTGCCGACCTAGGGTTCTTAATATATATGTTCAATCAATCTGTATTCCCCAAAAAAAATAATAAGAGAAGAGGAAAAGAAAGGGGATCTTGTTCACATTTTCAACAACAACAAAAAATTTGTAAAATATGAGTTAAAACTTTCAACGGAGATAACTTTTTACTCGGGTATCGAAAAGAATATTATAATATATCAAATCGAAGCTCGTATAAAATTACCCAATATGATTAGGTCCTCCCTTCAAAAATCATTTTTGTACGCAAATTCCATCGTTTACATCACTTTCCGAAGGTTTAAAAGTTTTGACGCACCATTTTCATTTTACTTACTTCTTGTTTTATTGAATAGAGCTATAAAGGAGATATTGGTGCCGACCTAGGGTTCTTAATATATATGTTCAATCAATCTGTATTCTTCAAAAAAAAAAATAAGAAAGGAGGAAAAGAAAGGAGATCTTGTTCACATTTTCAACAACAACAAAAAATTTGTAAAATATGAGTTAAAACTTTCAACAAAGATAACTTTTTACACGGGTATCGAAAAGAATATTATAATATATCAAATCGAATAATATTGTTTAATTTTAAACGAGTTTCGATTTGATATATTATAATAGTCATTTCGATAGCCGAGTCCAAAGTTATCTACGTTGACAGTTTCAACACATATTTATCAAATGTTTTGTTGTTTTTTAAAATATGAACTACATCTCCTCTCTTTTTCACTTCTCTTATTTTTTTTAAGAATAGAGAATGATTGAAAATATAAATAAACAATCCTTGGTCGTTACAATTATCTCCTTTATAGATCTATTGAATAAAATCGGAATAAGTAAAATGAGAATGGTGCGTCAAAAACTTTTAAAACTCAATAAGTAATGTAAAATATGGAATTTGGGTACCAAAATTATTTTTCATTGCCATACCAAATCATATTGTGTAAATTTAAACGAGCTTCGATTTGATATATTATAATAGTCATTTCGATAGCCGAGTCCAAAGTTATCTCCGTTGAAAGTTTCAACACGTATTTATCAAATGTTTTATTGTTTTTCAAAATATGAACTACATCTCCTTTCTTTTTCTCTCCTCTTATTTTTTTTAAGAATAGAGAATGATTGAAAATATAAATAAACAATCATAGGACGTTACAATTATCTCGTTTATAGATATATTGAATAAAATCGGAAGTAAGTAAAATGAGAATGGTGTGTCAAAAACTTTAAACACTCAGTAAGTGATGTAACCTATGGAATTTGGGTACAAAAATTATTTTTCTTTGCACGACCTAATTATATTGTGTAATTTTAAACGATCTTCGATTTGATATATTATAATAGTCATTTCGATACCCGAGTCCAAAGTTATCTACGGTGAAAGTTTCAACAAATATTTATCAAATGTTTTTATTGTTTTTCAAAATATGAACTACATCTCCTTTCTTTTTCACTTCTCTTATTTTTTTTAAGAATAGAGAATGATTGAAAATATAAATAAACAATCCTTGGTCGTTACAATTATCTCCTTTATAGATCTATGAATAAAATCGGAAGTAAGTAAAACGAGAATGGTGTGTCAAAAACTTTAAACACTCAGTAAGTGATGTCAACTATGTAATTTGGGTACCAAAATGATTTTTCAGTGCGACAGAGAATCCTATTGTGTAATTTTAAACGAGCTTCGATTTGATATATTATAATAGTCATTTCGATACCCGAGTCCAAAGTTATCTCCGTTGAAAGCTTCAACACGTATTTATCAAATGTTTTATTGTTTTTCAAAATATGAACTACATATCCTTTCTTTTTCTCTCCTCTTATTTTTTTTAAGAATAGAGAATGATTGAAAATATAAATAAACAATCCTAGGTCGTTACAATTATCTCCTTTATAGATCTATTGAATAAAATCGGAAGTAAGTAAAATGAGAATGGTGCGTCAAAAACTTTAAAAACTGATTAAGTGATGTAAACTATGGAATTTGGGTACCAAAATGATATTTCATTACGAGACCTAATCATATTGTGTAATTTTAAACGAGCTTCGATTTGATGTATTATAATAGTCATTTTGATACCCGAGTCCAAAGTTATCTACGTTGAAAGTTTCAACACATATTTATCAAATGTTTTGTTGTTTTTCAAAATATGAACTACATCTCCTTTCTTTTTCACTTCTCTTATTTTTTTTAAGAATAGAGAATTATTAAAAATATAAATAAACAATCCTTGGTCGTTACAATTATCTCCTTTATAGATCTATTGAATAAAATCGGAATAGAGTAAAATGAGAATGGTGCGTCAAAAACTTTAAAAACTCAATAAGTGATGTAAACTATGGAATTTGGGTACAAAAAAGATTTTTCATTACAAGACCTAATTATATTGTGTAATTTTAAACGAGCTTCGATTTGATGTATTATATTAGTCATTTTGATAGCCGAGTCCAAAGTTATCTCCGTTGAAAGTTTCAACACGTATTTATCAAATGTTTTATTGTTTTTCAAAACATGAACTACATCTCCTTTCTTTTTTTCTTCTCTTATTTTTTTTAAGAATAGAGAATGATTGAAAATATAAATAAACAATCCTGGGTCATTACAATTATCTCCTATATAGATCTATTGAATAAAATCGGAAGTAAGTAAAATGAGAATGGTGCGTCAAAAACTTTAAAAACTCAGTAAGTGATGTAAACTATGGAATTTGGGTACCAAAATGATTTTTCATTACGAGACCAAATCATATTGTGTAATTTTAAACGAGCTTCAATTTGATATATTATAATAGTCATTTCTATACCCGAGTCCAAAGTTATCTCCGTTGAAATTTCAACACGTATTTATCATATGTTTTATTGTTTTTCAAAATATGAACTACATCTCCTTTCTTTTTCTCTTCTCTTTGTTTTTTTAATAATAGAGAATGATTGAAAATATAAATAAACAATCCTAGGTCGTTACAATTATCTCCTTTATAGATCTATTGAATAAAATCGGAAGTAAGTAAAATGAGAATGGTGTGTCAAAAACTTTAAAAACTGATTAAGTGATGTAAACTATGGAATTTGGGTAGCAAAATGATTTTTCATTACGAGACCAAATCATATTGTGTAATTTAAACGAGCTTCGATTTGATATATTATAATAGTCATTTCGATACCCGAGTCCAAAGTTCTCTACGTTGAAAGTTTCAACACAAATTTATCAAATGTTTTGTTGTTTTTCAAAATATGAACTACATCTCCTTTCTTTTTCACTTCTCTTATTTTTTTTAAGAATAGAGAATGATTGAAAATATAAATAAACAATCCGTGGTCGTTACAATTATCTCCTTTATAGATCTATTGAATAAAATCGGAAGTAAGTAAAATGAGAATGGTGCGTCAAAGACTTTAAAAACTCAATAAGTGATGTAAACTATGGAATTTGGGTACAAAAATGATATTTCATTGAAAGACCAAATTATATTGTGTAATTTTAAACGAGCTTCGATTTGATATATTATAATAGTCATTTCGATACCCGAGTCCAAAGTTATCTACGTTGAAAGTTTCAACACAAATTTATCAAATGTTTTGTTGTTTTTCAAAATATGAACTACATCTCCTTTCTTTTTCACTTCTCTTATTTTTTTTAAGAATAGAGAATGATTGAAAATATAAATAAACAATCCTTGGTCGTTACAATTATCTCCTTTATAGATCTATTGAATAAAATCGGAAGTAAGTAAAATGAGAATGGTGCGTCAAAGACTTTAAAAACTCAATAAGTGATGTAAACTATGCAATTTGGGTACAAAAATGATATTTCATTGCAAGACCAAATTATATTGTGTAATTTTAAACGAGCTTCGATTTGATATATTATAATAGTCATTTCGATACCCGAGTCCAAAGTTATCTACGTTGAAAGTTTCAACACATATTTATCAAATGTTTTGTTGTTTTTCAAAATATGAACTACATCTCCTTTCTTTTTCACTTCTCTTATTTTTTTTAAGAATAGAGAATGATTGAAAATATAAATAAACAATCCTAGGTCGTTACAATTATCTCCTTTATAGATGTATTGAATAAAATCAGAAGTAAGTAAAATGAGAATGGTGCGTCAAAAACTTTAAAAACTCAATAAGTGATGTAAACTATGGAATTTGTGTACAAAATTGATTTTTCATTGCAAGACCTAATTATATTGTGTAATTTTAAACGAGCTTCGATTTGATATATTATAATAGTCATTTCGATACCCGAGTCCAAAGTTCTCTACGTTGAAAGTTTCAACACAAATTTATCAAATGTTTTGTTGTTTTTCAAAATATGAACTACATCTCCTTTCTTTTTCACTTCTCTTATTTTTTTAAGAATATAGAATGATTGAAAATATAAATAAACAATCCTTGGTCGTTACAATTATCTCCTTTATAGATCTATTGAATAAAATCGAAGTAAGTAAAATGAGAATGGTGCGTCAAAAACTTTAAAAACTCAATAAGTGATGTAAACTATGGAATTTGGGTACAAAAATGATATTTCATTGCAAGACCAAATTATATTGTGTAATTTTAAACGAGCTTCGATTTGATATATTATAATAGTCATTTCGATACCCGAGTCCAAAGTTATCTACGTTGAAAGTTTCAATACGTATTTATCAAATGTTTTGTTGTTTTTCAAAATATGAACTACATATCCTTTCTTTTTCTCTCCTCTTATTTTTTTTAAGAATAGAGAATGATTGAAAATATAAATAAACAATCCTAGGTCGTTACAATTATTTCCTTTATAGATCTATGAAAAAAATCGGAAGTAAGTAAAACGAGAATGGTGCGTCAAAAACTTTAAAATTTAGTAAGTGATGTAAATTTTGGATTTTGGGTACAAAAATGATTTTACCTTGGAAGACCAAATAATATTGTGTACTTTTAAACGAGCTTCGATTTGATATATTATAATAGTCATTTCTTTAGCCGAGTCCAAAGTTATCTACGTTGACAGTTTCAACACATATTTATCAAATGTTTTGTTGTTTTTCATAATATGAACTACATCTCCTTTCTTTTTCACTTCTCTTATTTTTTTTAAGAATAGAGAATGATTGAAAATATAAATAAACAATCCTAGTTCGTTACAATTATCTACTTTATAGATCTATTGAATAAAATCTAAGTAAGTAAAATGAGAATGGTGCGTCAAAAACTTTAAAAACTCAATAAGTGATGTAAACTATGGAATTTGTGTACAAAATTGATTTTTCATTGCAAGACCTAATTATATTGTGTAATTTTAAACGAGCTTCGATTTGATATATTATAATAGTCATTTCGATACCCGAGTCCAAAGTTCTCTACGTTGAAAGTTTCAACACAAATTTATCAAATGTTTTGTTGTTTTTCAAAATATGAACTACATCTCCTTTCTTTTTCACTTCTCTTATTTTTTTTAAGAATAGAGAATGATTGAAAATATAAATAAACAATCCTTGGTCGTTACAATTATCTCCTTTATAGATCTATTGAATAAAATCGGAAGTAAGTAAAATGAGAATGGTGCGTCAAAGACTTTAAAAACTCAGTAAGTGATGTAAACTATGGAATTTGGGTACCAAAATGATATTTCATTGCGAGAAAAAATCATATTGTGTAATTTTAAACGAGCTTCGATTTGATATATTATAATAGTCATTTCTATACCCGAGTCCAAAGTTATCTCCTTTGAAATTTCAACACGTATTTATCAAATGTTTCATTGTTTTTCCAAATATGAACTACATCTCCCTTCTTTTTCTCTTCTCTTTGTTTTTTTAATAATAGAGAATGATTGAAAATATAAATAAACAATCCTAGGTCGTTACAATTATCTCCTTTATAGATGTATTGAATAAAATCCGTAGTAAGTAAAATGAGAATGGTGCGTCAAAAACTTTAAAAACTCAATAAATGATGTAAACTATGGAATTTGGGTACAAAAATGATTTTTCATTGCAAGAACTAATTATATTGTGTAATGTTAAACGAGCTTCGATTTGACATATTATAATAGTCATTTCGATACCCGAGTCCAAAGTTATCTACGTTGAAAGTTTCAACATATATTTATCAAATGTTTTGTTGTTTTTCAAAATATGAACTACATCTCCTTTCTTTTTCACTTCTCTTATTTTTTTTAAGAATAGAGAATGATTGAAAATATAAATAAACAATCCTTGGTCGTTACAATTATCTCCTTTATAGATCTATTGAATAAAATCGGAAGTAAGTAAAATGAGAATGGTGCGTCAAAAACTTTAAAAACTCAATAAGTGATGTAAACTATGCAATTTGGGTACAAAAATGATATTTCATTGCAAGACCAAATTATATTGTGTAATTTTAAACGAGCTTCGATTTGATATATTATAATAGTCATTTCGATACCCGAGTCCAAAGTTATCTACGTTGAAAGTTTCAACACAAATTTATCAAATGTTTTGTTGTTTTTCAAAATATGAACTACATCTCCTTTCTTTTTCACTTCTCTTATTTTTTTTAAGAATAGAGAATGATTGAAAATATAAATAAACAATCCTTGGTCGTTACAATTATCTCCTTTATAGATCTATTGAATAAAATCGGAAGTAAGTAAAATGAGAATGGTGCGTCAAAAACTTTAAAAACTCAATAAGTGATGTAAACTATGGAATTTGGGTACAAAAATGATATTTCATTGCAAGACCAAATTATATTGTGTAATTTTAAACGAGCTTCGATTTGATATATTATAATAGTCATTTCGATACCCGAGTCCAAAGTTATCTACGTTGAAAGTTTCAACACATATTTATCAAATGTTTTGTTGTTTTTCAAAATATGAACTACATCTCCTTTCTTTTTCACTTCTCTTATTTTTTTAAGAATAGAGAATGATTGAAAATATAAATAAACAATCCTTGGTCGTTACAATTATCTCCTTTATAGATCTATTGAATAAAATCGGAAGTAAGTAAAATGAGAATGGTGCGTCAAAAACTTTAAAAACTCAATAAGTGATGTAAACTATGCAATTTGGGTACAAAAATGATATTTCATTGCAAGACCAAATTATATTGTGTAATTTTAAACGAGCTTCGATTTGATATATTATAATAGTCATTTCCATACCCGAGTCCAAAGTTATCTACGTTGAAAGTTTCAACACATATTTATCAAATGTTTTGTTGTTTTTCAAAATATGAACTACATCTCCTTTCTTTCTCACTTCTCTTATTTTTTTTTTAAATAGAGAATGATTGAAAATATAAATAAACAATCCTTGGTCGTTACAATTATCTCCTTTATAGATCTATTGAATAAAATCGGAAGTAAGTAAAATGAGAATGGTGCGTCAAAAACTTTAAAAACTCAGTAAGTGATGTAAACTATGGAATTTGGGTACCAAAATGATTTTTCATTACAAGACCAAATCATATTGTGTAATTTTAAACGAGCTTCAATTTGATATATTATAATAGTCATTTCTATACCCGAGTCCAAAGTTATCTCCGTTGAAATTTCAACACGTATTTATCAAATGTTTCATTGTTTTTCCAAATATGAACTACATCTACCTTCTTTTTCTCTTCTCTTTATTTTTTTAAGAATAGAGAATGATTGAAAATATAAATAAACAATCCTTGGTCGTTACAATTATCTCCTTTATAGATCTATTGAATAAAATCGGAAGTAAGTAAAATGAGAATGGTGCGTCAAAGACTTTAAAAACTCAATAAGTGATGTAAACTATGGGATTTGGGTACAAAAATGATATTTCATTGCAAGACCTAATTATATTGTGTAATTTTAAACGAGCTTCGATTTGATATATTATAATAGTCATTTCGATACCCGAGTCCAAAGTTCTCTACGTTGAAAGTTTCAACACAAATTTATCAAATGTTTTGTTGTTTTTCAAAATATGAACTACATCTCCTTTCTTTTTCACTTCTCTTATTTTTTTTAAGAATAGAGAATGATTGAAAATATAAATAAACAATCCTTGGTCGTTACAATTATCTCCTTTATAGATCTATTGAATAAAATCGGAAGTAAGTAAAATGAGAATGGTGCGTCAAAAACTTTAAAAACTCAGTAAGTGATGTAAACTATGGAATTTGGGTACCAAAATGATTTTTCATTACGAGACCAAATCATATTGTGTAATTTTAAACGAGCTTCAATTTGATATATTATAATAGTCATTTCTATACCCGAGTCCAAAGTTATCTCCGTTGAAATTTCAACACGTATTTATCAAATGTTTCATTGTTTTTCCAAATATGAACTACATCTACCTTCTTTTTCTCTTCTCTTTATTTTTTTAAGAATAGAGAATGATTGAAAATATAAATAAACAATCCTTGGTCGTTACAATTATCTCCTTTATAGATCTATTGAATAAAATCGGAAGTAAGTAAAATGAGAATGGTGCGTCAAAGACTTTAAAAACTCAATAAGTGATGTAAACTATGCAATTTGGGTACAAAAATGATATTTCATTGCAAGACCAAATTATATTGTGTAATTTTAAACGAGCTTCGATTTGATATATTATAATAGTCATTTCGATACCCGAGTCCAAAGTTATCTACGTTGAAAGTTTCAATACGTATTTATCAAATGTTTTGTTGTTTTTCAAAATATGAACTACATCTCCTTTCTTTTTCACTTCTCTTATTTTTTTTAAGAATAGAGAATGATTGAAAATATAAATAAACAATCCTTGGTCGTTACAATTATCTCCTTTATAGATCTATTGAATAAAATCGGAAGTAAGTAAAATGAGAATGGTGCGTCAAAGACTTTAAAAACTCAATAAGTGATGTAAACTATGGAATTTGGGTACAAAAATGATATTTCATTGCAAGACCAAATTATATTGTGTAATTTTAAACGAGCTTCGATTTGATATATTATAATAGTCATTTCGATACCCGAGTCCAAAGTTATCTACGTTGAAAGTTTCAACACATATTTATCAAATGTTTTGTTGTTTTTCAAAATATGAACTACATCTCCTTTCTTTTTCACTTCTCTTATTTTTTTTAAGAATAGAGAATGATTGAAAATATAAATAAACAATCCTTGGTCGTTACAATTATCTCCTTTATAGATCTATTGAATAAAATCTAAGTAAGTAAAATGAGAATGGTGCCAAAGATTTTAAAAACACAATAAGTGATGTAAATTTTGGATTTTGGGTACAAAAATGATTTTACCTTGGAAGACCAAATAATATTGTGTACTTTTAAACGAGCTTCGATTTGATATATTATAATAGTCATTTCTTTAGCCGAGTCCAAAGTTATCTACGTTGACAGTTTCAACACATATTTATCAAATGTTTTGTTGTTTTTCATAATATGAACTACATCTCCTTTCTTTTTCACTTCTCTTATTTTTTTAAGAATAGGGAATGATTGAAAATATAAATAAACAATCCTAGGTGGTTACAATTATCTCCTGTATAGATCTATTTAATAAAATCGGAAATAAGTAAAATGGGAATGGTGCGTCAAAAACTTTAAAAACTCAATAAGTGATGTAAACTATGTAATTTGGTTACCAAAATGATTTTTCATTGCGACAGAAAATCCTATTGTGCAATTTTAAAGGAGCTTCGATTTGATATATTATAATAGTCATTTCGATACCCGAGTCCAAAGTTATCTACGTTGAAAGTTTCAACACGTATTTATCAAATGTTTTATTGTTTTCCAAAATATGAACTACATCTCCGTTCTATTTCTCTCCTCTTATTTTTTTTAAGAATAGAGAATGATTGAAAATATAAATAAACAATCCTAGTTCGTTACAATTATCTACTTTATAGATGTATTGAATAGAATCGGAAGTAAGTAAAATGAGAATGTTGCGTCAAAAACTTTAAAAACTCAATAAGTGATGTAAACTATGGAATTTGGGTACAAAAATGATTTTTCATTGCAAGACCTAATTATATTGTGTAATTTTAAACGAGCTTCGATTTGAAATATTATAATAGTCATTTCGATACCCGAGTCCAAAGTTCTCTACGTTGAAAGTTTCAACACAAATTTATCAGATGTTTTGTTGTTTTTCAAAATATGAACTACATCTCCTTTCTTTTTCACTTCTCTTTGTTTTTTTAAGAATAGAGAATGATTTAAAATATAAATAAACAATCCTAGGTCGTTACAATTATCTCCTTTATAGATGTATTGAATAAAATCGGAAGTAAGTAAAATGAGAATGGTGCGTCAAAAACTTTAAAAACTCAGTAAGTGATGTAAACTATGGAATTTGGGTACAAAAAAGATTTTTCATTACGAGACCAATTCATATTGTGTAATTTGATATGAGCTTCGACTTGATATATTATAATAGTCGTTTCGATACCCGAGTCCAAAGTTATCTACGTTGAAAGGTTCAACACGTATTTATCAAATGTTTTGTTGTTTTTCAAAATATGAACTACATCTCCCTTCTTTTTCTCTTCTCTTTGTTTTTTTAAGAATAGAGAATGATTGAAAATATAAATAAACAATCCTTGGTCGTTACAATTATCTCCTTTATAGATCTATTGAATAAAATCGGAAGTAAGTAAAATGAGAATGGTGCGTCAAAAACTTTAAAAACTCAGTAAGTGATGTAAACTATGGAATTTGGGTACCAAAATGATTTTTCATTACGAGACCAAATCATATTGTGTAATTTTAAACGAGCTTCAATTTGATATATTATAATAGTCATTTCTATACCCGAGTCCAAAGTTATCTCCGTTGAAATTTCAACACGTATTTATCAAATGTTTTATTATTTTTCAAAATATGAACTACATCTCCTTTCTTTTTCTCTTCTCTTTGTTTTTTTAATAATAGATAATGATTGAAAATATAAATAAACAATCCTAGGTCATTACAATTATCTCCTTTATAGATGTATTGAATAAAATCGGAAGTAAGTAAAATGAGAATTGTGCGTCAAAAACTTTAAAAACTCAGTAAGTGATGTAAACTATGGAAGTTGTGTACAAAAATGATTTTTCATTGCAAGGCCTAATTATATTGTGTAATTTTAAACGAGCTTCGATTAGATATATTATAATAGTCATGTCGATACCCGAGTCCAAAGTTATCTACGTTGAAAGTTTCAACACATATTTATCAAATGTTTTGTTGTTTTTCAAAATATGAACTTCATCTCCTTTCTTTTTCACTTCTCTTATTTTTTTAAGAATAGAGAATGATTGAAAATATAAATAAACAATCCTTGGTCGTTACAATTATCTCCTTTATAGATCTATTGAATAAAATCGGAAGTAAGTAAAATGAGAATGGTGCGTCAAAAACTTTAAAAACTCAGTAAGTGATGTAAACTATGGAATTTGGGTACCAAAATGATTTTTCATTACGAGACCAAATCATATTGTGTAATTTTAAACGAGCTTCAATTTGATATATTATAATAGTCATTTCGATACCCGAGTCCAAAGTTATCTACGTTGAAAGTTTCAACACATATTTATCAAATGTTTCATTGTTTTTCCAAATATGAACTACATCTCCTTTCTTTTTCTCTTCTCTTTGTTTTTTTAATAATAGAGAATGATTGAAAATATAAATAAACAATCCTAGGTCGTTACAATTATCTCCTTTATAGATGTATTGAATAAAATCAGAAGTAAGTAAAATGAGAATGGTGCGTCAAAAACTTTAAAAACTCAATAAGTGATGTAAACTATGGAATTTGTGTACAAAAATGATTTTTCATTGCAAGACCTAATTATATTGTGTAATTTTAAACGAGCTTCGATTTGATATATTATAATAGTCATTTCGATACCCGAGTCCAAAGTTCTCTACGTTGAAAGTTTCAACACAAATTTATCAAATGTTTTGTTGTTTTTCAAAATATGAACTACATCTCCTTTCTTTTTCACTTCTCTTATTTTTTTTAAGAATAGAGAATGATTGAAAATATAAATAAACAATCCTTGGTCGTTACAATTATCTCCTTTATAGATCTATTGAATAAAATCGGAAGTAAGTAAAATGAGAATGGTGCGTCAAAAACTTTAAAAACTCAATAAGTGATGTAAACTATGGAATTTGTGTACAAAATTGATTTTTCATTGCAAGACCTAATTATATTGTGTAATTTTAAACGAGCTTCGATTTGATATATTATAATAGTCATTTCGATACCCGAGTCCAAAGTTATCTACGTTGAAAGTTTCAACACATATTTATCAAATGTTTTGTTGTTTTTCAAAATATGAACTACATCTCCTTTCTTTTTCACTTCTCTTATTTTTTTTAAGAATAGAGAATGATTGAAAATATAAATAAACAATCCTTGGTCGTTACAATTATCTCCTTTATAGATCTATTGAATAAAATCGGAAGTAAGTAAAATGAGAATGGTGCGTCAAAAACTTTAAAAACTCAGTAAGTGATGTAAACTATGGAATTTGGGTACCAAAATGATTTTTCATTACGAGACCAAATCATATTGTGTAATTTTAAACGAGCTTCAATTTGATATATTATAATAGTCATTTCTATACCCGAGTCCAAAGTTATCTCCGTTGAAATTTCAACACGTATTTATCAAATGTTTTATTATTTTTCAAAATATGAACTACATCTCCTTTCTTTTTCTCTTCTCTTTGTTTTTTTAAGAATAGAGAATGATTGAAAATATAAATAAACAATCCTAGGTCGTTACAATTATCTCCTTTATAGATCTATTGAATAAAATCGGAAGTAAGTAAAATGAGAATGGTGCGTCAAAAACTTTAAAAACTCAATAAGTGATGTAAACTATGGAATTTGGGTACAAAAATGATATTTCATTGCAAGACCTAATTATATTGTGTAATTTTAAACGAGCTTCGATTTGATATATTATAATAGTCATTTCGATACCCGAGTCCAAAGTTATCTACGTTGAAAGTTTCAACACATATTTATCAAATGTTTTGTTGTTTTTCAAAATATGAACTACATCTCCTTTCTTTTTCACTTCTCTTATTTTTTTTAAGAATAGAGAATGATTGAAAATATAAATAAACAATCCTTGGTCGTTACAATTATCTCCTTTATAGATCTATTGAATAAAATCGGAAGTAAGTAAAATGAGAATGGTGCGTCAAAAACTTTAAAAACTCAGGAAGTGATGTAAACTATGGAATTTGGGTACCAAAATGATTTTTCATTACGAGACCAAATCATATTGTGTAATTTTAAACGAGCTTCAATTTGATATATTATAATAGTCATTTCTATACCCGAGTCCAAAGTTATCTCCGTTGAAATTTCAACACGTATTTATCAAATGTTTCATTGTTTTTCCAAATATGAACTACATCTCCCTTCTTTTTCTCTTCTCTTTGTTTTTTTAAGAATATAGAATGATTGAAAATATAAATAAACAATCCTAGGTCGTTACAATTATCTCCTTTATAGATGTATTGAATAAAATCAGTAGTAAGTAAAATGAGAATGGTGCGTCAAAAACTTTAAAAACTCAATAAGTGATGTAAACTATGGAATTTGTGTACAAAATTGATTTTTCATTGCAAGACCTAATTATATTGTGTAATTTTAAACGAGCTTCGATTTGATATATTATAATAGTCATTTCGATACCCGAGTCCAAAGTTCTCTACGTTGAAAGTTTCAACACAAATTTATCACATGTTTTGTTGTTTTTCAAAATATGAACTACATCTCCTTTCTTTTTCACTTCTCTTATTTTTTTGAAGAATAGAGAATGATTGAAAATATAAATAAACAATCCTTGGTCGTTACAATTATCTCCTTTATAGATCTATTGAATAAAATCGGAAGTAAGTAAAATGAGAATGGTGCGTCAAAGACTTTAAAAACTCAATAAGTGATGTAAACTATGGGATTTGGGTACAAAAATGATATTTCATTGCAAGACCTAATTATATTGTGTAATTTTAAACGAGCTTCGATTTGATATATTATAATAGTCATTTCGATACCCGAGTCCAAAGTTATCTACGTTGAAAGTTTCAACACATATTTATCAAATGTTTTGTTGTTTTTCAAAATATGAACTACATCTCCTTTCTTTTTCACTTCTCTTATTTTTTTAAGAATAGAGAATGATTGAAAATATAAATAAACAATCCTTGGTCGTTACAATTATCTCCTTTATATCTCTATTGAATAACTCCGTAAGTAAGTAAAATTAAAATGGTGCATCAAAAACTTTAAAAACTCAGTAAGTGATGTAAACTATGGAATTTGGGTACCCAAATGATTTTTCATTGCGAGACCAAATCATATTGTGTAATTTTAAACGAGCTTTGATTTGATATATTATAATAGTCATTTCGATAGCCGAGTCCAAATTTATCTCCATTGAAAGTTTCAACACGTATTTATCAAATGTTTTGTTGTTTTTCAAAATATGAACTACATCTCCTTTCTTTTTCACTTCTCTTATTTTTTTTAAGAATAGAGAATGATTGAAAATATAAATAAACAATCCTTGGTCGTTACAATTATCTCCTTTATAGATCTATTGAATAAAATCGGAAGTAAGTAAAATGAGAATGGTGCGTCAAAGACTTTAAAAACTCAATAAGTGATGTAAACTATGGAATTTGGGTACAAAAATGATATTTCATTGCAAGACCAAATTATATTGTGTAATTTTAAACGAGCTTCGATTTGATATATTATAATAGTCATTTCGATACCCGAGTCCAAAGTTATCTACGTTGAAAGTTTCAATACGTATTTATCAAATGTTTTGTTGTTTTTCAAAATATGAACTACATCTCCTTTCTTTTTCACTTCTCTTATTTTTTTTAAGAATAGAGAATGATTGAAAATATAAATAAACAATCCTTGGTCGTTACAATTATCTCCTTTATAGATCTATTGAATAAAATCGGAAGTAAGTAAAATGAGAATGGTGCGTCAAAAACTTTAAAAACTCAGTAAGTGATGTAAACTATGGAATTTGGGTACAAAAATGATTTTTCTATGCAAGACCTAATTATATTGTGTAATTTTAAACGAGCTTCGATTTGATATATTATAATAGTCATTTCGATACCCGAGTCCAAAGTTATCTACGTTGAAAGTTTCAATACGTATTTATCAAATGTTTTGTTGTTTTTCAAAATATGAACTACATCTCCTTTCTTTTTCACTTCTCTTATTTTTTTAAGAATAGAGAATGATTGAAAATATAAATAAACAATCCTTGGTCGTTACAATTATCTCCTTTATAGATCTATTGAATAAAATCGGAAGTAAGTAAAATGAGAATGGTGCGTCAAAGACTTTAAAAACTCAATAAGTGATGTAAACTATGCAATTTGGGTACAAAAATGATATTTCATTGCAAGACCAAATTATATTGTGTAATTTTAAACGAGCTTCGATTTGATATATTATAATAGTCATTTCGATACCCGAGTCCAAAGTTATCTACGTTGAAAGTTTCAACACATATTTATCAAATGTTTTGTTGTTTTTCAAAATATGAACTACATCTCCTTTCTTTTTCACTTCTCTTATTTTTTTAAGAATAGAGAATGATTGAAAATATAAATAAACAATCCTTGGTCGTTACAATTATCTCCTTTATAGATCTATTGAATAAAATCGGAAGTAAGTAAAATGAGAATGGTGCGTCAAAAACTTTAAAAACTCAATAAGTGATGTAAACTATGGAATTTGGGTACAAAAAAGATTTTTCATTACAAGACCTAATTATATTGTGTAATTTTAAACGAGCTTCGATTTGATATATTATAATAGTCATTTTGATACCCGAGTCCAAAGTTATCTACGTTGAAAGTTTCAACACATATTTATCAAATGTTTTGTTGTTTTTCATAATATGAACTACATCTCCTTTCTTTTTCACTTCTCTTATTTTTTTAAGAATAGGGAATGATTGAAAATATAAATAAACAATCCTTGGTCGTTACAATTATCTCCTTTATAGATCTATTGAATAAAATCGGAAGTAAGTAAAATGAGAAGTGTGCGTCAAAAACTTTAAAAATTCAAAGAGTGATGTAAACTATGGAATTTGGGTACCAAAATTATTTTTCATTGCGATACGAAATAATATTGTGTAATTGTAAACGAGCTTCGATTTGATATATTATAATAGTCATTTCGATAGCCGAGTCCAAAGTTATCTCCGTTGAAAGTTTCAACACGTATTTATCAAATGTTTTGTTGTTTTTCAAAATATGAACTACATCTCCTTTCTTTTTCACTTCTCTTATTTTTCTAAGAATAGATAATGATTGAAAATATAAATAAACAATCCTAGGTCGTTACAATTATCTCCTTTATAGATGTATTGAATAAAATCAGAAGTAAGTAAAATGAGAATGGTGCGTCAAAAACTTTAAAAACTCAATAAGTGATGTAAACTATGGAATTTGTGTACAAAATTGATTTTTCATTCCAAGACCTAATTATATTGTGTAATTTAAACGAGCTTCGATTTGATATATTATAATAGTCATTTCGATACCCGAGTCCAAAGTTCTCTACGTTGAAAGTTTCAACACGTATTTATCAAATGTTTTGTTGTTTTTCCAAATATGAACTACATCTACCTTCTTTTTCTCTTCTCTTTATTTTTTTAAGAATATAGAATGATTGAAAATATAAATAAACAATCCTAGGTCGTTACAATTATCTCCTTTATAGATGTATTGAATAAAATCAGAAGTAAGTAAAATGAGAATGGTGCGTCAAAAACTTTAAAAACTCAATAAGTGATGTAAACTATGGAATTTGTGTACAAAATTGATTTTTCATTGCAAGACCTAATTATATTGTGTAATTTTAAACGAGCTTCGATTTGATATATTATAATAGTCATTTCGATACCCGAGTCCAAAGTTCTCTACGTTGAAAGTTTCAACACAAATTTATCAAATGTTTTGTTGTTTTTCAAAATATGAACTACATCTCCTTTCTTTTTCACTTCTCTTATTTTTTTAAGAATAGAGAATGATTGAAAATATAAATAAACAATCCTTGGTCGTTACAATTATCTCCTTTATAGATCTATTGAATAAAATCGGAAGTAAGTAAAATGAGAATGGTGCGTCAAAGACTTTAAAAACTCAATAAGTGATGTAAACTATGGAATTTGGGTACAAAAATGATATTTCATTGCAAGACCAAATTATATTGTGTAATTTTAAACGAGCTTCGATTTGATATATTATAATAGTCATTTCGATACCCGAGTCCAAAGTTATCTACGTTGAAAGTTTCAATACGTATTTATCAAATGTTTTGTTGTTTTTCAAAATATGAACTACATCTCCTTTCTTTTTCACTTCTCTTATTTTTTTTAAGAATAGAGAATGATTGAAAATATAAATAAACAATCCTTGGTCGTTACAATTATCTCCTTTATAGATCTATTGAATAAAATCGGAAGTAAGTAAAATGAGAATGGTGCGTCAAAAACTTTAAAAACTCAATAAGTGATGTAAACTATGGAATTTGGGTACAAAAATGATATTTCATTGCAAGACCTAATTATATTGTGTAATTTTAAACGAGCTTCGATTTGATATATTATAATAGTCATTTCGATACCCGAGTCCAAAGTTATCTACGTTGAAAGTTTCAACACATATTTATCAAATGTTTTGTTGTTTTTCAAAATATGAACTACATCTCCTTTCTTTTTCACTTCTCTTATTTTTTTAAGAATAGAGAATGATTGAAAATATAAATAAACAATCCTTGGTCGTTACAATTATCTCCTTTATAGATCTATTGAATAAAATCGGAAGTAAGTAAAATGAGAATGGTGCGTCAAAAACTTTAAAAACTCAGTAAGTGATGTAAACTATGGAATTTGGGTACCAAAATGATTTTTCATTACGAGACCAAATCATATTGTGTAATTTTAAACGAGCTTCAATTTGATATATTATAATAGTCATTTCTATACCCGAGTCCAAAGTTATCTCCGTTGAAATTTCAACACGTATTTATCAAATGTTTCATTGTTTTTCCAAATATGAACTACATCTACCTTCTTTTTCTCTTCTCTTTGTTTTTTTAAGAATATAGAATGATTGAAAATATAAATAAACAATCCTAGGTCGTTACAATTATCTCCTTTATAGATGTATTGAATAAAATCAGAAGTAAGTAAAATGAGAATGGTGCGTCAAAAACTTTAAAAACTCAATAAGTGATGTAAACTATGGAATTTGTGTACAAAATTGATTTTTCATTGCAAGACCTAATTATATTGTGTAATTTTAAACGAGCTTCGATTTGATATATTATAATAGTCATTTCGATACCCGAGTCCAAAGTTCTCTACGTTGAAAGTTTCAACACAAATTTATCAAATGTTTTGTTGTTTTTCAAAATATGAACTACATCTCCTTTCTTTTTCACTTCTCTTATTTTTTTTAAGAATAGAGAATGATTGAAAATATAAATAAACAATCCTTGGTCGTTACAATTATCTCCTTTATAGATCTATTGAATAAAATCGGAAGTAAGTAAAATGAGAATGGTGCGTCAAAGACTTTAAAAACTCAATAAGTGATGTAAACTATGGAATTTGGGTACAAAAATGATATTTCATTGCAAGACCAAATTATATTGTGTAATTTTAAACGAGCTTCGATTTGATATATTATAATAGTCATTTCGATACCCGAGTCCAAAGTTATCTACGTTGAAAGTTTCAATACGTATTTATCAAATGTTTTGTTGTTTTTCAAAATATGAACTACATCTCCTTTCTTTTTCACTTCTCTTATTTTTTTTAAGAATAGAGAATGATTGAAAATATAAATAAACAATCCTTGGTCGTTACAATTATCTCCTTTATAGATCTATTGAATAAAATCGGAAGTAAGTAAAATGAGAATGGTGCGTCAAAAACTTTAAAAACTCAGTAAGTGATGTAAACTATGGAATTTGGGTACCAAAATGATTTTTCATTACGAGACCAAATCATATTGTGTAATTTTAAACGAGCTTCAATTTGATATATTATAATAGTCATTTCTATACCCGAGTCCAAAGTTATCTCCGTTGAAATTTCAACACGTATTTATCAAATGTTTCATTGTTTTTCCAAATATGAACTACATCTACCTTCTTTTTCTCTTCTCTTTATTTTTTTAAGAATATAGAATGATTGAAAATATAAATAAACAATCCTAGGTCGTTACAATTATCTCCTTTATAGATGTATTGAATAAAATCAGAAGTAAGTAAAATGAGAATGGTGCGTCAAAAACTTTAAAAACTCAATAAGTGATGTAAACTATGGAATTTGTGTACAAAATTGATTTTTCATTGCAAGACCTAATTATATTGTGTAATTTAAACGAGCTTCGATTTGATATATTATAATAGTCATTTCGATACCCGAGTCCAAAGTTCTCTACGTTGAAAGTTTCAACACAAATTTATCAAATGTTTTGTTGTTTTTCAAAATATGAACTACATCTCCTTTCTTTTTCACTTCTCTTACTTTTTTTAAGAATAGAAAATGATTGAAAATATAAATAAACAATCCGTGGTAGTTAGAATTATCTCCTTTGTAGATCTATTGAATAAAATCGGAAGGAAGTAAAATGAGAATGGTGCGTCAAAAACTTTAAACACTCAGTAAGTGATGGAACCTATGGAATTTGGGTACAAAATTGATTTTTCATTGCAAGACCTAATTATATTGTGTAATTTTAAACGAGCTTCGATTTGATATATTATAATAGTCATTTCGATACCCGAGTCCAAAGTTATCTACGTTGAAAGGTTCAACACGTATTTATCAAATGTTTTGTTGTTTTTCAAAATATGAACTACATCTCCTTTCTTTTTCACTTCTCTTATTTTTTTTTAAGAATAGAGAATGATTGAAAATATAAATAAACAATCCTTGGTCGTTACAATTATCTCCTTTATAGATCTATTGAATAAAATCGGAAGTAAGTAAAATGAGAATGGTGCGTCAAAGACTTTAAAAACTCAATAAGTGATGTAAACTATGGAATTTGGGTACAAAAATGATATTTCATTGCAAGACCAAATTATATTGTGTAATTTTAAACGAGCTTCGATTTGATATATTATAATAGTCATTTCGATACCCGAGTGCAAAGTTATCTACGTTGAAAGTTTCAATACGTATTTATCAAATGTTTTGTTGTTTTTCAAAATATGAACTACGTCTCCTTCCTTTTTCACTTCTCTTATTTTTTTTAAGAATAGAGAATGATTGAAAATATAAATAAACAATCCTTGGTCGTTACAATTATCTCCTTTATAGATCTATTGAATAAAATCGGAAGTAAGTAAAATGAGAATGGTGCGTGAAAAACTTTAAAAACTCAATAAGTGATGTAAACTATGGAATTTGTGTACAAAATTGATTTTTCATTGCAAGACCTAATTATATTGTGTAATTTTAAACGAGCTTCGATTTGATATATTATAATAGTCATTTCGATACCCGATTCCAAAGTTCTCTACGTTGAAAGTTTCAACACAAATTTATCAAATGTTTTGTTGTTTTTCAAAATATGAACTACATCTCCTTTCTTTTTCACTTCTCTTATTTTTTTTAAGAATAGAGAATGATTGAAAATATAAATAAACAATCCTTGGTCGTTACAATTATCTCCTTTATAGATCTATTGAATAAAATCGGAAGTAAGTAAAATGAGAATGGTGCGTCAAAAACTTTAAAAACTCAGTAAGTGATGTAAACTATGGAATTTGGGTACCAAAATGATTTTTCATTACGAGACCAAATCATATTGTGTAATTTTAAACGAGCTTCAATTTGATATATTATAATAGTCATTTCTATACCCGAGTCCAAAGTTATCTCCGTTGAAATTTCAACACGTATTTATCAAATGTTTCATTGTTTTTCCAAATATGAACTACATCTACCTTCTTTTTCTCTTCTCTTTTTTTTTGTAGAATACAGACAGATTGAAAATATAAATAAACAATCCTAGGTCGTTACAATTATCTCCTTTATAGATGTATTGAATAAAATCAGTAGTAAGTAAAATGAGAATGGTGCGTCAAAAACTTTAAAAACTCAATAAGTGATGTAAACTATGGAATTTGTGTACAAAATTGATTTTTCATTGCAAGACCTAATTATATTGTGTAATTTTAAACGAGCTTCGATTTGATATATTATAATAGTCATTTCGATACCCGAGTCCAAAGTTCTCTACGTTGAAAGTTTCAACACAAATTTATCAAATGTTTTGTTGTTTTTCAAAATATGAACTACATCTCCTTTCTTTTTCACTTCTCTTATTTTTTTAAGAATAGAGAATGATTGAAAATATAAATAAACAATCCTTGGTCGTTACAATTATCTCCTTTATAGATCTATTGAATAAAATCGGAAGTAAGTAAAATGAGAATGGTGCGTCAAAGACTTTAAAAACTCAATAAGTGATGTAAACTATGCAATTTGGGTACAAAAATGATATTTCATTGCAAGACCAAATTATATTGTGTAATTTTAAACGAGCTTCGATTTGATATATTATAATAGTCATTTCGATACCCGAGTCCAAAGTTATCTACGTTGAAAGTTTCAATACGTATTTATCAAATGTTTTGTTGTTTTTCAAAATATGAACTACATCTCCTTTCTTTTTCACTTCTCTTATTTTTTTAAGAATAGAGAATGATTGAAAATATAAATAAACAATCCTTGGTCGTTACAATTATCTCCTTTATAGATCTATTGAATAAAATCGGAAGTAAGTAAAATGAGAATGGTGCGTCAAAAACTTTAAAAACTCAGTAAGTGATGTAAACTATGGAATTTGGGTACCAAAATGATTTTTCATTACGAGACCAAATCATATTGTGTAATTTTAAACGAGCTTCAATTTGATATATTATAATAGTCATTTCTATACCCGAGTCCAAAGTTATCTCCGTTGAAATTTCAACACGTATTTATCAAATGTTTTGTTGTTTTTCAAAATATGAACTACATCTACCTTCTTTTTCTCTTCTCTTTGTTTTTTTAAGAATATAGAATGATTGAAAATATAAATAAACAATCCTAGGTCGTTACAATTATCTCCTTTATAGATGTATTGAATAAAATCGGAAGTAAGTAAAATGAGAATGGTGCGTCAAAAACTTTAAAAACTCAATAAGTGATGTAAACTATGGAATTTGTGTACAAAAATTATTTTTCATTGCAAGACCTAATTATATTGTGTAATTTTAAACGAGCTTCGATTTGATATATTATAATAGTCATTTCGATACCCGAGTCCAAAGTTATCTACGTTGAAAGGTTCAACAAGTATTTATCAAATGTTTTGTTGTTTTTCAAAATATGAACTACATCTCCGTTTTTTCTCGCTTCTCTTTGTTTTGTTAAGAATGGAGAATGATTGAAAATATAAATAAACAATCCTAGGTCGTTACAATTATCTCCTTTATAGATGTATTGAATAAAATCAGAAGTAAGTAAAATGAGAATGGTGCGTCAAAAACTTTAAAAACTCAATAAGTGATGTAAACTATGGAATTTGTGTACAAAATTGATTTTTCATTGCAAGACCTAATTATATTGTGTAATTTTAAACGAGCTTCGATTTGATATATTATAATAGTCATTTCGATACCCGAGTCCAAAGTTCTCTACGTTGAAAGTTTCAACACAAATTTATCAAATGTTTTGTTGTTTTTCAAAATATGAACTACATCTCCTTTCTTTTTCACTTCTCTTATTTTTTTAAGAATAGAGAATGATTGAAAATATAAATAAACAATCCTTGGTCGTTACAATTATCTCCTTTATAGATCTATTGAATAAAATCGGAAGTAAGTAAAATGAGAATGGTGCGTCAAAGACTTTAAAAACTCAATAAGTGATGTAAACTATGGAATTTGGGTACAAAAATGATATTTCATTGCAAGACCTAATTATATTGTGTAATTTTAAACGAGCTTCGATTTGATATATTATAATAGTCATTTCGATACCCGAGTCCAAAGTTATCTACGTTGAAAGTTTCAACACGTATTTATCAAATGTTTTGTTGTTTTTCAAAATATGAACTACATCTCCTTTCTTTTTCACTTCTCTTATTTTTTTTAAGAATAGAGAATGATTGAAAATATAAATAAACAATCCTTGGTCGTTACAATTATCTCCTTTATAGATCTATTGAATAAAATCGGAAGTAAGTAAAATGAGAATGGTGCGTCAAAAACTTTAAAAACTCAGTAAGTGATGTAAACTATGGAATTTGGGTACCAAAATGATTTTTCATTACGAGACCAAATCATATTGTGTAATTTTAAACGAGCTTCAATTTGATATATTATAATAGTCATTTCTATACCCGAGTCCAAAGTTATCTCCGTTGAAATTTCAACACGTATTTATCAAATGTTTCATTGTTTTTCCAAATATGAACTACATCTCCCTTCTTTTTCTCTTCTCTTTGTTTTTTGAAGAATAGAGAATGATTGAAAATGTAAATAAACAATCCTAGGTCGTTACAATTATCTCCTTTATAGATCTATTGAATAAAATCGGAAGTAAGTAAAATGAGAATGGTGCGTCAAAAACTTTAAAAACTCAATAAGTGATGTAAACTATGGAATTTGTGTACAAAATTGATTTTTCATTGCAAGACCTAATTATATTGTGTAATTTTAAACGAGCTTCGATTTGATATATTATAATAGTCATTTCGATACCCGAGTCCAAAGTTCTCTACGTTGAAAGTTTCAACACAAATTTATCAAATGTTTTGTTGTTTTTCAAAATATGAACTACATCTCCTTTCTTTTTCACTTCTCTTATTTTTCTAATAATAGATAGTGATTGAAAATATAAATAAACAATCCTTGGTCGTTACAATTATCTCCTTTATAGATGTATTGAATAGAATCGGAAGTAAGTAAAATGAGAATGTTGCGTCAAAAACTTTAAAAACTCAATAAGTGATGTAAACTATGGAATTTGGGTAGAAAAATGATTTTTCATTGCAAGAACTAATTATATTGTGTAATTTTAAACGAGCTTCGATTTGATATATTATAATAGTCATTTCGATACCCGAGTCCAAAGTTATCTACGTTGAAAGTTTCAACACATATTTATCAAATGTTTTGTTGTTTTTCAAAATATGAACTACATCTCCTTTCTTTTTCACTTCTCTTATTTTTTTTAAGAATAGAGAATGATTGAAAATATAAATAAACAATCCTTGGTCGTTACAATTATCTCCTTTATAGATCTATTGAATAAAATCGGAAGTAAGTAAAATGAGAATGGTGCGTCAAAGACTTTAAAAACTCAATAAGTGATGTAAACTATGGAATTTGGGTACAAAAATGATATTTCATTGCAAGACCTAATTATATTGTGTAATTTTAAACGAGCTTCGATTTGATATATTATAATAGTCATTTCGATACCCGAGTCCAAAGTTATCTACGTTGAAAGTTTCAACACGTATTTATCAAATGTTTTGTTGTTTTTCAAAATATGAACTACATCTCCTTTCTTTTTCACTTCTCTTATTTTTTTTAAGAATAGAGAATGATTGAAAATATAAATAAACAATCCTAGGTCGTTACAATTATCTCCTTTATAGATCTATTGAATAAAATCGGAAGTAAGTAAAATGAGAATGGTGCGTCAAAAACTTTAAAAACTCAGTAAGTGATGTAAACTATGGAATTTGGGTACCAAAATGATTTTTCATTACGAGACCAAATCATATTGTGTAATTTTAAACGAGCTTCAATTTGATATATTATAATAGTCATTTCTATACCCGAGTCCAAAGTTATCTCCGTTGAAATTTCAACACGTATTTATCAAATGTTTCATTGTTTTTCCAAATATGAACTACATCTCCCTTCTTTTTCTCTTCTCTTTGTTTTTTTTAAGAATATAGAATGATTGAAAATATAAATAAACAATCCTAGGTCGTTACAATTATCTCCTTTATAGATGTATTGAATAAAATCAGAAGTAAGTAAAATGAGAATGGTGCGTGAAAAACTTTAAAAACTCAATAAGTGATGTAAACTATGGAATTTGTGTACAAAATTGATTTTTCATTGCAAGACCTAATTATATTGTGTAATTTTAAACGAGCTTCGATTTGATATATTATAATAGTCATTTCGATACCCGAGTCCAAAGTTATCTACGTTGAAAGTTTCAACACAAATTTATCAAATGTTTTGTTGTTTTTCAAAATATGAACTACATCTCCTTTCTTTTTCTCTTCTCTTAAATTTTTTAAGAATAGAGAATGATTGAAAATATAAATAAACAATCCTTGGTCGTTACAATTATCTCCTTTATAGATCTATTGAATAAAATCGGAAGTAAGTAAAATGAGAATGGTGCGTCAAAGACTTTAAAAACTCAATAAGTGATGTAAACTATGGAATTTGGGTACAAAAATGATATTTCATTGCAAGACCTAATTATATTGTGTAATTTTAAACGAGCTTCGATTTGATATATTATAATAGTCATTTCGATACCCGAGTCCAAAGTTATCTACGTTGAAAGTTTCAACACATATTTATCAAATGTTTTGTTGTTTTTCAAAATATGAACTACATCTCCTTTCTTTTTCACTTCTCTTATTTTTTTTAAGAATAGAGAATGATTGAAAATATAAATAAACAATCCTTGGTCGTTACAATTATCTCCTTTATAGATCTATTGAATAAAATCGGAAGTAAGTAAAATGAGAATGGTGCGTCAAAACTTTAAAAACTCAGAAAGTGATGTAAACTATGGAATTTGGGTACCAAAATGATTTTTCATTACGAGACCAAATCATATTGTGTAATTTTAAACGAGCTTCGATTTGATATATTATAATAGTCATTTCTATACCCGAGTCCAAAGTTATCTCCGTTGAAAGTTCAACACGTATTTATCAAATGTTTTATTATTTTTCAAAATATGAACTACATCTCCTT
The DNA here is from genome assembly GCA_033030585.1 of Hippophae rhamnoides. NCBI lineage: Eukaryota > Viridiplantae > Streptophyta > Magnoliopsida > Rosales > Elaeagnaceae > Hippophae > Hippophae rhamnoides. The sequence continues at coordinate 335,015 of JAVHJT010000060.1, forward strand.
TCTTTTTCTCTTCTCTTTGTTTTTTTAATAATAGATAATGATTGAAAATATAAATAAACAATCCTAGGTCATTACAATTATCTCCTTTATAGATCTATTGAATAAAATCGGAAGTAAGTAAAATGAGAATGATGCGTCAAAAACTTTAAAAACTGATTAAGTGATGTAAACTATGGAATTTGGGTACCAAAATGATATTTCATTGCAAGACCTAATCATATTGTGTAATTTTAAACGAGCTTCGATTAGATATATTATAATAGTCATGTCGATACCCGAGTCCAAAGTTATCTACGTTGAAAGTTTCAACACATATTTATCAAATGTTTTGTTGTTTTTCAAAATATGAACTTCATCTCCTTTCTTTTTCACTTCTCTTATTTTTTTTAAGCATAGAAAATGATTGAAAATATAAATAAACAATCCTAGGTCGTTACAATTATCTCCTTTATAGATGTATTGAATAAAATCGGAAGTAAGTAAAATGAGAATGGTGCGTCAAAAACTTTAAAAACTCAGTAAGTGATGTAAACTATGGAATTAGGGTACAAAAATGATTTTTCATTGCAAGACCTAATTATATTGTGTAATTTTAAACGAGCTTCGATTTGATATATTATAATAGTCATTTCGATACCCGAGTCCAAAGTTATCTACGTTGAAAGTTTCAATACGTATTTATCAAATGTTTTGTTGTTTTTCAAAATATGAACTACATCTCCTTTCTTTTTCTCTTCTCTTTGTTTTTTTAAGAATAGAGAATGATTGAAAATATAAATAAACAATCCTAGGTCGTTACAATTATCTCCTTTATAGATGTATTGAATAAAATCAGAAGTAAGTAAAATGAGAATGGTGCGTCAAAAACTTTAAAAACTCAATAAGTGATGTAAACTATGGAATTTGTGTACAAAATTGATTTTTCATTGCAAGACCTAATTATATTGTGTAATTTTAAACGAGCTTCGATTTGATATATTATAATAGTCATTTCGATACCCGAGTCCAAAGTTATCTACGTTGAAAGTTTCAACACATATTTATCAAATGTTTTGTTGTTTTTCAAAATATGAACTACATCTCCTTTCTTTTTCACTTCTCTTATTTTTTTTAAGAATAGAGAATGATTGAAAATATAAATAAACAATCCTTGGTCGTTACAATTATCTCCTTTATAGATCTATTGAATAAAATCGGAAGTAAGTAAAATGAGAATGGTGCGTCAAATACTTTAAAAACTCAGTAAGTGATGTAAACTATGGAATTAGGGTACAAAAATGATTTTTCATTGCAAGAACTAATTATATTGTGTAATTTTAAACGAGCTTCGATTTGATATATTATAATAGTCATTTCGATACCCGAGTCCAAAGTTATCTACGTTGAAAGTTTCAACACATATTTATCAAATGTTTTGTTGTTTTTCAAAATATGAACTACATCTCCTTTCTTTTTCACTTCTCTTATTTTTTTTAAGAATAGAGAATGATTGAAAATATAAATAAACAATCCTTGGTCGTTACAATTATCTCCTTTATAGATCTATTGAATAAAATCGGAAGTAAGTAAAATGAGAATGGTGCGTCAAAAACTTTAAAAACTCAGTAAGTGATGTAAACTATGGAATTTGGGTACCAAAATGATTTTTCATTGCGAGACCAAATCATATTGTGTAATTTTAAACGAGCTTTGATTTGATATATTATAATAGTCATTTCCATACCCGAGTCCAAAGTTATCTACGTTGAAAGGTTCAACACGTATTTATCAAATGTTCTATGGTTTTTCAAAATATGAACTACATCTCCTTTCTTTTTCACTTCTCTTTTTTTTTTTAAGAATAGAGAATGATTGAAAATATAAATAAACAATCCTTGGTCGTTACAATTATCTCCTTTATAGATCTATTGAATAAAATCGGAAGTAAGTAAAATGAGAATGATGCGTCAAAAACTTTAAAAACTGATTAAGTGATGTAAACTATGGAATTTGGGTACCAAAATGATATTTCATTGCAAGACCTAATCATATTGTGTAATTTTAAACGAGCTTCGATTAGATATATTATAATAGTCATGTCGATACCCGAGTCCAAAGTTATCTACGTTGAAAGTTTCAACACATATTTATCAAATGTTTTGTTGTTTTTCAAAATATGAACTACATCTCCTTTCTTTTTCACTTCTCTTATTTTTATTAAAAATAGAGAATGATTTAAAATATAAATAAACAATCCTTGGTCGTTACAATTATCTCCTTTATAGATCTATTGAATAAAATCGGAAGTAAGTAAAATGAGAATGGTGCGTCAAAAACTTTAAAAACTGATTAAGTGATGTAAACTATGGAATTTGGGTACCAAAATGATATTTCATTACGAGACCTAATCATATTGTGTAATTTTAAACGAGCTTCGATTTGATGTATTATAATAGTCATTTCTATACCCGAGTCCAAAGTTATCTCCGTTGAAATTTCAACACGTATTTATCAAATGTTTTGTTGTTTTTCAAAATATGAACTACATCTACCTTCTTTTTCTCTTCTCTTTGTTTTTTTAAGAATATAGAATGATTGAAAATATAAATAAACAATCCTAGGTCGTTACAATTATCTCCTTTATAGATGTATTGAATAAAATCGGAAGTAAGTAAAATGAGAATGGTGCGTCAAAAACTTTAAAAACTCAGTAAGTGATGTAAACTATGGAATTAGGGTACAAAAATGATTTTTCATTGCAAGACCTAATTATATTGTGTAATTTTAAACGAGCTTCGATTAGATATATTATAATAGTCATGTCGATACCCGAGTCCAAAGTTATCTACGTTGAAAGTTTCAACACATATTTATCAAATGTTTTGTTGTTTTTCAAAATATGAACTTCATCTCCTTTCTTTTTCACTTCTCTTATTTTTTTAAGCATAGAAAATGATTGAAAATATAAATAAACAATCCTAGGTCGTTACAATTATCTCCTTTATAGATGTATTGAATAAAATCGGAAGTAAGTAAAATGAGAATGGTGCGTCAAAAACTTTAAAAACTCAGTAAGTGATGTAAACTATGGAATTAGGGTACAAAAATGATTTTTCATTGCAAGACCTAATTATATTGTGTAATTTTAAAAGAGCTTCGATTTGATATATTATAATAGTCATTTCGATACCCGAGTCCAAAGTTATCTACGTTGAAAGTTTCAACACATATTTATCAAATGTTTTGTTGTTTTTCAAAATATGAACTACATCTCCTTTCTTTTTCACTTCTCTTATTTTTTTAAGAATAGAGAATGATTGAAAATATAAATAAACAATCCTTGGTCGTTACAATTATCTCCTTTATAGATCTATTGAATAAAATCGGAAGTAAGTAAAATGAGAATGGTGCGTCAAAAACTTTAAAAACTCAATAAGTGATGTAAACTATGGAATTTGTGTACAAAATTGATTTTTCATTGCAAGACCTAATTATATTGTGTAATTTTAAACGAGCTTCGATTTGATATATTATAATAGTCATTTCGATACCCGATTCCAAAGTTCTCTACGTTGAAAGTTTCAACACATATTTATCAAATGTTTTGTTGTTTTTCAAAATATGAACTACATCTCCTTTCTTTTTCACTTCTCTTATTTTTTTAAGAATAGAGAATGATTGAAAATATAAATAAACAATCCTTGGTCGTTACAATTATCTCCTTTATAGATCTATTGAATAAAATCGGAAGTAAGTAAAATGAGAATGGTGCGTGAAAAACTTTAAAAACTCAATAAGTGATGTAAACTATGGAATTTGTGTACAAAATTGATTTTACATTGGAAGACCAAATAATATTGTGTAATTTTGAACGATCTTCGATTTGATATATTATAATAATCATTTCGATAGCCGAGTCCAAAGTTATCTGCGTTGAAAGTTTCAACACGTATTTATCAAATGTTTTGTTGTTTTTCAAAATATGAACTACATCTCCTTTCTTTTTCACTTCTCTTATTTTTTTTAAGAATAGAGAATGATTGAAAATATAAATAAACAATCCTTGGTCGTTACAATTATCTCCTTTATAGATCTATTGAATAAAATCGGAAGTAAGTAAAATGAGAATGGTGCGTCAAAAACTTTAAAAACTCAATAAGTGATGTAAACTATGGAATTTGGGTACAAAAATGATATTTAATTGCAAGACCTAATTATATTGTGTAATTGTAAACGAGCTTCGATTTGATATATTATAATAGTCATTTTGATACCCGAGTCCAAAGTTATCTACGTTGAAAGTTTCAACACGTATTTATAAAATGTTTTGTTGTTTTCCAAAATATGAACTACATCTCCTTTATTTTTCACTTCTCTTATTTTTTTTAAGAATAGATAATGATTGAAAATATAAATAAACAATCCTTGGTCGTTACAATTATCTCCTTTATAGATCTATTGAATAAAATCGGAAGTAAGTAAAATAAGAATGGTGCGTCAAAAACTTTAAAAACTCAGTAAGTGATGTAAACTATGGAATTTGGGTACAAAAATGATTTTTCTATGCAAGACCTAATTATATTGTGTAATTTTAAACGAGCTTCGATTTGATATATTATAATAGTCATTTCGATACCCGAGTCCAAAGTTATCTACGTTGAAAGTTTCAACACATATTTATCAAATGTTTTGTTGTTTTTCAAAATATGAACTACATCTCCTTTCTTTTTCACTTCTCTTATTTTTTTTAAGAATAGAGAATGATTGAAAATATAAATAAACAATCCTTGGTCGTTACAATTATCTCCTTTATAGATCTATTGAATAAAATCGGAAGTAAGTAAAATGAGAATGGTGCGTCAAAAACTTTAAAAACTCAATAAGTGATGTAAACTATGGAATTTGGGTACAAAAATGATTTTTCATTGCAAGTCCTAATTATATTGTGTAATTTTAAACGAGCTTCGATTTGATATATTATAATAGTCATTTCGATACCCGAGTCAAAAGTTATCTCCGTTGAAAGTTTCAACACGTATTTATCAAATGTTTTATTGTTTTTCAAAACATGAACTACATCTCCTTTCTTTTTTTCTTCTCTTATTTTTTTTAAGAATAGAGAATGATTGAAAATATAAATAAACAATCCTAGGTCGTTACAATTATCTCCATTATAGATGTATTGAATAAAATCGGAAGTAAGTAAAATGAGAATGGTGCGTCAAAAACTTTAAAAACTCAGTAAGTGATGTAAACTATGGAATTTGTGTACAAAAATTATTTTTCATTGCAAGACCTAATTATATTGTGTAATTTTAAACGAGCTTCGATTTGATATATTATAATAGTCATTTCGATACCCGAGTCCAAAGTTATCTACGTTGAAAGTTTCAACACATATTTATCAAATGTTTTGTTGTTTTTCAAAATATGAACTACATCTCCTTTCTTTTTCACTTCTCTTATTTTTTTTAAGAATAGAGAATGATTTAAAATATAAATAAACAATCCTAGTCGTTACAATTATCTCCTTTATAGATCTATTTAATAAAATCGAAGTAAGTAAAATGAGAATGGTGCGTCAAAAACTTTAAACAATTAGTAAGTGATATAAATTATGGAATTTGGGTACAAAAATAAATTTTCATTGCAAGACCAAATCATATTGTGTAATTTTAAATAAGCTTCGATTTGATATATTATAATAGTCATTTCGATACCGGAGTCCAAAGTTATCTACGTTGAAAGATACAACACTTATTTATCAAATGTTTTGTTGTTTTTCAAAATATGAACTACATCTCCTTTATTTTTCACTTCTCTTATTTTTTTTAAGAATAGATAATGATTGAAAATATAAATAAACAATCCTTGGTCGTTACAATTATCTCCTTTATAGATCTATTGAATAAAATCGGAAGTAAGTAAAATAAGAATGGTGCGTCAAAAACTTTAAAAACTCAGTAAGTGAAGTAAACTATGGAATTTGGGTACAAAAATGATTTTTCTTTGCAAGACCTAATTATATTGTGTAATTTTAAACGATCTTCGATTTGATATATTATAATAGTAATTTTGATACCCGAGTCCAATGTTATCTACCTTGAAAGTTTCAATACATATTTATCAAATGTTTTGTTGTTTTTAAAAATATGAACTACATCTCCTTTCTTTTTCACTTCTCTTATTTTTTTTAAGAATAGAGAATGATTGAAAATATAAATAAACAATCCTTGGTCGTTACAATTATCTCCTTTATAGCTGTATTGAATAAACAAGGAAGTAAGTAAAATGAAAATGGTGCTGATGAGCGAAAACCGGCATCGCCGATTCTCGCAAATACTTTGGTTTTAATATTTGTAAAACTCTCGCAAGTGCACGAATCATTTCGTAGAAAATGATAAGTATACTCCCAAGGTCGATCTAAGGAAGGAATGTATGTGGTTCTTAATTTATTATTCAAACTTTTTAAAAACTTAAATTAAATCCTAAACATCTACTCGTCCACGATACTTTGGTTTTTTGTGTTCCTTAATCTAATAACATAAAATAAACATATATACGTATTAATTAAATATAATAAAAAAATAAACATGTATAAAAAATTCAATAAATAAATATAAATACAGATTCAATAAATATTCATGCAAATTTTACATCATTTTATATTAAGTGGAGTATTTACGGATATAATAACTAAATTAATTATGTTTACCATATTATCTAGGTTATTAAAGATATAAATTGATATTTTATTGATTCTCTCTTTTGTAATGAATATCACCTTTGGCGGAGTTAGATATTCTTTGTTAACTAAACAAATCAATTAACACCTACGCGTGGGGTTGATAACTAATTTGGTTAATTAAATTAATTCCTTTTTCTAAGAGATTGAAAATGAACCATTTAAAATGCCACGGCTTTCAGCGGGGTTAGACAACTTAAACTTTATTCAAGGTGTCCAAATTAAACCCAAGAATTTAGTTATCCCGAGTACTAACTTTCCAAGTTTTAAAAACCACTAACAAAACATGTTGTCAAATACATTTTTCACATAATAATTCTTATAAAAACTTTTTGAAATAGAGCTTCACTCTAACTTCTACGAGGCGATTGTACCAACAAATAAAAGAGTAACCTTACCTCTAAATTAGACCAGGATAAACTAAACCTTAAAGTCTAATCTTCAGATTTAGAGTTTGTAATGAAAAAATAATATATTTCTCTCTAACATCCTTAATATAAAATCTCGAATAAAAAATAAAAATCAATTCATTTTAGAAATTTTCACCATATTTAATATTTATCTGAAGCATAACAACGTTATTATTATATCATGATTATAATGTAATTAGCGAGTTAAATTTAATCATGGTATAAATTAAATATAACATGTAAGAATAAAGCATAAAAATAATCAGTAAAGAAAATAAAATCACTTACGAGTAACTTCGACGCTATTCCCCGTTGCTAGAAAACCTCCAAAGTCGGAATTTGCAACTTCCATTTATTATTGAATCAAAAATCTAAATTATTACAAAAATATTACAAGTTCCCTCTCAAAAAGAGTAAGAACTCTAAACCTAAGAGAATTGAACTAAAAACTAAGAGAAAAACTAAGAAAAGCTTAGAAACTACAGAAAGAAACTAAGAAAAACTCAAAAAACCAAGAAACGAGAAATAAAGAAGAGAGAAGTGTGGTTTTTAGGTGTGTTTTGTGCGTGAATGGAATAGGTATTTATAGGTGAGGACGGAGAGAAAAAAATGATTAAAAAAATAAAAGTTAAAAAAATATTAAAAAATAAAAAACGTGTTTTGGACCTGCCGAGAGTCATCAATGACGCCAGCATGACGCTGCGGGGGCGGCTGCACACGTGAAAAATGGGTCCGTAACGCGTCCGGCGCTAATTTGCGGACCCATTCAAGGCCACTGGCAGCCTTGTAACGCGCGCGTGAACAAGAACCACGCGCCAGCTTCACAAGGCGCATGAATAGTGTAACCCGCGTTAGCTGGGCTTCTTATGCGCGTACGAACAGTAACCCGTCCGCGATGCTAGCCGCTGTAACGCGCATGAAATACAAGCATCCGCGCTTGCTTTGGGCGGAGCTGGTCTTTGAGCCGGGTGTGCCGTCAAGTGGCATGGCGCAATGGCGCGTTTTTCTCGCTTTTTGACATTTTTGACACTTTTTTGACCCATTTTGTCCAGCTTTTTCCATTTTTTTTTTGTCGACCTTTCCCCATTTATTTATTGGATATTTTTGTGATGTATTGCTTCAAGTATTACTCTTTTTGAGTCTTTAAATTACGTTTTTAAGCCAAAATACATTAAAACAATAAAAATACTCCGTGATTCGAAAAAGAGCAAATTTACATAAATATACGATAAAACATATAAATATATATATTTTTAATCAATTAATGTTAAGATAAAATCATGGTTATTTTAAAGTGCTTTTCGGGAAAGCAACTCATCACAACTCCCCAACTGCCAAATTTCGCATAGTCCCTTAGCAAGAGAAGCGTATAAAAAATAAAAATTAAACTATCCTAAATCACCAGTGGATTGACACTTGTTGCATTTAAATTTCATGCAACAAGCCTTTAAACCCACTAGGTTGCCCTGATGTGGACGAACAGTCTCGTGAGGGTTTTCAGTAATGATACCCACAAACATTGTACTAAATGTAAAAACAAAAGAAACAATAAAAACAAACAACTTAAAAATTAAATTTACAACAAACTCACCAAATTATTTTTTTTTTTTTTTTTTTTTTTTTTTTGAATAAGAGAAAGCAACATATCACCAAAATGTCTCATTACTTTTTAATCTCGCTTTAAGATCATAATTAAAATCTCAAGCATAAGTTATTTTTAATCTCTTTAAAGCAATCATGATTTATTATAATAATTAGTCGAAAATCATTTTCATATTTCATGTCAAAAATGTATCAATTTAATTTCACCCAATTTCATTTGGCCATTGAATTAGAATTCGTCGACTTATATTCCTCACTAAGTCAATACTCTCGAAACACCGAATCCCATGGGTTCAAACAACTCAATACTAATTTATATGCGAAAGAGTTGATGTATAGAAATGAACTAACATGTTTCGCATAATATAAAGAATAAAAGGCTCGAAAGTGTTATTTTTAACATTGATCTCATGAAAGGAATCAAATGTATAAATTATAAAGAATATCATATATAAAAATTATTTTCGTAAATGCATAAATCAAACCTCATTAAGAAAAGAATTTCAAGATATATGCTTTTTACAAATAGAAGAAATTGCAATGACTTTTGTGGAATTACTTCCTATATCTTTCTTTTAGTAAATAGCACATCGTACTCACAACTTTGTAGGCACGCGTGAATTACGTGGTCATGATAGATGATACTATTTTTTATCTACTATTTTTTTTCTTTTAACGTAGATATTTTTCAATACGTGTATTTTTTAGAGAAGTCAACCCACGCACTGATTGTACATACCTCTTGGATTTTCAAAGTAAAGGGTTAATTTTGCGGGCTTTTTATCTGCTTGATCTTGGTTTAGGTAACCCCAGTATATGTCTTTTTGTTTTTGTAGTAGTCATGCATAAATGAGATATAAGCATATACCATCACTTTCTACCAAATCATTTAATCTAAGCCAAAAATAATAATCAAAAATATATATGATACTCTATTAAGATGAAAAAAATTCATACATTCAATGCTAATACCTATGAGATCATCTAAAAATTTGAAGAAATAAGAAATGTGTTCGGGAGTAGAAAAAATATATATTTCACTCTGAATAAAGGAAATTAGGCTCAAATTATATCTCACAAAAGGGGCCTCCACTAAACAAAAACTCATAAACACCTTGATTTTTGGGTTTAATATAATTTCTACATCTTATCAAGAAATACTAATTATGACAAAAACTAACTAATTATCAAAAATAGTTACAAAATATTTCATGATATTGCTTTTCAAAAAATTAATCTAACAATCCAAAAGCCTTGAGTATTTACTTAAGTTGGATTTAAAGAAAAGATAAAGTTTTGTGAATTTTTTTTTTTTTTATATTGAAAAAATTACTGAATCACAGAAAATAGAAATAAAACCAAACATAAACACAAAAAATTTTTTATTTATTTTTATTTTTTTTATTTTTAAATTGTTAAAACTTTTTATATTTTTTTATTTTTTTATTTTTTTTATTTTTTAAGTACGTAACTTTTCACCAATTTCAATCAACCTAGAACTTATAACATTGTCCTCAATGTAACAAGCTCAGAATTAAAGATAAAGAGAAAAGAGAAGAAAGATTACCTATTTCTTGACGAAAGTCGCAAGTAGTAATAAAAATGCAGCATCCATCAAGTATTCATCATTAAAGTGTATACAGACAGGATGTTGTGAACTTCTAATATCTCAACAAATATTTTTAGTTTTAACAATTTAAAAATTATTCACATGTAATTAAATAAAATGAAACAAATAAAAGAAAATTACCTAAAATGACGGGTCACCGCTTCCCATCCAGGCCGCTTAGTTTAACGCCTTAGCAAGACGTGGCAGGAATTTCAGACGTATTTTAAGTAAACTTCAATGTCCCCTCATCATCGGGAAGTCAATCAAACCTGGCAGGTAAGACAAGGTTGTCTACCCATGCATTTTTCTACCATGCCCTATTGATTTTCGCATTTCTTCCTACGTACTTAAAACTGTGAGGCATATTTTCAGTTTTAGATAACCCACGCCTAGGTACAAATCAAATAATTAAGGCATAAAAACACAATTGTACCTAGATTAAACAAAGCAACTAAGCTACGTAGATTTTCAATTAAAACTTTAAAATTTTGGAGATAGTTCAGAATTTTTGTTTTTTTTTTGTTTTTGTTTTGCTTTTTAAGAAAAAAAAATAACATAATCGCAGATTAACTAAGAGTGCTCCCTGCGAAAGAATGGTGGTCTGAGAACAAAGGCAGCGCTCCTTAAAAGCCATCCCCTCCGTATTTAACAACGCCTCGCAGAAAGAGCCAGCCAAGACAAATGAGCCCAAGAACTAGTCTCCTGCATTTAAAGACTCCCTTGGGGATCTCTTTACTACGCATGTTATTAAGCTTGCTTAAATAAAACTTTAAGTTAATGAAAATCTAAGTTAATTTCAAGTTTAAAGAAAAGGTTAATTAAGTTAAGTGAATTAAAAAAAATCTAAGTTAATTAAGTTAAGTTTAAAAAAAAAATCTAAGTTAATTAAGTTAGTAAAAAGTTACTGTTTGCTAAGTTAAGTAAAAAAAATCTAAGTTAATTAAGCCATGTGAGAAAAAAAAAAAAAAGTTAATTGTCAGTTAGAGTTAAGTAAAAAAAATCTAAGTTAATTGGGTTAATGAAAATTTAAGTAAAAACCTAAGTTAATGTTAAAAAAATTTAAGTTAATTAAGTTAGTAAAAAGAAACTGGGTTAAGTAATTAAATAAAAATCAAGAAGAAAAAAAATAGCTAAAGAAAGAAAGAAAAAAATAAAAAAATAAAATAAAATAGGTAAAGAGGCAAGAAAATAAACAAAAAATAAAATGTAAGAAAATAGAATAAATAAAAAAATAGTAAAAATTAAACCAAAAAAATTAAAATTTTGGTTTTTTTTTTATTTTTTTTTTATTTTTTTTATTTTTTTTATTTTTTTTATTTTTTTATTTTTTATTTTTCTTATTTTTATTATTTTTTTTTTATTTTTTATTTACTTTATTTATTTACTTTATTTATTTTATTTATTTATTTTTTTAAAATTTTAAAATTTTTTTTTTATTTATTTTTTATTTAAAAACAAAAAAAATCACAATTATTTACAGCAATAAAATATTTTTGGGTTCTTTGATAAATAAATTAAAAACGCTTACCTCCATTCCTGCAAGAATCCGCTACGCTAAAACTTGACGAATCTAAAAACCTAAAGATCGCTGTATTCTCGCAAATACTTTGGTTTTAATATTTGTAAAACTCTCGCAAGTACACTAACTAGCTCGCAGTAAAATGATAAAGATACTCCCGTCGATCTACAAGGAATTTACGTACTCTTAATTTATTATTCAAACTTTTTAAAAACGAAATTAAATCCTAAACATCCCTTATTACGCGATAGTTTGGTTTTTGTGTTCCTAATCTAATAACATAAAATAAACATATATACAGCATTAATTAAATATAATAAAAAAATAAACATAGATAAAAATTCAATAAATAAATATAAATACAGTATTCAATAAATATTCACGCAAATTTTATCATTTATATTAAATATGAGTATTTATGGATATAATAACTAAATTAATTATGCTTGCTCATATTATCTAGGTTATTAAAGATATAAATTGATATTTTATTGATTCTCTTTTTGTATTTAATACCACCTTTGGGCGGGTTAGATATTCTTTGTTAACTAAACAAATCAATTAACACCTACAAGCATTGATAACTAATTTGGTTAATTAAATTAATTCCTTTTTCTAAGAGATTTAAAATGAACCATTTAAATGCCACCTTCAGCGGGTTAGGGATGTTTTTAAACTTTATTCACAAAGTGTCCAAATTAAACCCAAGAATTTAGTTATCCGAGTACTAACTTTCAAGTTTTAAAACCACTATCAAAAACACGTTGTCAATACATTTTCACATAATAATTCTTATAAAAACTTTTGAAATAGAGCTTCACTCTAACTACCGGGCGACAGCTCAACAAATAAAAGAAAGCACTACCTCTAAATTAGACCGGATAACTAAACCTTAAAGTCTAATCTTCAACATTTAAGTTTGTAATGAAAAATAATATATTTCTCTCAACATCCTTAATATAAAATCTTCAATAAAAATAAAATCAATTCATTTTAGAAATTTTCACCTTATTTAATATTTCGCGCAAGCATAACAACGTTATTATTATATCACATTATAAGCGACAATAAGCAGAGAGCAATTTAATCATGTATTAAATTAAATATAACATGTAAGAATAAAGCAATAAAAATAATCAGTAAAGAAAAATAAAATCCTTACGTAACTTCGACGCTATTCCCTGGCCATAAAACCTCCAATGCGAGCACTCGCACTTCCATTTATTCAATCAAAAATCTAAATTATTACAAAAACATTACAAGCTTCCTCTCAAAAAGAGTAAGAACTCTAAACCTAAGAGAATTGAACTAAAAACTAAGAGAAAAACTAAGAAAAGCTTAGAAACTAAGAAAGAAACTAAGAAAAACTCAAAAACTAAGAAACGAGAAATAAAGAAGAGAGAAAAGTGTGGTTTTTAGGTGTGTTTTGAAGTGAATGGAAGAAGCAGGTATTTATAGGTGAGGACGGAGAGAAAAATGATTAAAAAATGTTAAAAAAAATATTAAAAAAATAAAAAACGTGAGCCAGACTCCGCCGAGGTCATCAATGACGCCGGCGATGAGCGCCATTGGGCGGCTGCACGCGGAAAAATGGGTCAAAAAACGCGTACAGCGCATAGCCAAGGGCTCGCGTCATTGACGACTGCAGCCTTGCTGCGTGAACGTTAACCTCACAAGGCGAAGCCAAGGCTGCGATGAATAGTAACCGCGCGTTAAAGGTTGCCTTGCATGATTAACGAGAACCCGCTACAAGAAGCCGCGCTGCATTTAGACAAAGACCAGCGCGCCATGGGCAAGCACCGAGTGCCTTGGAGTCGGTGTCAAGGTACGGCCGGTTATGCTGGGCGGCGTCAGTTTTTCTCCTTTTTGACATTTTTGACCTTTTTGACCCATTTTGTCAGGTTTTTCCATTTTTGTTGACCTTTCCCCATTTATTTATTGATATTTTTGTGATGTATTGCTTCAAGTATTACTCTTTGAGTCTTTAAATTACCTTTTTAAGCCAAAATACCCGAAAAACAATAAAAATACCCAAGATTCCTAAAAGACAAATTTACATAAATATATGATAAAACACATAAATATATATATTTTTAATCAATTAATGTGCATAAAATCATTGCTATTTTAATACTTTTTTGAGCACTCATCATGCGTCAAAAACTTTAAAAACTCAATAAGTGATGTAAACTATGGAAGTTGTGTACAAAAATTATTTTTCATTACAAGACCTAATTATATTGTGTAATTCTTAAACGAAGCTTCGATTAGATATATTATAATAGTCATTTCGATAATTCGAAGTCCAAAGTTAATTCTACGTTGGAAAAGTTTCAACACATATTTATCAAATGTTTGGTTGCTTTTCAAAATATGAACTTTATCTCCTTTCTTTTTCACTTCTCTTATTTTTTTTAAGCATAGAAAATGATTGAAAATATAAATAAACAATCCTTGGTCGTCATAAATATCTCTCCTTATAGATCTATTGAATAAAAATCTAAGTAAGTAAATGAGAACGCGCACAAAAACTTTAAAAACTCGCATGTATGTAAACTATGGAACTTAAGTACCAAAACATTTTTCATTAAGTAGACAAAATCATATTGTGTAATTTTAAAACGAGCTTCAAATTGATATATTATAATAGTCATTTTTATACCCGAAGTCCAAAGTTATCTCCGTTGAAATTTCAACATCAGATTATCAAATGTTTTATTATTTTTCAAAATACTAACCAAGTATCTCCAATCTTTTTTTCTCTTCTCTTTGTTTTTTTAATAATAGATAATGATTGAAAATATAAATAAACAATCCTAGGTCGTTACAATAATCTCCTTTATAGATGTATTCAATAAAATCCCAAGTAAGTAAAATGAGAATCAGGCGACCAAAAACTTATTAAAAACTCAAGTAAGTGATGTAAACTATGGAAGTTGTGTACAAAAATTATTTTTCATTGCAAGACCTAATTATATTGTGTAATTTTTAAACGAGCTTCGATTAGATATATTATAATAGTCATTTCGATACCCGAAACTAAAGTTATCTACGTTGAAAGTTTCAACACATATTTATCAAATGTTTTGTCATTGCTTTTTCAAAAATATGAACTTCATTCTCCTTTCTTTTTCACTTCTCATTTTTTTTAAGCATATAAAATGATTGAAAATATAAATAAACAATCCTAGGTCGTTACAAATATCTCCTTTATAGATCTATTCAATAAAATCTAAGTAAGTAAACGAACGGTGCGCCAAAAACTTTAAAAACTCAAGAAGTGATGTAAACTACGTGGATTTCGTACCAAAATGATTTTTCATCATGAGACCAAATCATTGTTGTGTAATTTTAAAAACGAGCTTCAATTTGATATATTATAATAGTCATTTCTACTTACCCGAAGTCCAAGGTTATCTCCTTTTGAAATTTCAACACGTATTGATCAAATGTTTCATTGTTTTTCC